>CM060965.1:163571873-164044373 GCA_030765045.1 Tenodera sinensis
TAAAATTGATCGGTTTGGAGAAGAGTGGATTAGGCACACCATGGTTGCAGAGGCATGACGTGCCATAAGGGTTTTGGAGATATATTCGCTCCAGTATGAAGATATGGATAGACAAATGTCTATGTGGGCTGAGATGAATGACAAGAGGTCATTACTTGAGTCCTTGGAAGTCAATCTATGCAAACTATGTGTCCAATCTCTGGAGGTAACCAAGATGGAATAAAAGTTCTGATGGAATGTAGAGGAACAGATGAATGGACAAAAACGAAACTAATGTGGAAGGACTAACGCATAAGTAATGCTTTGAGTGATTAGGAGGATGTACATGGATCAGTCTTAATCAACGTAATTAGGCGAATTGCTTTGGAATGGCAATGAAATGGAAGTAGGCAGTGGACAGATGCTAATAATCATAATTTACTTTTGTGGATAAGGTTTTATTGAGTGCAAAGAGAAGAGAAGAGACAACTGTAAAATTTCGCACCTATTCTTATAATCACTTATCCCTCTATCTACTTCATGTTAATCGATATAAACATCTATAGACATTGCCTTATTCCTAATCTTCTTTTAGGTACAAGGGGAATACAGTAGGCTTTAGCGATAGTCAAATGTTTTAAGAGTGGGCGCTATACGATGACTTTGAAATTCCTTTGTCTTTTCATGACCAAGAGGTAAAAAAATGAATAATGACCTCCCGTTTGAGAACGTCGAAGTATAGCAAAATTCTGACAAATAACGAATATTTCTAAAATGGTCCACTTCACAAAAAAAGAAAAAACTGTAATTAACATAAATTGTGTGTTTTAACGAGATCTACATTTTTGTGTAGTAAAATTTGGTCTATCTCTTACGATTTACCAGTTATGCAAAAGTTATCAAGAGTAAACAAGACTACATAGGCTATAGCCAGAAAATTCTAAGTATGATTCATTTGCCATAAAAAATATCTTGAACATATGGCATTTTAATAAAAATCGGAACCAGTTTTGAGAAAATCAAAATTTTTGAAAAACTCTCCATGTAAAGGATAGTTTCGAGTGGAGGAATTTTCTTGAAAATCTTCGTGCTCATCCTAGAAAGATATTAAAATTCAATACCAACTTTGGCTTTTAACCGGCTTATCGTTTTTGAGTTATGCTGTTCATAGGTAGACACACAGACATACACACGTACTTTTTTCTAAAAATACCTTTTTAATTCAGACGGTCTCAAAACATATATTTCTGGTGAAATCTCGACATCAAATTTTTGGGTCGAATACAATATTTCCCCTACTTGACGTGGAAGAGAAAGTAAAAACGAAGTATGTCGTCGGACGTTAATGAGACAGTGGCCAGGGCCAGTATCACTCCATTATTGTCTTAGCACTAAATGAATAAATAACAATAAAAAAATAAGTGAGTTATTTTTGTGCAACTTTCTGGGTCTACCGCGACGAACTAGGTCGTCCATAAATGTGGTACTTGACAATTATACTTGTCCATAAATTGAGAATGACACATTATTATTGTGTAATTTGGTGTATTTGCGGCCCATGGAAACATATGCCGTAGTTCCATCGATTAAAATGCTACTTCTGGAAAGTCCTTTAAGACAGCGAAATGGACAAAATTTGGGTTACTCAAGTTCAAGAGCCATTGAGTCTGAAGTGGCCTGACTGTCTGTGAGGACAGTGGTCGTTGAGGCACGCGTCCCAAACATATATACTACTTCCTGTACCAAATTGGCCGAGCCATTTGCGAATATCTATTAGTCAACTCGACTACGTGCCAATAGTAGCGGAATGCAACACAAAGCTGATTACTACAACATGCACCAGAGGCTGACGACACCTTTATTGTAAGTGAAGCGGCAATTCTCCTTGTTGTGTAATGCCACAGGTGAATGAATACCTACAGTTGTAATCATCGGTAACCATTGAGCTTGATTGTCAACCGAAGGACCTTTTTTATTTTTTCCAGTTAACCACGCCATGATTAAGGTTATGTTCACTTGTGAATAGCTTTTGGTAAACTCTTGTAAAGTATGCAGATACTTTTAAGTAAATCTTACATAAATAAGAATACCATAAAACCATAATAGGAAATCGTTCACACCAAACAACTATTTAAATTATTGCGTAATTAACAAATTCAAACAAAAGTCATAGTAAATTATATTGTGTGTGTTTTGGGATGGTTATTGATAAGCTGCAGTATTTCGTCACATTATAAATAAATGTTATTAAAATAAAAAATCTGATGTGTTGCACTCACATGACTTTCTCTACTTTTGTACTGACCATTCTAACAAACTCTTATTCCTATATCTTCTTCGTGTCAGTTAAAATAAACATTTGTACAAATTATCTTATTGCTTATTTCCTTGTAGGTGCAAGGGGAATATTAGAATACAGTAGGCTTTGTGCGATAGTCAAATCTTTTAAAGCTTTGAGATTCCGTTCTCTTTGCACACGTAACATATAAAAAAATGAACAACGATGACCCATTTCACGAAAGTTCTAAGTTTTCCGAAACTCACACACATAACAAGGAATATCTCCGAAATGGTTCACCCTACAAGAAAATTTATTGAGACATAAATTGTGTATTTTAGCAAGATCTACATTTTTTGTATAGTATGGTTTGGTCTATCTCTAACGGTTTACCAGTTCTGCAAAAGTCATCCAGAGTAAATACGACTACCGGGGCTATAGCCAGAAAATTCAAGATATACAGTTCATTTGTCATCAAAATATCTCAAACATATGACATTTTAATAAAAATCGTTAGAGCCATTTTCAAGAAAATAAAAATTTTCGAAAAACTTTCCATGTAAAGGGTAGTTTAGGGTGGGGCTATTTTCTTCAAAATCTTCGTGTCACATCCTTGAAAGACATTAAACTTAAATACCAACTTTGGTTTTTAGCCGACTTTTCGTTTTTGAGTTATACTGTCCACAGACTGACACACAGACTGACACAGACACACTCATGGACCTTTTTCTAAAAATGCTTTTTTTGAATTCAGGGGGCCTCAAAACATGTATTTCCGGTGAAATCTCGACATCGAATTTTTGGGTGGAATACAATACTTCCTCTACTTACCAGTAGAGAAAGTAAAAAAACAGAGCATTATTAGCATTTATTTAAACAAGCAGTTTGCAACGTGTAGAATCCTAAATCATAGTGTAGCCCAAAATATGAAGAACGGAAAATTATTGGTATTAGCAATAAGTATCTACAAAGAAAATCTAAAATGGCCTACTTTAAGGGTCAGAAAACTTAAAACCAAGGCTAACAAGACCTAAAAAATTCGAGCCCTGGTGATAAGTAAGTTCGCATGGAGTCTAGAGAATAAAGAACTGAAACGTATCCGACATTCCTCTGTTCAGAAAGAGACAAACACAGCAAAACAACACAAGTTATGTAGAAACTCACTCCGGCCAAAATTCGATCTCGGGCCTTTCCGATTGCTAGGCACACATGCCATTCATTACGTTCCGAAGGCGAATTCAAGCATTACTTGATATTATCTCCTCGTACTTTTATCAGATTCGTTTGTTCTTCTTATACCGATGAAAATATATTCTTGAGTAGTGGATGTTGATCAAATATGAAATGGCTGTTGTGTCTCGGATTAATTGCTAATCATTTAGTTATACGTATTAAATTTACTTACCATGACATTTGCCATACACTGGTGCTATCTTGGCCAGTTGATGACAGTTTGTTCCTTCATTTCATAGCATAAGCTTGAATCATAAAATGATTGATCTAGCAAGTTTACATGGAGAGGAATTACTGCACAAACAGCTCTAAAGAAAACTTTCGGCGGGTTTTGTATAGTTTCCTGGGGCCTTTTGAGGCATGTTCTTCACAGAGAGTGGTGGCTCGATGACACACCAATAAGGGAGAGAGGTTGATGCCATTGCTTTTTCTGAAAAGATCCAATGATACATATTTAGAATCACACACACACACACACACACACACACACACACACACACACACACACACACCACACACACCTCACACACCTCACACACCACACACACCACACACACCACACACACCACACACACCACACACACCACACACCACACACCACACACCACACACCACACACCACACACCACACACCACACACCACACACACACACTTACTATAACTATAACTACTATAACTTTTTTATATATATCGTGATTAAATAAATAACTCTTTTGTTATAATTGATTAGTTATGTTTAGAAACTAGAGATAAATACATTTATGTATATTATGCGTATTTATGTTTACATGGATATGACAATATGTATTATGGCAATAAAACTGTTATATTCCTGTTGTATTTGTATGATCAGCAATAGGTTAGTAAAAGTAAATAAACCAATTATATTTTAAGTTATAGAGAAACACGCTACTTTAATTATTTATATATTTATTTATTTATTTATTTATTTATTTATTTATTCATTCATTCACTTATTTGCTTCTACACAGCAACAAACATTGGTATTACTATGAGAATACTGTTCTGTTAATTTTTTCTTATAGTTCTGCCTAGTTATGTATTTTATGAATACCATTCAAGCTTTAATTTGCATCCCCTGAAATGTTTTTCACGCATACACATTATACACTCTCGCTAACCTGGGTGTTCATCAAGTTTTTCCTTAGATTTAACCTTCAACGGCATGTCCCGCTCTAGCCGATGAGCTATGCCAGCCAAACAGTTGTCTGTACGACAAACTGAATGCACTCACAACATCTTTCTCTTTTAGCCAATATGGTCGAAAGCGTAAACATGTGTTTCATTTCTCGACACTTTGTATCCTTTGTTTTGGTTATTTGTTAAGGTTTTTTGGCGAAAGAAGAGGCACATCTTTGCACGGCAACGAATGAAATGGTCAAAACTTCGTATGATCATAATTAATGAGTAGACGCGATGTGCAGTAAGATTATCTTAGTGCACCAAAGTTTGTCTAATCTTGCAGTTCTGGGTAACACTAGATCGAAGGGGCTCTCAATTCATTTAGGTGTATTTAATCGATTCCACTTGTCGTTTGAAAGACTTATGGCAGTTGACAGGACGTTAAACAGTTACAAGAAATATCCTTTCCGGCTGATGGGGACTATTTGCATTCTTCGGAGATGAACACCGCATGCTGTCCACACTTTCGATTGTTCTTTGTTCTCTCTTGCGTAGTGATGATGGTCCGTTGACAGTGATGGAACGACACAAAAGCTCTTGTGTATCGTGTATCAACACAACAGGACATAAGTGACAAACAGCCATTTCTTTTGCACTTTATTTATTATCATCAATGAGTAGGAGCTGTTTGGAACCGGATGGGCACGTGAAGTATACGTTTGGTATCACTGCGGCCTCAATTACGAGAACTGCGATCAGTCTGCACTGGTGTATTTGTTTTCTACACTTAGTATTTCATTAAGTGTAAGTTTATTTCATCGTGTAAGACTTGCTTCAAATGTTGGGCACATAACATTTATACTAACATTAAGGCAATACAGCTGGGGAGATTGAAATACAATATTAGTCAAATATACTTACAAATGAAATTTCATAATTAATTATGAACAATACTCTATTTAGTATAAAATATAATTCTTGGAGTATTTGTATAATTTAGTCTTGTTTTCCATAGCTGGCAGCGTCATCATCTCTGTTCGTTCATTTAACTTGGCAGTTCTCGGACATATGTAATAAAGCAACATAAAGTTACATTAGAAGTTGAACTGAAACATATTGATATAGCTAATCAGTCAGAGATGACCTCATTCACATCATTTATGTCTTTCCCTGCAGTGGTTGCTGAATTTCTCAATTGAATAAAACTGATTATTTAGTAAGAATTGATGGATCTTTTTACTTTCTCTACTGGTAAGTAGGGGAAGTATTGTATTCCACCCAAAAATTCGACTTTGAGATTTCATCGGAAATATGTTTTGAGGACCCCTGAATAAAAAAAAATCATTTTTTAGAAAAAGGTCAGTGTGTGTCTGTGTGTGTGTCTGTGGACAGCATAACTCAAAAACGAAAAGTCGGTTAAAAAAATCAAACTTGGTATTTAAGTTTGTCTTTCAGGGATGCGACACGAAGATTTTGAAGCAAATAGCCCCATCCTACACTACCCTTTACATGGAACATTTTTCGAAAATTTTGATTTTCTTGAAAATGGCTCTAACGATTTTGATTAAAATGGCATATGTTTGAGATATTTTTATGACAAACGAAATGTATATCTTGA
This sequence comes from Tenodera sinensis, assembly GCA_030765045.1. NCBI lineage: Eukaryota > Metazoa > Arthropoda > Insecta > Mantodea > Mantidae > Tenodera > Tenodera sinensis. The sequence continues at coordinate 163,578,126 of CM060965.1, forward strand.
ATTTTCTGGCTATAGCCCCTGTAGTCGTATTTACTTTGGACGAATTTTGCATAACTGGTAAACCGTTAGAGATAGACCAAATCATACTATACGAAAAAGAAGATCTTGCTAAATTACACAATTTGTCTCAATAAATTTTCTTGTAGGTTGAACAATTTCGGAGATATTCCTTGTTATGTGTGTGAGTTTCGGGAAAACTTAAGACTTTCATGAAATGGGTCATCGTTGTTCATTTTTTTATAGGTTAAGTGTGCAAAGAGAACGGAATCTCAAAACTTTAAAAGATTTGACTATCACACAAAGCCTACTGTATTCTAACATTCCCCTTGCACCAACAAGGAAATAAGCAATAAGATAATTTCTAGAATTGTTTATTTTAACTAACACGAAGAAGATATAGGAATAAGAGTTTGTAAGAATGGTTAGTACAAAAGTAGAGAAAGTCATGTGAATGCAACACATCAGATTTTTGTATATTGCAATAACTTTTCGAAAAATTTTGGAATCTGCTGTTATGGATAAGCAAGAACCTACTAGGTATAGTAAGTAGAGGAAGTATTGTATTCCACCCAAAAATTTGATGTCGAGATTTCACCGGAAATATACATGTTTTGAGACCCCCTGAATACAAAGAAAGCGTTTTTAGAAAAAGGTCCATGAGTGTCTGCCTGTGTGTGTGTGTGTCTCTGTCTGTCAGTCTGTGGACAGCATAACTCAAAAACGAGAAGTCGATTAAAAACCAAAGTTGGTATTTAAGTTTAACGTCTTTCAAGAATGCGACACGAAGATTTTGAAGAAAATTCCTCCACCCTAAACCACCTTTACATGATAAATGTTTCGGAAATTTTGATTTTGTTGAAAATGGCTCTAACGATTTTGATTAAAATGTCATGTTTGAGATATTTTTATGACAAATGAAATGTATATCTTGAATTTTCTGCCTATAGCCCATGAAGTCCTATTTACTCTGGATGACTTCGTATAACTGGCAAAACGTAAGAGATAGACCAAATCTTACTATACAAAAAATGTAGATCTTGCTAAAACACACAATTTATATCTGAATAAACGTTTTTGTAGATTGAACCATTTCGGAAATATTCCTCGTTATTTGTGTAAGTTTTGGAGAACTTATACTTCTGTCAAATGGAACATAGCTAGTCAGTTTTTTATGTTAACCGTGCAAAGAGAGTGGAGTTTGAAAGCTTTAAAAGATTTGACTATTGCTCAAAGTCTACTGTATTTCCATATTCCCGTTGCACGTACAAGAAAACGAACAATAAGATCATTTCTACAAACGTTTATCTCAACTAACACGAAGAAGATTGAGGAATAAGAGTTTTTAAGAATGGTTAGTAGAATAGTAGAGAAAATCATGTGAGTGCAACACATCAGATTTTTTGAAATAGTATATCATATACATCAACGATTTAACAGGAAATATGCATGAATCGTAATTTCAGTAGCTAATGAAGCTGTTCACAATAATAGAACTCGATAAATCAGCAGGTTATAATACCAACTGTGTAAAAGTGTACACCCACTCATGGTGGAATTTATTTTACCATTCATTTAGCGATACTACTCCATTTCTACTTCTTTCCCTACTATACATTTTGTCCATTTTGTTGCTGCATGTCGCCTGAAGGATACATTTGGTTCAGGGCTGGGTTTCTGTGTCCAAGAAGATACGTTCGATCCTGTTTAGACTACGCTTCAATACAGTAGATATACTGGCATTTAGAAGATCTCTTGCAAGACAAAATTTTGACACACCGGCGAAGATGATATGACCTAGCAATTGCTTAGAAGAGTCGACAATAGTCCTTCTGTCAGGTTCATGTACTGTAACCATCATTAGATCCCACCGTCAGATGGGAAAGAGGCGAACAGAGGCTGGCCTGAAGTTCTCGTAGGAAAGTGTGCCATTTACCTACTAGCCAACATTAACTCTACCTCTGCAACAGATATCAACTTGCTCATATTGACATTGTTAACTAGTTGAAGGCAGACGTAACACCCCATGTCATTTTGTAACTTTCTTCAGAAAATATAAATTAAGCAATTAATTTATTAAAACGATGGCACCCTATTTCTAATGGGTCACCAGCTATATTAAAAACCGTCTATCATCATATGTAAACTGGCTTTTTTAGATATAGAGATTCGTTTGTTTTAGATAAGGGTTATTTCCATGTATATTTGCACATTATAATTATTTTCAGATAGTATTTTATACTGTTACAACTTTAACATTTGTGTATTCAATTTCATTAATGTATTTATATCTCTTTGTCGTTTTATGTACTTGTTAATAAGTCTCTTATTGGGGGAAGCTGAATTTGTTAATACATTCTGTATATACTCTCAACATCAAATTACTTCATGTAATTATTTTTATTTATTTAGGCTCTCAAACAGAACTGCTTTATAGCTACGCGACGCACGCTAATGTTCACAATTAAGAAACCTTAAGAGCTGATTTAACTTTATAATTACTATTTCATAAAATGCAAAGTTCATTGTACAGTTCTGTAATGAATTAATATCCCATAAGTACATGAAACATATGTCTGTGCCACAGTCTTAGCTTGCTCTAAAATCAGCCGTTGGAACCGTTTATACCGTTAGGTTATCTATGAGTATGACGTAGACACGTAACACTTGTTAAGTTAAGTGCACCGGTCATTGTTTGCGTAAGTGCAGATGCTCGTATAATGATTGGTTGCTTTGTAAACATTTGGTTTATAACGTTACTGCTGTTACCGTGCCAGTTTTAATGATGAATTAAAACTTATCCTGAAGTATAAAATGTATATTTCTTTTATGAAAGCTGACTTTTCTCCAAAACTATATTTTTCTAGGTGCAAATGTCCAATGCAGGACAATTTTCGCGTTAGAGAGAAAAAGATTTTCTAAATCCTATTTCAAATAATTTGTAGCATCCTCTTCTTTTCGTTTCTTTCCTTTTTTCTTACTATAAAAATAATCATCGCTCTGAATTAAATAGTTCTGATGTCCTATACTTCTAGATTTCAAACTAGCATTACATTTCTTTATACTTGTTTCAGCAAACTTAAAAACTATCCTTAAATATATTCATAATCGGCCATGTATTGAAATGATGCATTTGCAACTTTGAAATACAAATTATTACTCACAAATGATATTTTAAACGTATACATTTATATATTATATAAATATTATTTATCCGTTTTAACAGGTCTGCATATATAATATAAGACTATTGAGATTATTAGGTTTAGCGTGCGAAATTTGAAGAAAACTTATTTAACTTTGGACATTTCTTTTATCGCCCATAGCTAAGTTTAGCGGGAACAAGGCACAGGAATCCAGCAATTGCTAATCCAATTTTTTATTATGAAATGAAGTACCTACATACTTATTTGTTTCTTTTGTTACTATAAATATTTCGCATGCGTCATTTAGACAGCAAACGTATTCTCCCTAATCTATCATCGTCATCATCATCGTTATTCGTGTCATCATCTTCATTCACAGATTAGGTTCGAAGAATCTGTTCCGACTTGAGCTTCTTAGATCCATTTTTTCCCGAGACCTACCTGCATCTCTCACGCCTTTGGATATACATATGTACATACATATATTGCAAAACTAGCGTAGTATATCTGTCCTGTCACTTTCTTTTTACACGTTCCTTCCACTTCTGTTTACATGAATCAATGTGTTGTTGTCAGAAACAACGTCTAAGTTAATTTCTGTCCTCGTTTATTAATCTACAGCCTTTAACTGGTGTAAGAAATTTAATTGGTTGACCTATTCTACTTATGTATTACTTCTTTGTTATTCAGGCCTCAGATCCTTAGAGTAACAGAAGAACAGCTAGCGTTATGAAAATGTCGGTGTTTATTCATTATGTCTTGATAACGGTTCCCTGGCTAACGCGGGTTCCAATCTCGAACTCTATTGCTGTCAGATGCTCCAATGCTGAACTATGAAATCTTTCTTTTCAGGGTATGCGAGAGTGGTGTAAGGGTAAACACCACCACTTAATCGGTGGAGAAGTTTAATGAAGGCTAATAATGAACTATTTGAAACGAGTTGCCGACTGCTTGAACTTATACTATTAATAATTATTTCTGAGTCTTAGCGTGAGGAACTGTAACTGTTGAGTATGTCTTCTAACTTCTACGGGCTAAATGACTGGTGTCGACGGGCCCTTAAACCCTCTCCTCACTCATCCATTCAGTTACACACTCATCCAACTTCTGATGTATCAATATTTTATGGCTTAAAATAGTGTTTTCATGATAATAATGAGTAGCATTAATTGTAGTGATTCGCTGAAATTTAAATCAGAAGGTTCCCTAGCGGCGACCCCTAAATTTGTATAACCCGAGCGCAGTCTTTAGGCACTTTGCCTATATTCGATAACAATAAACACCTCTGTAAGGTTGTAAAACACGAAGGAGAAGGCGCGAATTTTAGAAATATGCGCACTTTTATTAACTTAAGTCCCGCCTACTAAGCATCACTCCCACCATTTCTACTTATATTGCCAACTTAAGTTGCTAGTTCGTATCTGGATTACTCTGCGATTGCTCAAGGGAATGTTGTTCCCTTTCTAATTTTCAGGACTTTTGTCCACTTTCCCTAGTAACGTAACTTATGAACATAACTGAGTTCCCCGACCTGACCTTAAAACTAATGGTATCCTCGTCCACTGATTTCGCCAGAAACCTAATTAGCTTAGCTACATTATCTTACTAATTGCTTGCGCCTAACACGGAATTAATGACCATTTCTTGTGAGGAATTTCACATTGCCTGGTTCTCGCTTCCTACATTGTCACTGATTTGCAGAGGAAGTGTTTGAATATTCCAATTGTATATTTATGTTACTGAGCGTAAACTTTTGTGTTATAGCACAGTATATGTGGTAACTCAAATCTGTTTATAAACTACACATAAGACATTACAGGCATGCTATCCCCGCCCTATTAGGTGGATTAAGCATTTTAAATTAATATCTCTGCATTAAACTGCCTGGATAATACTCTTAAAACTCCTTTAATATGCCGACGTGTGTCTGATGTCATGCGGCTATTAATTAAGCCTCCCTCTACCATTCTAACACCTGATCAGGCACCATTTTTTTTTAACATAGTTGGGCTTTTTAAAATATTTCTTGGTTTACACACACACATCACTTTTTCCATCACTGAAAATGTGTTTAAGGTCACGAAGTTTTTCTACTGCCTTTCAAGGACTGGGAGTTTAATTCCGTTCCTCGCCAAGGGATATTTACTTAAATTTGTTCATCCATTCGGCACTCGTTCGTCCTATATCTCGTCTTCCCTTCGGGATATAACTAAAAGCTTACTTCGGTAGTTTGTCGTCAGAAGGCAAACTAGTTCTGATATTCAACTATAACTACTTTTTATGCTCAGTTTCCTTCTTATATTGCTACTCGTTCTATCTCTTCTAGATGCCACTATCAGCCTTTTAATAAATCTCATTTCTGCACTTGGAATTTTACTGTTATCCTTTTTCCTAATAATCCGTGCTTAGCTACTATAAAGTAGCATTGGTTTCGACACAATGAGTGAATTTGACCTTCATCCTCATTGATTTTCCAAAGTACCTATTAATATTTTAGTGCATTATTATCCAGATCTTGATTTAGATTACATATTGATAAGTCACATCCCAGACATTTAAAATTAACTTGTTCTATTATTTGACCTTTTATTACAATCTTAGCCCTTTTATTGTATTTTCCTTCCATCATCTCACATAAAGAATATGTAGGGAAGAAACTAAATCAATGTTTAAAATTAAAGGGACTGAAATATTTGAAGGTGAACAAAATAACTGTTAAAAGACATATCTGCCAAGTCGTAAGAGTTACAGACATGATACTGCGCTGAAATAACGTAACAATATTCCAGTATACTTGGAAAAAATTAACTTTAATTTTGTAGTTAAAAATGGTGTATATGTATAAGTAAATTCCCTCTAAAATGATAAACGGCATTATCCTGGGCCGGGATCGAATGTATAGTATGTCCTAGAATTAGAACGATATCACACTATGGTGGTACAAGCGGTAATCGGCACCATTGAGTGCACTCCACTTGGTTAATAAATTATATTACCTCTGATTGGCTACAGTCAGACATTCATCGCATGTTATTGGATATAATTGTGGCAGTTCCGTCCTCCGCTTTGGCCAATCAAGGCTGTGGGTTTGGGCCGGTGACACCAGCGATATCTTCAAGGATGTCCAAGCAGGCAGTTTTGCTAGTATTGTGTAAACCAGTCACCCAAAATGTATATTATCAGGCATGTTTTGTCTGTCTCGCCACCTACATATATGTTGATTTGTTTTCTTTACTTGCATCAGTATGTAAGTACTAATTTGACAAAACCAGTAAAACTCAGTACGTTTTAACCTAAATCAGCTCCTATCTAATTCTCCGCGAAAGAGCGGTCAAACACCAAGTTGGACAACCCTGCACATCAGAAGTAAACAGAAGCGTGCCGTTTTCACCGTTAGCCGCCTGACTCACGCCGCTGCCAACGCACAGGTGTGATGTCGCACTAATTCTAGGATATACTATACAGACTGGGTAGCTGAGGGCTAGCGTTGAACCAAGTACACCACCCACTCAGGCTAGAACAACACACAGCATAAAAAATCGGGTTTTAAGGGACACTGGGAGTGAAATTTTGGTCAAAATTGTCAAAAAGTCGAAAATTGTTTTTTTACCTTAAAATGTTCCTGGAACTCCTGTGCATTTGGATCAGCTAACATTTTTCATATCCCCCGCTCCATGTTGTCATTACGGCCCAGTGCTCTTCCCTTAACGTACACAGACAGCATGTTCCTACATAAAAGCCTGGTTTTCTCAAAACTACATTTCTGCACATTCCAAAAGAAGGTCGCGTCTGAGTTTTGCTTCAAATTCAATGAAAATTTCCAAAAGTATTAATAAGTAGCAGCATAAACAAAACTATGCTTCAATATTGATGTCATCATTAACATGAATTCCAAAACCATTTTTTGTACGAAAAAAATCAATAATTTTTAAGATTAAATTTTCTTTGTTATAAAAAAAATATGTACAGCATAATCAGCAAACGTATTTGAAATATCTCTTCATACAATTGTTAACCATGTTTTAGAGTATCAGTTCTGCCAATATGAATGAATTTTGAAAAGTCAATAGACGCCAGCTCTATTTTGAAAATGTGCCTATTAAATTCATAAAATAATTTATATATCATAAACGAATTATCCAATTTTAATGAAATTTGGTGTAGCTCCTATTCTCATATAAATACAAACACAGTAAAAATTTCAGAAAAATCTATCAAGAAATGTGGAACTTTCAAATTTCACTCCCAGTGCCCCTTAACTGTTAAAGAGATCTGTATGACTCCTCATAGCATTAACACAAACGCCAGCTGGTATTAAAATAGAGATTAAGGATTTTTGGCTATTTTTCAGGGAATGGTATGGTGGACCATTTGTGTGATGCTTCCGGTGATGAGCGTTGCAACGCTGTGTCGTCCTGGACGCCAGTACTGGGACGAAGAGTCAGAGAAGTGCTTGGATTGCAGCAACTGTAGCACAGTGCACGGTGAAGTAGTGTTGCGTCCTTGTCAGGTGCATCAAGACACGCAGTGTGGACCTCTCTCTGCCCTCCAAATTGACTGGTCTTTCCTGCGTCCCAAATCATCCACCAAAAAATGGGAATCTTCCGCTTTCATTGATTCGGAAAAGATAGATGAAAAATCAGTCGATCATCATTACAGTAAAAAGCACGAGAGCTCCAAATCTCACAGTCGGAGTAAATCTAAACATCACCACCATCACCATGGCCACAATCATCAACATCATCATCACCATCAAAGTAACTTCTTTCAAATGGAATCTGTGGAGGAAAGCTCTCACTCCAAAGAGTCACCCGAGGATACAAGAACTTCAAGGAAGCACCAAAGAAAAACGATGAAATGGGACAATAGAAATTCTTCCACCTCTACACATCATAGTGTTCAGCATCATCATAATAACTTGGAGTCTCCTCAGTACAATTCTTCTACCAGGAGTAGAATACATCACAGCAAAGGACACAGTTTTCTTAGCGGGAAAGCTCTTCCACAATCTGCCTCTCTGGTAAAAATCGCAGAGGAGCCTCTTCCTGTGAGCAGTGGATTAGTCGCCACATCAACGTTGGCAGCTCTACTTCAGTCATCGCCATCTCCTGCTCCTTTCTCTACCGCCGAAGAAATCGTCTGGGATTGGCAAGCAATCGCCCTGGCTCTTGCTGTTTTTGCTTGCATCCTTTTCTTCCTGGTTGCTGGAGCCTACTCCATACATCATGCTCGCCAGTGGCGACGACTGAAGGATAACTTCGAGGCCGGTGAGTTTTGCCAAATTATTCCTCATACGGATTTCTGTTCTGTTACATGTAGATTTATGCTGAGTAATCTAACTCTATAAGTCTGCGCTATTTACCTGTGTACACTTTCTGCGGTTTTGCTATGCGACACCGTGCAACTTGTGGTGTTCCAAGTTGCCAGTGACGGTGGCCTCTGCCGTAATTTGTAACCTAGGGCAAGGGTGTATAGGAGCGCAGAGTTGGCGAGCCGTGGCTGTTCTATAACATTTTGATTTTCTCGCATGTTTGAGGTGTTTCGGCTCGCCTTTGCCATCATTGGATATTGCGGAGTTCTGGCATCTCTTAATGCTCTCCCATATGGAGGAGGTTCTTCTCAACACTGCTGCTTGGATAGTTGGTAGGTTGGTTTCTTGGTGTAGGATACTGTTGCAGGGGCGTAAGGGAACGGAGAGAATTTTAAGGAGGGAAAGATTTGGATGGTTTGGGTTCGTTTAATGTCAGTGGTGGAGGCGTTGTCCCAGGCCACACAAGCGTACAGGACCACCGAAAGAATGAAAGATTTGTACAGAGTAAGTCTTGATTTTAAGTTCACCTATTTGATGCGGAAAATGGGGGCACATAACCTACATTCATTGTAAAATGTAAACATTTTGGAAGTAAAATCGTAGTATTATGTTTGCAATACCCTGTGCAATGAATATTTCCCTTAATTATTCCATTTACATTTCACATATAAGTAACGTCACAATGCTCACCAGCGATGGCGTAAACTAGTTCCCAAGTGGTTCTAAACGTTAGATTTTATAGCCTTTCTTTAAGTCTTCAACACACACATCAGCTTAAGTATTTATGTGGTTTTAATTGCTCTTTATCCGTGGAGAAAACACATAAAGTGTTTCCAGAAAAAAAGGGAGGAGTTGTACTATACCTGCTCTTAAAGGTAACATACATCCTTAGTGAAGCTTGCTATCGAACGCTTCTTAGAAGGCAACTTGAGAAACAAAAGAAGTCATGATTGTACGTTAGCCTCTATTATTCTGTAGCCATAAAACATTTATGGAAACATCGTAATTGTGAGTTATGGCAGCCGCAAGCAATGAAGTTATTCTACAAAACCACTTATTCTGTTGTACCATATTTGGATAAGGTAACGATGAATCTATAGCTGCACGAAGTTGCCATTATTTTTTTGTTAATTTTGAGTTATCTTCAAAGCCTTTTCGTAAATATATCAGCTGATACAGCAGATCCTAGTTATTGCTGGTCCCGTAGAGCACCTGCCTGTTGTGCAAGGGGTCCCGGGTTCAATTCCCGGCAGGGTAGTAGGAATTTTTATCCAGCCAGGATTATTTCTCATCCTTCCCTGAGTCTGTAAATATAATGGCGGCGCCGTGGCTGAGTGTTTAGACCCGCATGTGGATGAAGCGGCGTCTGGGTGGGTTTTCTCCGGGTTTTCCGGTTTCCCCCGCCATTTATTCCCCCAATTGCTCCATTAGAACCCTTCCAATCATCCATTTCACCTGCATTTCATCTCATCCTCTTCCTCACTATCATACCTGGTGTTTGGCTGACCACCTACTTCCAGGTCTTCACTCTGCCTGGTCCATAGGTCCCTCTGCTCCCCGATAGGCGTCTGACCCTAGGCACTGGCTTGTAAGTCCTAGGAGGTGTAAGTCCTACATAAGGGGAAGGTAATCAGGGAAAGAAACATCCTAGTTATTTTTAAACTTATGCAATCACTGTGTAAATGTGTCTTGGGTCCATCTTCCTCGCCCTCAACTCATTTATTCACAGACCCAGTATCAAACTTACCCAAAAGGCTTCTTAAGGATCACAGGACTGTACTCAATCCCAAAAGCACGCTGTCGTACTCGTAATTGAACTGGCTTTCTATTTTGTAAACTTCTGTTGTGCAGTGTACACTAATATTCACCCTCAAAATCTTCAAGTGAAGAAGTTGGCTACAATTTGTATTCAACGACCAGTTCACTTTGAAAGAAAATAGTGCAGCTATGAAATTAGACAAGTAACCAACTACAACCATTCTTATACTAAAATGTAACACCAAAACTATATAAAGGCATATATTTTCTGATGTAAACTGCCACCTATGTAGGTATACATTTTGTGTAGGTAATAGTACATGCTGTTTAGTTAGTACATACTGTTTAGTTAATGACTTAAAGTCGTTCTATTGACTGCCTAATATGCATGCAGGGCCTTGAGATTACATGTTTTATATAGTGACTCTAATGCTAAAACAATATTGATAAACCAAACAACTCTTTGGATTTCTAGCTATTGTTCAGCATTGCATGTTGACAGGATGAGTTCGAATCTTGCGCAATGCATCTGTTGTTCTATTTCTCTTTGTACTTCTTTAGAATTGGGATTGAATATTTCTGAACAGAGTATTATTATATGAACGGTATAAGCCATTATTAATTAAAACCACATTACTGCTAGAGGGAAGGAAGTAAACCAATAAGTTTCACATAACATGCAGTAGCAGACTAAATGCCCACTATTGTGTTTCATAATTACTTTTTACTTTCTCTACTATGTATGATAAGTAGAGTAGGTATTGTATTCCATTCAAAAATTCAATGTCGAGATCTCACCGGAAGTATGTTTTGAGGCCCCCTGAATCCAAGAAAAGCATTTTTAGAAAAAGGTTCGCGTATGTGTACGTGTGTGTGTCTGTCAGACTGTGGACAGCATAACTCATCTGTTAAAAACCAAAGTTGGTATTTAAGTTTAATGTCTTTCAAGGATGCGACACGAAGATTTCGAAGAAAATTGATCCACTTTAAACTATCCTTTACATGGAAAATTTTGATTTTCTTGAAAATGGCTCTAACGATTTTAACTAAAATCACATATGTATAAGATATTTTTAGAACAAATGAAATGTATATTTTGAATTTTCTGGCTATAGTCTGTGTAGTCCTGTTTACTCTGGATGACTTTTGAATAACCGTAAGAGATCGACCAAATCTTACTCTACAAAAATGTAGATCTCGCTAAAACCCACAATCTATGTCCAAATAATTTTTTTGTAGAGTGAACCATTTCCGAGATGGGGGTAGTGGATTTGCGCCAGATTTAATAAATGGGAAGCACGTTTACTGATAAGGAATATGGATTTGCGCCAACGGCATGTTTGGCTAAGAACATTTATTTTTCTTAAGTTGGTAGTACAATAAATCGACTAATACTTAGTTGCCGTGTTTTGTCTCAGTAGTAGCCACATTGAGTGGGAGAACATAATCCTTGTGAGATAGACTAGTGAACAGTAAAGGTTGTTATGGAGGTGGTCGAAAGGGGCAACAGAGGATAGGAGTTGTATAAGTTCTAGTTACGTAAGGTGTACACATATATAGATGGACTTATACGTTGGCGTTGCACAGTGAAGAATTGTCCTGCCAAAATAATATTAAACATGGATGTCGTACGGCAAAACGTACGTGTGTCGTGTAAAAGGAAAGCGGCTAGTGACTTAAGTGAAAAATCAGGCATTATACTAAGTACAACATTGAATGAAACTCCAGAGACTTGTGCTCGTATCTTAAATTCCAGTGATGTTAAACTATTACGAGAAGCAATCTACAGAGAACGACGCCACCATACACCGAAACTACCTAAAAACATACTGAAGCTGTAACTAAAGTGCAACCAATGTTCTCTATTGAAGATTTTGTGCTACTCAATGATCACGAGAAAATGTGATTATTTTTGGATGTGAAAGTAATTTGCAATATTTATGAGAAGCAAAAACGCTTTACTTTCAGATATACCGCAAAATATATTACGCAGCTATTTACATTACATATCCTTCACACATTACATTCCAGCAGTTTTTTGTTTACTGCCAAATAAAAACATATATACGTATTCCTTGGTGCCTCGTTGCATAGTTGAAAAGTGCGTTTATGGTTGAAACTTCAACCTAAGAAAATAGTAGCAGATTTCAAGGTTGCTAGACATGAAGCAATTAAGTCAATATGGAGTGACACCAGTTACCTTGGAGTGACACAACTCAACTATTGGGTTGTGTGTTCCAAGACAATTCGTCTGAAGCCGGTAAGTGGTTTAAACATTATTTTGGTTTGTCTTATTTAACTCCTCATGAAGCTGGTGATTGTTTTGTACTTGATATGACTGATAACAAGCCGTTATGCCAAAAGATAGAACAATTTAGTGACTACCTTGTTGATTATTATATTTCTGAGGAGGCCATGTTTAATCCTACATTATGGGCCGAGCTATCGTCTGAAGCCACTCACACTACAAACGCACGTGAGGCATTTCACACTTGTTTTACAGTTCACATCCAGACATATACAAATTCATTTCAGGTTTTAAACGTATTCGAATGGATAAATATCTGACAACGGCATGCACCTGCAACCCACTAAAAGAATCAAAGTATGGTACAAAACAAAATATAAAATTACATAAAGCAATACAGAGAAGGATAAATATCACGTATCGCCTATGTAAAATACATTTCCCATTTGAATGTAATCCACACATGACAACCTGAAAGCAGAAATTTTAATCAAGGAGTTTTGACAATTTTAATCATTTTAATTTTTAAAATGTTATAGAAATTTTTAACCACACCACGCGCATTATGCTCGCGTTGGTCCGCAGTCTGCAAGAGGGACGGAAAATTGTTTCGTTTAACATTTTAATTCTTTCAATCGTAAAATATGTCTTACTATGTTAGCGCGGTGCCAACCTAAGAACAAAAATACATATATTAGTTTCGAATTATTGGCGCAAACGCATTATCCATGCACAGCAATACAATGTGGCGCAAATGTTGTGGCCCGTCGGACATACTCCTTGTTATTTGTGTCAGTTTCGAAAAACTTAAAACTTTCGTAAAATGCAACATCGTTGTTCATTTTTTCTTAGCCGTGCAAAGAGAACGGAATTTGAAAGCAGATTTGACTATCGTTCAAAGTATCAAAGTATTCCCATCTTCTCCTTGTACCTACAAGAAGATGAACCATAAGATAATTTAATTTGTACAAATGTTTATCTCAACTAACACGAAGAAGATATAGGAATAAGAGTTTGTAAGAATGGTTAGGTAAACAAACACACACGGACTTTCTCTTAATTTCTTTATTCAGGGAGTTTCAAAATATGAATTTCCTGCGAAATCGAACTTTTGGATGGAGTACAATACTTCCTCTACTTCTATGGTAGAGATGGCAATAACAAGTCACTCTGTAGTGATATTACAGGGAACTAAAACCTGCCCCACCCAATGCAATTTGGCTGCGGATGTCGACGAATACGTACGAACAAGCTAGGTGTGATACGCAGCTGCATTGTCAGATAAAACAGCTGCCTAATAGTTGAGGCAGTGAACTAACAATAACGAGCAGTGCTTTTGTAGGGTGTGCCACACCAGCAAAAGTTAATTAAATTTGACAATAGACTCTATTAAATAAACCTGGAATTGGGGTGTTTGCAGATGGCATCACTTTTAATTTGATAACAATAAGCTGAGCGATACGCTTCAAAACACATATAAACATTAATACACATATATAAAGGTCGGTATTTGTGAGTATATATGTTACTTCAGGCTTCTGCAACAATTTCGATCAAACTTGGCACAGATAACCTTTGAAACAAAGCAAAAATTACTGGAATTCCACTCCATTTCATGCAGTTTCATGTAGTGCCTACAAAAGCTTGCAAAACCATTTATATCTTTGTCAGCGAGAATCGTAGTAGCTCTGGCATTGCCAGCATAAGAATGATTACTTACGTTTTCACAGTCTCATAAAATAATAAAGGGACAGCCATTTCGTATAATATTCGCTGATCTCTCTGCCCAATTATGGAGTAATAACAGTCAACCTTCATCTTTCTTTTGTTTTGACTTGTGTTTTTAGCAGTTTTGTGTATTTTGTTTGTGCCTAGTCTATTCACTTAATGTTAATCCATAAAACGTTTACAGAAATGGTTACAGAAATGGTTATTCATTGTAGGTGTAAGAGGAATGCAGGAGACTGAAAATGACGGTCAACCCTTTCTCTAAATGATGACTTTGAAAGTCCATACTCTTTCCATGACGTCGTGAGAAACAACTGAATCGTGACAGACTTAATAAAACGATAAACGTCACCTAAAATTTAAACCAATAACAGCGAATATTTAGGGAACGGTTGATATCGTAAAAAATAAATGAGGAAATTGTGTGTTTTAAATATATCTAAATTTTCTGTGAGTTACATTTTCTTATGATTTAGCCATTGTAAACAATTAAGAAAATTAAGAATGAAAATAATTTCAGGAGCTATTCCCAGAAGTTCAAAATTTATTAGTCATTCAAATGATTAAACATACCATAGACAACAGGTTAACTAAAAAAATCTGATGTATTGCATTCACATGACTTTCTCTACTCTTGTACTAACCATTCTTACAAACTCTTATTCCTGTATCTTCTTCGTGTTAGTTGAGATAAACATTTGTACAAATTATCTTATTGCTTATTTCCTTGTAGGTACAAGGGGAATATTAGAATACAGTAGGCTTTGTGCGATAGTCAAATGCTTTAAAGCTTTGAGATTCTGTTGTCTTTGCACACTTAACATATAAACAAATGAACAACGATGATCCTTTTCACGAAACTTCTCTAAGTTTTCCGAAACTCACACACATAACAAGGAATATCTCCGAAATGGTTCACCCTACAAGAAAATTTATTCAGACATAAATTGTGTATTTTAGTAAGATCTACATTTTTTGTATAGTATGATTTGGTCTATCTCTAACGGTTTACCACTTATGCAAAAGTCGTCCAGAATAAATATAACTACAGGGGCTATAGCCAGAAAATTCAAGATATACATTTCATTTGTCATAAAAATATCTCAAACATATGACATTTTAATAAAAATCGTTAGAGCCATTTTCAAGAAAATCAAAATTTTCGAAAAATTTTCCATGTAAAGGGTACTTTAGGGTGGGGCTATTTTCTTTAAAATCTTCGTGTCGCATCCTTGAAAGACATTAAACTTAAATACCAACTTTGGTTTATAACCGATTTTTCGTTTTTGAGTTATGCTGTCCACAGACTGACAGACTGACACACACACACACACACACGGACCTTTTTCTAAAAATGCTTTTTTTTGGATTCAGGGGGCCTCAAAACATATATATCCGGTGAAATCTCGACATCGAATTTTTGGGTGGAATACAATACTTCCCCTGCTTACCAGTAGAGAAAGTAAAAAAGGGGTATTTTAATTATTATGAGTGTGTCTTTTGAGAAAATAAAAATAACGAAACATTTTCTATGTAAAGGGTTGTTTGGAGTGGGGGAATTTGCTTGGTAACTTCTTGTCACATCCTTGGAAGATGCTGAATTTAAAATCGAAGATTGGTATTCATCAGACTTTTCGTTTTTGATTTATGACGTACACATACGTGCTCACCCACCCAACCTCCAACACATACAAGGACTACTTTCCCTTTTTAACAGGGAACTTCAAAACACCTATATATGTTCCTGATTAAATCCCAAATCGAATGTTTGTGTATAATAGTTCTTGTACTATACGCTAGAGTAAGTAAACAAAAACAAAAAGAACAAGAAAAGAAATCCTTATAGGAATCCTTATAGGTACGTTACACTTCCATGAATTTTCTTACCCAGTGTCGTTCATTGTTATGCCCTTGTACAGGTTATTCTTACAAATGCTTATTTATTTTTCTACTTTACGTTACCCAAGGTAACGTTTGCAATAGTTTCTTTATTACCATTTCCTTGTAGGTGCAAAGAAAATACAGGATACTGAAGCGATAGTCAAATCTTAGAAAAGCAATCCTGCTGATTTTAAAACTCCCTATAATTTCCATGGTATGTGAAAAGCAACTTGATGGTGATGATAGCACTTCAAAAATGACAAATGACAAAAATGACTTCAAAAATGTTCTAACCAATAATGCATATTTCGAAAAGTGCTGATGCCACCAAAAGAAAAAGTTCTTAGTAATAAATTTCGTGTTTTAAATAAATAAATACAGAGACAGACAGACAGAGACAGACAAACAGGGAGGGAGGGAGAGGGCGAGAGAAAGAGAGAAATAAATAATAGTGCAATAAGCTGTTTACCGCTTATGGTTTATCTCTGTATTTTAAACACAATTAAATTGACCTCCGAAATCACTTAAAACACTGAGACCTCTTACGGGTTACACGGCTGGGTATTTTCTCATGCAGGAAGGTCTGATCCTTGGGGATCAACTGAAGGGGGATCATCAGGTGAATAGCGGTTCCTGCCTGTCCAGCAAATCCAGCTTTAGTTGCCGGACTTGCGGCTTGCCGCAAATTAGCTGTTTGTTCCCGTATATGATCCGCAAACCCCTTGTTACCTTTGCCCTGTGATTAGAGTATCCGTCCACATAGACAGACCGAACTCGACTTTTTCAAGGCCCATAGGCAGGACTCGCTTCCACAAATTGATGAAGGGCGTACGCCTACCACACCTATAGCAGGAAATGGGCGAGTGATGTTGAAACAGGAGCTTTGATGTATTTTATTCATTGTGTCTGGAACTAATGTATACGGAGGTGGAAAACTGCACGAAGATATTGTAAAACCCATGGTACTTTAAGACTTTTGCTGCCAATGCTAGGTACCTACATTCACTGGAGTGCTAGGTTCTTCTTGGTTGTCATTTGCAATTTCGTCTCGTTTCCTTTGTGTGCTCTACGGTAACCTGTCTTTTCTCTCATTGATTTATGTTTACCACGATGCAGACCCCTTTCTCTACTATATAATCCAGTTGGTAGAGACGTTATTGCTTTCTACCCAAAAATTCGACATCGAAATCTCCCTGAAAATACATGTTTTGAGGCCCTCTGCACCCAAAAAACACATTTTTACTTATTTTAGTTGTATGGTTGTGTGTGTGTGTGTGTGTGTGTGTGTGTGTGTGTGTGTGTGTGTGTGTGTGTGTGTGTTTTCGCGTGCGTGCGTTTATACATTTATTTACATGCTCCATTACAGTAAGCGTAACATTACATCCACGAATATTAAATATGTAACATATACATTGATTGTTTTTTTACATCTTCTTGCATGTTTAGTTGCTATTTGTCTTAACTGTGGCATCGTATTAATTACGAACAATTTAATTTTTGTTAAAATATTTTACGCTAATTTCGTATTCTTTTGTTTGGTGTAGTAACCAATTCAGATTCTGCCGAAATAAATTAAGTCTTTCTTTTGGTGTCTGTAATCCTCTACCAACCTATGCCTAAATGAATGCACGAATCTAATTTATAGGTATTTACAGTTATACATATCCCTTTATGTCATTGATTATTATACTTGTAAGTTATGTACCTAATTAGTAATAATAATCACTGGGCAGAACAGGAAAGGAAGCTGACAGAATTTCAAGCAGGCTTTAGAAAAGGGAGGCAAACAGTAGATAATGTGTTTATAATAAAAACAATAATAGATAAATACCTTAGTAAAAAGAGAGGAAGAGTATACATGTTTTTTGCAGATTTTGAGAAGGCATTTGATACAATAAACAGGAGAGCTCTTTCATGGAAATTAAGAAGAAAGGGGGTGAGCGAAAATTTTATAAAGGAAGTAGAAAAAATATATAATGGGATAAAGTTTTGTATAAGATGGGGAAAGAATGAAATCACAGAAATGACGGAACAAGCAATTGGTTTGAGGCAAGGATGTAAACTTAGTCCAATATTATTTAATTTATTCATAGACGATATAATAGATAAAATCCAAAAAGCGAACAAACACTGTCCTGTAATAGCGAATAAGGAAATCCCAGGATTGCTATATGCTGATGATTTAATGGTAGGATCTATAACAATTGTAGGATTACAAAGGGCAATAAATGAGGTGCAAAAATTTTGTGAGGAATGGGGAATAAAGATAAATATAAGCAAGTCCAAGGTCATGGTTTTCAAAAAGGGATTTAAATTGAGAAAAGAGGAGAGGTGGGTATTAAATGGGAAAAGATTAGAAGTGGTCAAAGATTTTGAATACTTGGGAGTGAGGCTAAATAACAGAGGAGAGTGGGAGGCACATGGAAGAAAGATAGAAGCAAAAGGGAGAGCTGCAATGTCAGGAGTCAGAATTTGCAAATACAAGTTAGAGATGACAACCAAGTGGCTGGAAAGGATGTATGAGGCAGTAGTGGAATCAAAAATGCTTTATGCAGTAGAGATCTGGGGGGCCACAGATATAAACAAGAAGGTGGATCATATGTATAGAATGTTCTGCAAAGAATTATTGGGACTACCGAGATCGGCGCCAAGAGAAGTGGCCTTGGTAGAGCTTGGGAAAACAAGAAGGAAAGGAATAATAATGGAGAGAATAATAAAATTTTGGTATAAATGTTTGGTTAAAGAAGATGGAGAAATTTTAAAATTGTGTATGAAGCAACAAAAAAATCTAGAGAATGAAAACAGTTGGTGGGCAGGGGTTGGAAAAATTATGGAGAAAATAGGAATGGGAGATATATGGAAACTTGAAGAAAGAAATGAAAGTAATGTAGATAAACTAGTAAAGTGTAGGGTAGAAGACATAGAAAGGCAAGAGATATGGGGAAGTTTAGAAAACAAGAAATCATTACAATTCTACAAGCAAATAAAAAGAGGATGGGGGCGAGAACCATATGTGGATTATTGTAACAGACAGGAAAAAGAAGGACTAGCGTAGATGAGAACAGGAGCAATATTTTTAAGAGGGACAAGAAGCGGTAAAATAGGAATATGTGAAATGTGCGGTGAGAAAGAAAGTATAGAACATTATTTGACAGAATGTAAGGAATTAGCATTATGGAGGAAAAAGGTTTGGGAGAAAAAATGGGAAAAAATAGAGGGGAAAATGGTAGCCATAAAAATGTTAACAGTGAAAGAGGAAAGGAAGGTTAGAAGTATAGGTGAGTTTTTGAAGAAAGTAAGAGAAAAATGGGCAAGAAAAGTAAAGAGTGTAAATGAAGAAGGCAGAGTGGGGGAGAGGGACAATTAATTAATATAAGATGGAATAGATTGATCAGAGCTACCTGGGAGGCAAATGGCCTGGGTGCCATGCAAACCAAGGTAGCAATAAGGTTATGTAAAATTTGTATGTAGTTTAGGTTAGAGTAGGATAATTGTAAAAGTTATGTAAAAGAATTGGTACAAATAAAATTCATTCATTCATTCAATAATAATCAGTTAAATACTTTTTATGTGCATGTTCGCCTATTAAATTACTATAAACTATTGGTTATATACCAGATGGGTCAGCTGCCCCTATTTTCTGGTTTTGTGCAATCCGCATTGTATACTCTTAACATGAAAATATCGGACCCTATGTTAGGTGATACCCAAGTATTTAACTTGGATGTTTACATGTCTTTGGCTACACACTGGAAGAAATTAGTACTAATATAGATGTTACAGCATCGCCTTTTAGTATACTCGTAATTAGGTAACTGACGTTTGCACCTCTGGAAACATACACTGGGACCAGAGTATCTACATGTTAAACGAAATGTTTATCCCTGCAGTTACTAGGTAGCTCAATTGGAACGAGCGCACGATTCGTAAGTAATCCTTCAACTGTAAAGGTGGCTCGAATCCCCTGCATTTACTAATTTGTTTACCGTGCAGTATTCACAAATAACATTGGTTGAACGATTGTTATGTTTAAAGATATTATTATTTTAATTCCTAATTGCTTTATTCCCATTTCATGGTATTGTTGTCTATTAGTGTATCTCTCCCGCTATAGCTGCGAGCTGCCTGTGGATTGGCTCTTGCTTCTCCGTAGATCAAAAGCATATCAACATACTCGTCTGTCGAATACATCGTGAAGAACTGGCACAAACTTTCGTGCGACGTGTGTAGAATGGAGTTAGTATTCTTAATAGCACACTGTATTATGTTAATCCAACGGAGTAGATGTCATTATACCCACTCTATTACAAAATGCAGACAACCAAAAACTATTTAAATTATAATGCCCTAAAACCTAATGGACTTTAAAACTAGATTATAATGAATTCGGTTTCCAATTTCTGATGAAAATAAAAGAAATTGTACAATGCCGAGACGCGAACCCGTGTTCCTGGGGTTAGCACACAGCACACAATCATAATTCTATTCAGCTACTTGGACGCTTGACTAAAAGCACATTCAGAGTTCAACTATAGAATATGTATGCCAGGCGCGTGTCATTGCCACTTCGCGACTTTCCGTGCTTAACTTGGTCTTAATATTTAATCCTTTGCTGTGCGTTTTAATATTATAGTAAAACCTGACTAAACCGGAAACCTGGACAACCGGAAAATAAATCTCGGAACGGAGCTATTTCCTATAATAAATAACACTAAACCGGACAACTGCCTAACGCGGAAACGGAATAGCTTTTCCGGAATCGTTTGCATAAATAACCTATTTTCATTTTCATTATGCTTAATACAGAGTTACAGCTTTGATAACGATCTTGCCACGACTGAAGACATTCAAAGTGCAGCAGATATTGCTGCTGGAAACAGCAGTTGTGAAGTCATGGAAGGAATGGACGACGACGATGATGACGAAGCCAACGAAAGGCAGCCAAAAATACGCACTTTTAGAGAAGCATTATCTTTTGTGAGTGACCTTCAACAATTTGCAGCTGCCAAGAATGTTCTAGAACTCCTGGAGCTGATGCAGGATGCAAAGGAGATCATAGAGCGGTCTCTTGTGAAGAAGTCGCGACAGTGCACTTTGACGGATATGTAGGGGAAAAGAAACTAATGGAGAAACTGCAATTATGTATTATATGTAAGTTGAAAATACAGCAAAACATACGTACAATTGAACCTATTTTTTATTTACAGAATTTTATTTTAAATTATTGCTTCGGTTTAATTCTATACGATTATATTTTTTAATTTGTTTTACTGAAGTATGTACAACCCTTTGTAAGATGGAAACCCCCTGAAAACGGAAAAATATTACTGGAACGACCGTGTTCCGTTTTAGGCAGGTTTTACTGTATTACTTAAATGGCAAGAGCTATTATGCATGTTATTTAAGATAAATTACGCAAAAGTTTAAATAAACCATTATTTAAAAATGTGTGTCTTGACCGTACGGTGGATGAGGCGTGCCGCTAATTTCTTGTAGCCAACCCCGGCTCTACGTGCAAGAATCCGTCATGTTGTTAGTGTACTCATACGAAAGGTCCAATTTATCAGAGGCGCTTACTGAATGGCATTGCTATGTGCATTGTAATAAAAAGTTTGTAAAATGTGCTGGAAACCCGGAATTTGCTCTCAATAAACGAGTCGTATGTTTTTGAGGAGTACGTTCTGTTCCTTAAACCACTGTTGATCTGAATGTTGCGTATTCGTCTATCTAAGAACGTTAAGCAGTACAACTTGGTACGCGCATACAAGAACTTAAAGCGCACATGCTGTTTGTAAGGTGGCCTACCTTCCAAAAAATAAGGGACGGCTGAGTCAACTGGTATTTTACTAGTCTATATATCTTAGGTGTTCTATGAATTCTGTAGTATAGTCGCGAAAACTAAGCGAATCTTAATTTCATTCCATTTCCCGTATTTTTAAAATATTTTGTTCTTTTGTTTCCCTTTATTGGAGCATTGATATAACAGGTAATCGACTGATAATTCTGCTTCACATGTTCAGACAGGACTGTTTTTATTCTGAAACGGAAAAAATAAGCGTTTATTCTTCCATGTCACGTTAAAAGTGTTGTTATGCGTACAAAGTATGTACCAGCGATGTCCAACGTTCGCGAAAAAGGGGAGTTTGGGTTTACCTCATTCCACTATGTGGACATTACCTCTCTTTAACCTCCAGACGTGTATTGTGTTGCAGTGGCGGTTGTTTACATGTATGTTGCGTTTGTTTTACTAAAGCACTTTCAAACCTTATGCGATAAACATATATTCATTACTGACCTTTTTGGTACTGCTTAGGTTCAAGAAGTCTATCAATATTTGGTGACAAAGTCGAAGTGTTAGCGTTAGAAAATACACCAGGTGATCGTCGCGTAACATATTTCGATACAAATGTTTAGTATAGTTCAACTTGGAGAAACTCTGTTCGCAAATACTCATGCAAGTTATTCTTGCAAATGTTTATTTCTCTATCTACTTCATTTTAAACGACATAAGCATTTGCAGGAAGTAACTTATTGCTAATTTTAGGTCCAAGGGGAATTTGGGAATATAGTAGGCTTTAGTGATAGTGAAGTATTCTAAGAGCTGGTTGTTATGCGATGCCTTTGAAACCCGTTCTCTTTGTAAGGCCAAAAGATAAAAAAACGAATAACATATTCCTACTTTAAAAAGGATAAGCATTCACAAATTCAAACTAATAATAAAAAATATCTCGGAAATGTTTCACTCAAAGTATTTTAAATAAATTGTGTATTTTAACGAGATCCAATTTTTACTTTCTCTACTGGTAAATAGGGGAAGTATTGTATTCCTCCCAAAAATTCGATGTCGAGATTTCACCGGAAATTTGTTTTGAGACCCCCTGAATCCCCCCCCCCAAAAAAAAGCATTTTTAGAAAAAGGTCTGTGTGTGTGTCTGTGTGTAAGTCTGTCAGTCTGTGGACAGCATAACTCAAAAACGAAAAGTCGGTTAAAAACCAAAGTTGATATTTAAGTTTCATGTCTTTCAAGGATGCAACACGAAGGTTTTGAAGAAAATAGCCCCACCCTAAACTACCCTTTACATGGAAAATTGTTCCAAAATTTTGATTTTCTTTAAAATGGCTCTAACGATTTTAATTAAAATGTCATATGTTTGAGATATTTTTATGACAAATGAAATGTATATCTTGAATTTTATGGCTATTGCCCCTGTAGTCGTATTTACTCTGGACGACTTTTGCATAACTGGTAAACCATTAGAAATAGACCAAATCATACTATACAAAAATGTAGATCATGTTAAAATTCCCAATTTATGTCTGAATAAATTTTCTTGTAGGGTGAACCATTTCGGAGATATTCCTTGTTATGTGTGTGAGTTTCGGAAAACTTAGAACTTTCGTGAAATGGATCATCGTTGTTCATTTTTTTTTTAATATGTTAAGTGTGCAAAGACAACGGAATCTCCAAGCTTTAAAACATTTGATTATCACACAAAGCCTACTGTATTCTAATATTCCCCTTGCACCTACAAGGAAATAAGCAATAAGATAATTTGTACAAATGTTTCTTAACTAGCATGAAGAAGATATAGGAATAAGAGTTTGTAAGAATGGTTAGTACAAGAGTAGAGAAAGTCATGTGAGTGCAACACATCAGATTTTTTATTTAGTAAGCTTTTGTCTGTCTCGTTATTGTTCACCATTTATGCAAATATTATCCAGAATGAAGAGGTGTTTTGAGGAAATTCACAGAACATTGTAGGTATGACTTAGAAACGACCATGGAATCACGTGTTTGTGTCCGTCACTGGGTACTGGTTGGCTCCCTCCGACTGAAGGAGTGGAGTAGGGTATATCCGCTCATTACGTAAAGTTCTCCCAAGAGACAATGTTGGACATCCCTGGTATATACATATCTTTAAAGGTTTTCAACCTTGCTCTAACAGAGGGAAATACGTCTTTGTCAATGCATCATTAGTGGTTCTGGTCCATTTACTTTCCCACCTGTCATTACCGGCGATCCCGACGTGTGCTTTCATCCATGTGTGGTGGATATTACATTGTTGTGCTTCTAATCTCCTTGTTCGAACCATATAGACCCAATTAGTTATTGGTGTTTACTGGCAGCACGTAGAGAACGCAATGTTATATGGAAGGCTGCTTTCTTTTGATGGTTTCTTGATCCCTTGAAATGGTTCTTTTGTTTCCAGGGCTTTTAGAATAGTTATGAGCTGTTCTGCTTGGTTATTCGAACATTGGTCGTGTGATCTGAACTGAGGCTTGTGTACTTGATGAAGATTGCGACGCCTGAGCCTATTTCAGTTTCTCCTTTGTTACCGTCGGTAAAAATCTTAATGTTGTACTCTACGTTTTCTTGAGTTTTGATGTTTACGTCGCTACAAGATGCGCCATAGAGCCTTGGAATGTCAAGCATGAAATTTTGCCCACCTCCTTTGTTCATTTCATAAAATGCAATCTTTTGAGCTTCACTTGATGAGGTTCGAAATGCCGTCCCTATCTTTATGTTGATTTACCTTTGTACTCGTAATGTCAATAGGTTTGATTGCATCTCCATGGCATGGATCCAAACCGGAGCTCAATGTTGGCGTAGTTTCCAAGCTCGATTGGGCTCTTTCCTTTGATTATTATCATGAAGTCATCGAGGAGGACCTTAGAAGATTCTGAATTAAAATATCAAGTTTCGTATTTAATAGATTTTAAGTTTTTTATTTATGGTGTTTACACACACACAGACAGACATACGCACAAACGCGCGGAGATTTTTCTAAAAAGGCTTCTTTAGTGCTCGGGACCTCAAAACATGTATTTCCATGAAATCTCGATATCGACTTTTTTGGGTGGAGTAATAGTTCCTCTGCTTATTTTAAGTCGTAGCAGGTATCATAAAAGCATACTGTATGTCAAAAAGGTTGAGGTATTAACCACTTCCCAGATATTCTATGCTATTAGATTGAATTTTCCAGCTCTTCACCATACATTTTTGGAGTGGAAAGTCGCTATTCTTTTGCTTCTCGTGATAGTATGCAAAGACTACAGAAGCTCAAAGCTAACATATGACTGTTTTTTTTTAAAACTTCATCGTTTCAGCCTCTAGTCTTCCCATAGTATCTATAACGAAATGCATAATGAAACTGCTTCTGGAAATGTGTCTACATGGAGAGAGAAAAATGAGTTTTGTGCGAACAGTTAGCAGAACGACATAAAAGTAAAACTACAGTAGAAATATTCTATATACAAATTCAATAACGAGCTTGCAGTGGAAATGCACATTCTGAAGTCTACTGAATAAGTTACATTCGTATCTGTCTTTCTTTGTCTGTGAACAACACAATAAAGAAACTCGTATCAGTACCAAACTTCGTATTTATGTTCAATAATGAGGATGTGATGAATACTTTAAAGAAAATCTCCCCCCCCCCCCCATATTGCCACTTACTTTTGCCAAAGATGAATGTAACGATTTTGATTAATATGCAACATATTCAACAGATTTGCTTGACTGATAAAGGGTACATATTAAATTTTCAACCTATGAAACCCTCATCATTAGGAATGAACTCAGTGTAACTGGTAAACCATAAAAAATGGACAAAAGTTTACTACTTAAACATGTAGTTCTCTTTAAAACTCACAATTTTTTTGAATAAACTTTTATTTTGTATCAGTCATTTGCGAGATACTGGCTGTAACTGTAGTGGGTTTCAATTGTTGAATACTTTTTTACTTATTGAAGTACTGTCACAATTCAGCTGTTTTCCGGTCATATAAAGAGTTAAGACTTTCAAAGCCAGCATATAACGAACCCCTTTTTAAAAGTTTGGCTATAGTTTACCTCGATTTGCAGAGAGTATATAGGGAAAAAATGTCGTCTCCTTAGCGCGGGGTTTGCGGGAGACCAAGGTTCGACTCCCGGTACTGGTGTGAGGAGTTTTCTCCCGCTGGGAGGCCTGGCCCGGGATGCACTTAACCTCGTTAGGTCCTTGAGGGGACAATTGAGGAGCCCTAATTGATTAAAGAAGTAGCGGCGCCGATCGCGAAGACTACATATCCCGCCCGGAGGGCCCGGGACGCTGACCACGTCCCACTCACCAGTCCTGCACCCCACTGTAGTGGGCAGAAGGGCGGATGCAGCCACCAGGCGGTAGTCCTTAGCCTTATGAAAAAAGTTTGCAAGAATAGTTGATATAAACTGTACAAAAATGAAGTACAATGGCTAGAGAAATTCATGTAAATATAACATCATATACCATTTTATTCCTTTCTCCCCACTTATCTATTATAAATGGAGAATGTATATTACTGCACTCGAAATTGGATATCGAGGTTTCAATGGAAATGTACGTTTTGAGGTTCCTGAGTCGTTAGGCACAATGATCTCCATACAGGCTAGGTTTTAGCTCCTATTCCCTATTTCTTATGTCGACTCATCCCTCCATTGTCCTCCCGAAAAGTGATTTTTAGTAAAGATCTTTGTGTGTATATATTTAATTGAATGTCTGGGTGGAATGCAATAGTTCTACTTGCTATCGGTAAGTAGTAGAAAAATCTGATGTGTTGCACTCACATGACTTTTTCTACTCTTGTACTAACCATTCTAACAAACTCTTATTCCTATATCTCCATGTTAGTTAAGATAAACATTCGTACAAATTATCTTATTATCTTGTAGGTGCAAGGGGAATATTAGAATACAAAAGACTTTGTGCGACAATCAAATCTTTTTTACCTTTGAGATTCCGCTCTCTTTGCACGATTAACATATAAAAAGATGAACAACGTTGTTGCATTTCGCTAAAGTTCTAAGTTTTCCGAAAGTCACACACATAATAAGGAATATCTCCGAAATGGTTAACCCTACAAGAAAATTTATTGAGACATAAATTATGTATTTTACCAAGATCTACATTTTTTTGTGTAGTATGATTTGGTCTATCTCTAACGGTTTACCAGTTATGCAAAAGTCGTCCAGAGTAAATACTACAGGGGCTATAACCAGAAAATTCAAGATATACATTTCATTTGTCATCAAAATATCTCAAACATATGACATTTTAATCAAAATCGTTAGAGCTATTTTCAAGAAAATCAAAATTTTCGAAAAAGTTTCCATGTAAAGGGTAGTTTAGGGTGGGGAAATTTTCTTAAAAATCTTCGTGTCGCATACTTGAAAGACATTAAACTTAAATACCAACTTTGGTTTTTAACCGACTTTTCGTTTTTGAGTTATGGTGTCCACAGACTGACAGACTGACACACAGACACACACACTGACCTTTTTCTAAAAATGCTTTTTTTGGATTCAGGTGGCCTCAAAACATATTTCCGGTGAAATCTCGACATCGAATTTTTGGGTGGAATACAATACTTCCCCTACTTACCAGTAGAGAAAGTAAAAAGTAAAGTAATTATTTTACAGCCATAAAATTACATTTCAGGGAGGAACGTTTCCACAGTAAACAGTTTGAGCTATACAAAGCTGTGATAGGTATCGCCCAGTAATTGCCATTGAGCATGTTATCTACACTGTAGTGGAATACTCGCAGACAGCTGCAGAACAAAGACATGCCCATTTAACCGCCCCCATCCCGAGTAACGGTAAAGGAGCGGAGCGGAGCGAGTTGCATGTGAACTCCATTAGTAATCACAGAGGACGAGGAGTAGTGGAAGGAGATTTTCTTTCTGAAGGAGTACAAGCCTTCCTGTCACAAGAATAAGTTGGTCCCCATCAACACAAGCGTAGCGTGATTATATAACGAGCCCTCCCTCGGTCGTTGCCTCTAGCTTTTGGAGGACACATTGTATGGCAGATTATGGTTACCCTACCTTCTCTTCACCTCCAAGGCATATTAAGCTTTTCGCGTATTATTAGGTTCAATGCGACATTTTTCATTTAGCGGGTAGTCGAGGTCGTTAATGCAAGGACTCGTGAACGGAGACCTGCAGTTCAAATACCACCAGGACCGTGCTCCCTGACCGAGGTTTTGCTTTCCAGTTTTTCTGTCCCAACGCCGGAAGGTTAGACTGGAACGTCTGCTTCCCAAATTTTCTTTCCAAATTACATTTCATTTCACATTTCACCAGTGTCACTGACTGTGGCGCTCTATAAAGTAAGACGCCAAACAGTATTAAATAAATCATTAAAATGTCCGAAATACGCAGTAGTCAGCATCTATATAATTCGCTAATGTTTTTCGTACGTACTTCAGAACTTTTGAAATCAAATTTCATCGGGAACAAATGGTTTTGGACCTTAATGCACACCATTTATTTTATTATCACCACCATCATTATTTGTATTTTTTCAATATCTTATTTTATTTATTTTTTGCTTTATGAAGCACTGGCACCCCAATGTCACGCATACAGACTGATTCACCTCATCTTGCAGATTAGTAAATACACAACTAGAGTTTCTAGACAATGTGAAAATAGTCTCGACTAGCCTTTCCACCTGTAGACAAAGTAAAGCAGCTCTTTGCTTGGGTTCTTTGTTGACACTCTAATCTCTGAGAATCCAAATTCACATTTTCTTCCAGTGCCTAGCCAGGGTTGGGCAACTGGTGCTCAGAGAGCGCAGATTGCTCACGATCTTGGCTAATAACTGTCTGTTTAGAAGGTAAGAACAATGACTGGTCGCTCAAGGTATCGCGCGAGTTGCCCAGGCCTGGCTGCCGTAGACCTTTTCTACCGTTCACTCGGAAGTTAATGCATATAGTGCACAAAAATGTCAAACCGGTAAGATATTAATTTTTTATTCATAGTTAATTACCTATGGCAATATGAAATGCTCTTGAACTAACGACTTATTTACCTCTCCCAAAATTTTAATTTTGGTTTAGCACACAAGCATATAGAAATAACCGTTGCACAGGAATTTCACAATTTTAATTACATTATAAGAAAACCTCATTGTGTATAGGTACATGTTATGGAATGTTTAAAATGTTTCATAAAAGTTACCGAAACTAATTTCAATTCAATTATTTAATACTTATAACTAGCGTACAATAAGTTTTAAATCCGCAATTCCTGAATCTTTAGTGAAAATTTCAAGTTAACAACTTACTGTTATCCAAGGAGCGTTTTGAATGGTTTGTGTTGAAGAAAGAAAAAAGAAAACCTGTGTTGCACTCCATGACTTTCTCTACTCTTGTACAAATTATTCTAACAAATGCCTATTCATCTATCTACCCCATGTTAATCGAGATAAATGTTTGCAGAAATTATTTTATTGTTAATTTTGTTCTATGTGCAGTAAGCTTTAAGGGATAGTCAAATCTTTAAAGAGCTATGCGCTATATTGTGAAATTCCATTCTCTTGCCATAGTAAAGAGACTAAAACACGAATCAGGTGTTCCTATTTGGGAAAAGTATAACCATAGGAAGATTCAAACTACTAACAAGGAATATCGCGGAAATGGCTCACTCCACAAAAACAAAACTAAAATAAATGTATTTGAGATAAATAGTGTGTTTTAACATCTACATTTTCTGTGTAGTAAAATTTTGTCCATAGGTTTACCAGTTATGCAGAACTTATCCAGAATGAAAAGGAATTCAGATATACATTTCATTTGTCACGAAAATATCTTAAACCTCTATTTTCATCAACATTTTTAGCCATTTTCTATAAAATCAAAATTTTTGAAAAATGTTCCATTGTTTGTTTTTATATAAACGTCCTCCAACATATCGCATGGTGTGAAGTGATGCTCAAATGAGTTCGAGGTTCATAGAGCTTAAGTTATCCGACATTCGTTTTCTCAGGATAAGAGAAACCTCGGTAGAAACCTTATCCGGATTACTCACCCTAAGCGAGATTCGAACTCGCGATCTCTTGGACGTGAGGTGGACACGCTACCACCACGCTGCAGAGGCGGGAAAAATGTTCCATGAAAAGGGTAGTTGGGTGGGGGATTTTCTTGAAAATGTTCGTGTCGCATCCTTGGTAGATGCTGAACTTAAATTCCAAGTTTGGTATTTAACCTTCTTTTTCTTTCTGATCACCTTCAACATATCGCATGGTGTGAAGTGATGCTCAAATGAGTTCGAGGTTCATAGAGCTTAAGTTATCCGACATTCGTTTTCTCAGGATAAGAGAAACCTCGGTAGAAACCTTATCCGGATTACTCACCCTAAGCGAGATTCGAACTCGCGATCTCTTGGACGTGAGGTGGACACGCTACCACCACGCTGCAGAGGCGGGAAAAATGTTCCATGAAAAGGGTAGTTGGGTGGGGGATTTTCTTGAAAATGTTCGTGTCGCATCCTTGGTAGATGCTGAACTTAAATTCCAAGTTTGGTATTTAACCTTCTTTTTCTTTCTGATCACCTTCTTCTTCTTCTTCTTCTTCTTCTTCTTCTTCTTCTTCTTCTTCTTCTTCTTCTTCTTCTTCTTCAACTTCCCTGTTGTACCACTATTGTGGTGTCAGGGGTTTACCTTGGATCTTCCGAGGCTCACATTTTTCTTTTGAATCCGACTTTACTTAAGGTGGGGGATTAGCCCAACACTTAAGGTCCCTGTTTTATCCCCAGGGTAATCGGGTAGATCCTCAGTTCTTGAGGTAGGGATTGGGCATTTCCTCCCAACCCCGAGAGGTTTTGGTTTTCCCTCCAATACTCGGGAGGCTGTTTACAGTGATTTCCCACTGGGCGATGGAGTCGCCACTTCCCTACACCGAGACACACACGCAGATATTTTTCAAAAAATGCGTTTTTTTGCAGATCCAAAATATGCATTTCGGTGAATTTTCCTATCTCTCCATTTCACCTCAATTCTTATTTCACTTCACCTTTCATGCTGGACAGTTGTTTCAGGGTTTTTTAACAATAAGTGTCGGCGGGAGTTTCGGCGTGCATGGCAGGCACTTCCTCTCTGTGAATCCTCGTCCTCCGGATCAGGAGGTCTCCGAGTCCCAGGCTTCCCAAGCAGTGTGCAAGTCCGTAGCACGGAGGGGGAGCAGGTTGTAAGAAACGCCGCCGTGAGTTTCAATCTGTGGCTGTAAGGCTGTTTCTGCTCAGGTGCGCAGATCCTCTCACGTCATACTTCCCTCCCGGGAGGGGCAGGGGAGGGGGGCTGTCATGGGCCCAATCGCAAACGATTTCATAGTTCGAGGTGCTAAATCCCCCTCCGAATCTTGTCATAGAGTTATACAGCCATACTCACGTAGCAGAGAAAGTAAAAGAGTAGGTAATTGAGAAAAACGGTGTATACGGTTCAATGCGGTGCTTTACCAAAATGGTACAGGACCAATTAAATGTCCATTTGTGGCTTTAAAATGATTGATGTTATTAAAGCAACTATACGGCATGAAAGTGCGACTTGTAAATGTAACAAAATGAAATAAAAACAACAAAAACAGGAAACAAAACAAATCGAAGTATTCCACCTTATTTAACCACATTTCACAACCTTTAAGCCATTAACGTTTTCTCATTCCAGTTCAGCTTCAAATCATACAAGAGCTTCCAATAGAGACAACATTGGTTACAGTTTCACGTTCTTTCTAACCTTCTCTTGAATATCACAGTTTGCTTGGAGGTAAGGTTATGGTTGAGGCACGCCTTGCATAGAACCTGTTAGTATTTTAAAGCACGCCGATAAAAGGCATTTTCCTTGTAATGCAAAACACGTGGTTATTGTGAAACAATAGAGCAATAAAGTGGACTTGGCTGTTTCTGCACAAATCAGTAATACCATGTCATTAAAGAGGAGGTTGATGTTGGAGGGCAGGGTTGCCAGGTCTACTGATTTTGCAGGAGATCTGCTTTTTTGCAAATCTACTGCTAAAAACTGAAAGTACTTAAAAATCTCCTGCTTTTTATGTATGTTCCATTTTAAACACTGTTTTCCTTAACATCATTCGCTCTTCCGAAAAAGATTTTCAGGCAAGGCATTTCCCTCATGTACAAAAACAAAAGAATAATATAATCACCTGTAAACATAAACAGTATATACCACATCTGTTGTTTCTGCATTGCGAACTATCCTTGACTGCTACATTAAACCTCAACATTTGAATTCCACTGAAATAGATAAAGTTGAATACAGGGATCCAAAAGTATTTCTTCCTGTGGAAAACATGTATTTTGGTGCCAAAGTTCAAATATCTCTGATAAAATCATCCCTGCCCAACAAATATGTACAAGTTTTCAAATTACACCGTGTTGATTTTTACGTTGAGTCAGTTCGCGACATACTAAGTCGTTTTTAATTAAGTGATCCTCTTACAATGTTGGAAGTGTTGGAACCAGCTAAAATCCAAACAGTTCAGTCAATTGTACCACTTGCTTCTTGGTTTCCTAATTTGGTGAAAGCTGAAGAAATCCAACAAATAGATACAGGAGGCTATTGCGCAATACTGACATTGCATGTGGTAATAGCTCTACAGCGCAAGAATTTTGGAGCGATTATTATTATTATTATTATTATTATTATTATTATTATTATTATTATTATTATTATTATTATTATTATTATTATTATTATTATTATTATTATTATTATTATTATTATAATAATATAATTATTATTATAATAATAATATAATTATTATAATAATAATAATAATATAATTATAATAATAATAATAATAATAATATAATTATTATAATAATAATATAATTATAATAATAATAATAATAATAATAATAATAATAATAATAATAATAATAATAATAATAATAATAATAATAATAATAATAATAATGCCATAAATATGTATATACTAAGCAAAATTGCCGGTTAAAAAATCTACTGTTTTCTCCTGCTTTTTTGAAATCAAATCTCCTGCTTTACTTCGGCAGACATGGCAACACTGTTGGAGGGCTCCATACCACTTCTTTAACTTGAAGATGGAAGGAAAGGTTAGAGGTAAGCATGTTAAATATCCAACGTTGAAGCAGCGAGTCTATTCGGTGGTTAAATTATGGGAATAAACAGCAACACACGTGTGTATGTTGCTGATGTGATAACATATTCAACACGAAATCACATTCGATCGTTCCCACAGCCCGACAAACTACATAAACCCTGTTCCTTATAAGATTACTTTGCCCATATATAGGTATATTCTTCCGCGGAGCGATTCCATTCCGTTTCCCAAGACTGGCTAATGTACAGCCATGGAAAAACTTATTTAGTGCATTAGGAGAGCAGAATATTTGTAAGTTCCACGTCGTGTTGCAGCACGGTTTACACAAGTAACATGCACCTGAGTTTATTGATAGTCTCTCCTCCATTTGCTATCGCCTTTGACACATTCTATTTGTGTGTCCGACAGACGATAATATACGGAGCAGAGACTATCAATAAACTCAGCTGCATGTTGGAGATATCGAGTTGTGTAAACCGCGCTGCAACACGAATATTCTGCCCTCCTAATGCACTGTCATTTTTTCCATGGCTGTACGCCTTCAAACGAAGACAAACAAGTCGTGTGCAGTGCAAGGACAGACGATGAAAGCGACTTAAATATATCCTGATAGAAGCACTGATTTTGTCAGCAAGAGAAGCCGGTTTAAACCGAAGGATCTTCCCATCCATTTGTTGAGAATTTTCATCGATTCCAGATGCATATGTAATATGTAAATTCAATTTATACGGTTATTAAAATGTAAATCGACAATTATCTCAGGATATATTAAAATAAATGACCATATTAAGTAACATTTTGCATCGCAGAACAACATACTTCACAACTGAAATACAGCTTAGGGTGCAATGTGCCCCTCTCCAAACATGCTCGTCAGTGCAACCTATAGCGCTTCTTCTTATTATGAATGTTGAGTTTGTATCCCGATACCAACATGTAGGCCATTTTATAATTAAACTGACGTCACAACAACCAAAGCGGAAATAGCTCCTGTAACATGATTTACTCCTGCTGTCTCTAATTGGCTAAAGTTGGATATGAATCGATCTCTATTGGATGAAAGATGCGTCCGCCTCTGTAGTGTGTCTGCCTCACATCCAAGAGGTCTCAAGTTCGAATCTCGGTTAGGGTGAGTTATCCAGAAAACGCTTTTTTTCCGAGGTTTCTCTTATCCTGAGAAGACGAATGTCGGGTAACTTAAAGCTCTACGGACCTCGAATAACGATGTTCCATTTGACAGAAATATATGTTCTACAAAACTAACACAACGAGGAATATCTCAAAAATGGTTCTCTACAAAAACGTTTATTCAGACATAAATTGTGTGTTTTAGCAAGATCTGCATTTTTTGTATAGTAAGATTTGGTCTATCTCTTATGGTTTACCAGTTATGCAAAGGTCATCCAGAGTAAATAGGACTTCATAGGATATAACCAAAAAATTCAAGAAATATATTTCATTTGTCATAAAAAATATCTCAAACGTATGGCAATTTTAATTAAAATTGTTAAAACCATTTTCAAGAAAATAATTTTCGAAAAATTTACTATGTAAAGGGTAGTTTAGGGTGGAGGAATTTTCTTCAAAATCTTCGTGTCGTATCTTTGAAAGATATTAAACTTAAATAGTAACTATGGTTTTTAATCGACTTTTCGTTTTTTGAATTTTGCGGTCCGCAGACTGACACGCACACACACACCGCACACACACAGAGCGAGACACACACCTTTTTCTAAAAATTCTTTTTTTTATTCAGAGGGCCTCAAAACATTTCCGGTGAAATCTCGTCATCGAATTTTTGGGTGGAATACAATACTTCCTCTGCTAAATGTAGTAGAGAAAGTTAAAAAAAAAATGTGGACGTGCCTTATCAGGTCGTAACCGTTCTCTTACAGTATGAAAGTGAAAGTGGCTGTTAGTTTACATAAAAAGAAAGCATTCCAAAATATTGAATCACTAATATGTTTAGAACTTCAATTCTGGAAATGTTCCTGCAGGTGTTCATTTGTTCTCAGATTGAAACTTCGGGTGATTCAATTCAGTGGAGCGGTGCAGTTTATGGCGAGGCCTTGTTTTCGTACAATCCTGCCAAAAGCAAATGTGAACTACTCGGAGAACAAAAACCTTACGAATCGGCTGCGCGGGGTTTTGCCTGTCCGCAGCCTCGGCGCACATTGCTGTCTGCGCTATCATAGAAAGGCGCAGATGGAACCATACAACATTTTTGAAACTACTTTAAAGGCTTTACTTACCAACTTTATGAAACGAGATGCTGAAGCTGGCCACCGTCGCTTATTGGAGCTCTAAGAAACCTTTTTCTGCCAATACACCAATTTTTTAGTCATGAAGGGGTGTTCATGAACAATATTAGGTTCTGAATTATAGGGTCAAATTTTTTTTCGAGTCAACAGTTGAAGCCCGTACATACGTGAATACAATTTAGCCCCTTTTTAGAGAATTAACACGGAGCGTGATTTTGCCTTTTTTCAACAAGACTACAGCAGCTCATATGGCCTTATCTTTCGATGAGAGCAATTGAAAATGTGTTTTAGGGGAGAATTATTAGTAGGGAGCCCCTCGATCCCCGGGCCTAACCCTCTGCGATTTCTATCTATGGGATAACTTAAAACATAAATGCACAAAACAAACCCCTGGAAGAATTAAAGCAAAATATTCCCAGGAAACTGTCAGCATTTCTCAACGTGAGCTGCGGCGAGTGATGGATAGTTTCCTAAAGAGATGCATAACGACAGTGGCCAG
Organism: Tenodera sinensis; assembly: GCA_030765045.1. NCBI lineage: Eukaryota > Metazoa > Arthropoda > Insecta > Mantodea > Mantidae > Tenodera > Tenodera sinensis. The sequence goes on from CM060965.1 coordinate 163,613,850, forward strand.
TTTCAGCGTCTCCTTTTATAAAGTTGGTAAGTAAAGCCTTCAAAGTATTTTTAAACATGTTGTACGAAGTTTCATCTGCGCCTTTCTATGATAGCGGCAGACGGCCCCGAGGATACGGAACGGCAAAACACCGTGCAGCCCGTTTAATTTTTAATTTTATGTCAGTGTGAGTTAATAATTTATATATGCATATTTATGTGCATATTATGGAAGTTTTCACCGCATAAATGGATGCAGATTAAAGGAAGTAATAGAGTATAAATGTTGCCCCCATTTACATCTGCGTAATGTGTTTAGCACAAGTCACCAGCATTTAGCATTTGCAATCCTACATGAAAGTTATTCACGGGAACCGAGGTTGGTCGTAACGCATAATGGGTACCTTTGTTTGGCTAAGGTAGGTTAATTGCTTCCTTCTGCTGTCAAACACCGGAAACTAAGTATATTTACTTTCCCATGTTTGCTCTATCTTTACATTTCCTAGATGGAGAAGCCTTTTGGTGTCGTTGCCACCAGAGTTGTAGATATACTGGTGAACTGCCTTCAAGTAGTCTCGTTTTCAGTCTCATTTACTCAAATTTTAAACAGTGGCTTCCAAAGAAGCAACAGAAAGCAACCAATGAAAATAGCAAAGTTTGCGACTGAGAACAACGTATTAGGCGCTTGTACAATGCACACTAAGTGCCAAGAATTTCCTTTATCGCTTCCCAGAGGCAAATTATTCTCCCTTGTTATGCGTTACGGATGATGCATATGCTTGTTGAAGCAACGCATGCGCAACTACTGGTCAAGAACTGCTAATCGCAAAGGACACTCTGGGTGAAAGCAAATAAGCCAAGATTGGCGAAACTTCGATTATAAGATTTGAAGTTTTCGCGGCGATGATTATCAATTAAAGCTTCTTGGGTTACCAGCCGTGTATTATCTGTCAAATTGTTCGAGCTTTAAGTCATTTCAAACTCCATGGCCTTTATCAGGAAATGAATAATTATCTAAAATAATTATATTAATTAATTATTAATTTCCTGATGATGGTCATGGAGTTTGAAATAGCCGAAAGCTCGAATAATTAGTGTTATCTCAATAAACTGAGATCTCTTTGTATGGTTTACCAGGATAATACGAGTACTTGGAGAGTTTGTCGTATCGACATGTTGGCCATGATAGCTTAGTGGCTAGAGTAGCCGGACGGTAACCAGTAGATCCGTGGTTCAAATCCCGTTCATGCCATTGAATTTTTCAATCACACTCTACCCTTTCCTGCACACGGCCATTGTGTGGAAGAACATTAATAAACTTTATAGATATTACAGTTAGTAACCCGAGAAACTTTAATTTAATGAAACTTCCATTGTTGTAATTTTCTAAATAAACTACTTGATGCATTAAGATACAAAATACATCTTTTATTTTTGTAGCCGCTTCGAATCTTTCACTTGGGATTTTAAGGAAATTACAGTATACCAGTCTCTATCTAGCCGGTTTTACACGAGTTAATTGGTACTACATGATAAATTCGAGACATGGCTAACGACATAGATAGGCTACGGCGCGAATCGAAGTTACGTAGCAATGCTAGTCTATACTTGCCTAACATTGTATACCATCATGATAAAAGTGTCTTTTGTGTGAATTCAACGAACAATTTTTCTGGTTGTTTAGAAAATGGATGTATTAGGCGATTGTGGTTTTATTTAATTGGGCCATGATCAGACTAGGAGAATTACATCACTGCAGTTCGCCCCGTAGCCTATCTTTCTCGTTAGCCATGATTAGCATTAATGACGTATCTATTTTGCTTTACATTCAGAAGCGGGTAATCACCTTTGAGTTAAATGAAAACTTTTCTGTAGAACACAAATCAAAGGACACTGTGAATATAGTTGGTTTTGCAATAAGTGTTTAAAATATTCCTTTGGACTGCACATTGGTTGAATAAATGATGAAGTTAAACAAGGTGTTGATATTCAAGAACTAAAAAGGGATTTAAATTGTTTTATTGCATTTTTCAAACGCCAAATTGTAAAAGTAGATGACTTAATAGAGTAGGAAGTGAGCCCAGGCAATGAGGCCGTTGCGAGCTGCAGTGAAACTATGGAATCCTGTGTTATTAGATCTATCTAGCCTTAGATTAATTCTGTATACGTATGAACTAGTTTTACTGAGGATGCGTATCACAATTAAGCTGACAGTTGTCAGTTTTCACGCATGCGCAATATTTTACTCGCGCCCAAAGTTCGTTAGCTGCCAGCGTGTGCGTTTTTGCGCATGCAGAATGTTGCGCTTGTAGGCAAGGTTAATTCCTGCGGGAGCCACCTGTCCATTTAATGCGCACTCAAGCAATCAACTGTATGAGAGTCACGTGGTGTGTACTAGTGAACCACGATATGAATACACGTGGAGAACGGCGCCTCTGTTTTGTTGACAATCAGTAACATTGTCAAGACTAGGGATCATAGGACAGTGAGGGGAAAAGCGATAGTGGGAATTTACTGTTTGTACAATGACAATAGTACATCTGAAAGTCTCAACCTCACTAGTAGATACAATTCCGGAACTGCGTGCCCGCCGCTGTAGCGTGGTGGTAGCGTGCCTACTTCACGTTCAAGAGGTCACGAGTTCGAATCTAGCTTAGGGTGAGTTATCGGGAGAAGGTTTTCTCCGAAGTTTTCCCTTATCCTGAGAAGACGAATGCCGTATAACTTAAAGCTCTGTGGACCTCGGTCTCATTTGAGCATCAATTCACCCCTTTCATTCATTCACCGTCCGATATGACATTACGTTGGAGGATGTTAAAAAAAAAAAAAAAAAAAAAAAAAAAAAATTCGTACTGCGGATATTTTCTTTACCTGACTGCAGTTCCGATGTCTCGCCCGGGGTGGTCTGGGTGGCCTGGGTGGCTCACTTGGTTAGATGCTGGTCTACTGATCCCAAGGTCACCGGTTAATCCGGCCCAGACCTATGGTTTTTAAGTGTGCTTAAAAACAACTCCATGTCAGATTTACTGGCATGTAAAGACTCCTGCGGGATGAAATTCCGGCACACCGGTGACGCTGATATGGTCCTGGCAATTATTAGCTTCGTTAAACAACAAAATAATTTTTAATTTGTTGATGTCTCGCCCACTAGTACCGGAACGATATAGTTCAGGCCTGTAGACAACTGGTGCTCTCTGAGCGTAGCCCGCTCACCACCTTGCAATGATAACTGTATGTTTAGCAGGTAAAAAAAACGAAGGTTGCTCAAGCTATGCCGCGAGTTGCGTAGGGCAGATTTAGTTTGTCTTTCCACTGAACGCATTCCTCGTGGTCGAGTCGGCAGCTCCAACTGGCTTTTATCATGTTCTTACTGCAACACGTATTAAGTAAACTATTCAACCTGATTCCCTATCACAGTGTTGCCATTCTTGTTAGAGCGAAAGAAGTAGACGCGAACTGGATAAAAAAGGAGAAAATAGTAGAATTTCCAATGCATTGCAACAAACGAACCATGGCCCTCCTTCGTCCGTATATACGAGAACGCGAAACTTATGAGTAATATTATTTATTTAGAGCTTATTTATCACAGTTTGTGTTGAACAGACTTTTTTCGTCTTTCTCCCCCCTCTCACTACCTGGCGCAGATTGCCATCTGCCTCCCCTCTTAGATCAGTCACAGCATTGGAACGAGTATTATGATGCTTAAATTTCAACATTAAAACAGAAGATAGGCCTGAAAACAAAATAATTTCTTAAACACTCACCAATGGAAGTTCGTGGCCTCCAGCACACCAAAGTAGGCTCCTCTAGTCCTGTTTTACCTATAGAATGTTAATGTCCATGCCACATGACTTGCAATATGCAAACGAATCTCCTTTTTTACTTTTCAATAACCACCCCTTTAAACTGCTAGATTGTTCCCATTCGGATTTGTAAGTTTGTGAGTACTTAGCCTTTTTCTTGGTCCCTCACTCATGGCACTAAGCACTTCACATAAATTTAGCGGAACGAAAACCACTACTGTGTGCACTGTGAAACGCGTTACCACGGCAATATTTATAATACACTGAGGTGTGGTGAGAAGCTACTGAAGGGTTGAAGCTCTTAGTAGTGATAGCGACTTATTTGCAAATCATAGGACTGATAAGGCAGCCCCTTTCGTTTCCTAAGGCATTACGCAGTAGTTTAATTTTATCTTGTTTCTCATAAGAGGCTGAGGGAAAGGGACTTCACCGTAATAATGAACATGACCACTATTTATCAATTAGGAAGTTATAAATTGCCTTTAAAAAGGATAAAATTAAGCAGATTTTCCTGTATTTTTAAAAAAGATTTTGCATCTTTATAATTAACCGAAAATAGAAAAGTAGGTGTGCAAAAAATAAGGAGATCTCCTTCCAAAAAAGTAAATCTGGCATCACTGCCCTATCAGTTCCCTCCACAGCCTAAGCTTAGATGACTGAAACACAAACCAACCGGCTTGCTGAACGTTTAGTCTGACCACTGACAATTTAGAAACACTTTATTACGCATTACTTTCTCCGCAGAGATGTTTATTGCAGTGATATTTTAAGATTAGGTTCCCCACGGGAAAGACTCGATCCCATTCTGTCTGGATTCATCCTCAGTTACCCTGCAGTGAAAGAGCTTATATCCCTCATTTGCATTTGTAATTCTGCCCCTGATGTCTTACGTACAGATTATATGGTTTACTAACAAGGATTCTTTTTTTCGGGTAGGGTAAAGGTTGGAGAGAAGAATCAAACAAAACTTCGAGTCAAGGTCAGCTTTTGAATCAGAAGAGAAGGGCTGTGGTGTATAGGTTTAGGGAGGCCAGGTGATACATAAGGAGGTCGACTTGAGGGGCTAAAAATCCATGATTCTATTCCAGCCGTCATCCCAACACCTGATGAATAACCAAAAGACCAACTCTGGAAGTATTCAAGTCACTTCTCAGATTATAAATATCTGGTATAACCGTACAAAAATTATGAACTTTACGAATAAAATGAGAATTGTACAGTGGGTCCCGAAAAACTTTAGCGATCATAAAGCGATACAATAAGATGTATACTTACCCTATACGTATCCATAATCCACCCCTGGCCAAAGTAATGTGGTCCAAGATGATGCCGGACCAGTATGGACGCTTGCAGCTAAATGTAAACAAACCAAAAGATAATCCTAGTTTGGCTCAAGTTAATCGTGGACTGCTTCTGTGGTCTGGTGATTGCTATCATCCAAGTCTAAAGGTATCAGGTTTGATTCCCGGCTGGAGAATGAGAATGTTTGTTTAGCGAATATTGTTCCCCACTCCTAGAGTCTGAAAATGAGTAACTGTGTTTGTGCGTGTACTGTGAATTTAATGCTTCTAAAGAACACCCAAAGTAAACAAACCCAAATATACAGAATAATAAAGGATTGAACATCGTTGTCAAGAGGAGTTGTTCCACAGCCAATGTTAAAGGCGGCTTATGAATACATAAATCAATAAACAAAGAGACAAATAAGTACATAAATAAAGTAATTCGTCGCACTTTTCCTCTTTAATACGTATTTTATGATACTATTGCAACGTGCCAATATATAATTATGTAAAATGCACCACCCCCCACCCCATACACAAACATATTGAAATGTTATTTTCAAATAAATTTTCCTTTGCAGACGTCGAGGGATTATTGTTCTATTATGACAGTGCTTCAGTAGTGTGTAGGATTCCGTTTTAAAGAATGGTCAGTCATACTTTGTTGATATAATGTTTCAACGTTGTGACTAACGTTATGTATAGAGGGAATTCTAAGAAAACAGGCAGAATCTATTTACTTGCCTATTTATTTTGAAACTTGGGTGGCGTCGTGGCCGAGCGGTTAGACCGTTCGCTTATCACCGAGTCGGCCCGGGTTCGATCGGGTGGACGAAACGGCGTCCTACGGATTCTCTGGTTTCCCCCGCAACTCATTCCACCAACTACTCCATCATCACCTCTCCAATTGTCCATTTCGCGTACATTTCTTATTATCCTCTTCTTCACTCTCACATTGGACATCGAATGAAACTATGAAATGAGTATGCAAATTCCCTGAGATTCTAAGCAGTTCTAAGAGGTTATAAATAGCCTCTTCTTTACGACTGACATGTATATAATTTTATACAACTGGGGAACCATTATAAACAGACAAAACCTGGAGTAGGAAGAACATAAAACTCGTTAAAATACACAATAGGGGGCAGTCTTTCCTTAGCTTTAGCCTTTTCGGAATATTCTGCGCTGTGTATGTTTACGTTTTCCCCAATAAATGCGTTACCTGTTTGAAGGTGCGAATATTTGGTTTTGTTTTGTTTTTTGTTTCTTTTCTTTCGCATGAACTCGTTACTACAACTTAACATATGAACATCGGAGTGTTGTTTTCCAAAGTTATATGTAGATAACTAAACCTACATTAGTGAATTTGACATAATTTCTAGTTTTATCATGAATAATATAAAGATAGAAAACTCATCGCTTATGAAGTACATAATATAAATGAATATGAGTTTGAAATAGAGAAAGTGTTGTACATCGGACATTTATGTAATGTGCAGCTATATTAAGGAAATGAAATAACCTCGGGCTCATTTGAACATCATTTCACCCATTTCATTCTTTCACCGTCCGACATGACACTATGTTGGAGGACGTTAATTTAAAATAAAAAAAAAAAAAAAAAAAAATTAAATAAATGAATTCCATTTCCCGTCGCGTGGTTTACGGTAATCTAAGGGTACCTATATCAGGATGGAAATCTGATTTCTAAGTCCGATTAATTACTGTTTGGTTTCAAAATTACAGTTCAAGAAAACCAAAAAAATTAATAATAAAAGTATTCACCAGAGGTGCACATACACCCTTTGGATCTAAACGACAGCCATTGAGGAGCACAACGCTACTCCCTATCCACCCCAACAAGAAATCATCCTGCAAACATCATTCCTACCCCATCTTGGAGTTTAATCCTAAAGAGGAGGGGGAGGTTTGCAGCAAAATCACTAAGGTTTGTGTCTGTGCGTGTGGTGTATGTGTGCTGTGATGTGCGCCAGTATTCTATTATAAGTCGAGAAACAAATATTAATTATTAATTTCATTCTTGTATTCACTAGTGTGAAATACAGGATAAGATTCAACTTTTTGTGGCTTAAAGTAAACTGTTGCCGTAAGATATTTCATCAAAGTCCACGTTTCCGTTCTAAATATTGATATAAACCAGCCATGTCCAACTTTGCGAAACAGGAGAGGTTAGATTTACCTCCTTTCACTTTATGCCACTCTTTCACACTCAGACGTACATTGTGTTACAGTAGCGGTTTGCTTATATGTACGTTGCGATTGATTTACGAAAGCACTTTCAAATCTTATGCGATAAACATCTGTTCATTGGTGACTTCCTTGGTACTGCGTACATTTAAGAAGTCTGTCAATATTTGGCGACAAAGTCACACTGCATAGCCTTAGAAGATCCATCAAGTGATCGTCGCGTACTGACTTTTAACATAGTTCAATTTGGAGAAACCTTATTCGATGCCTTTGAAATTCCGTTCTCTTTGCAAGGCCAAGAGATAAACAACGAATAACATATTCCTATTTGACAAAAAACTATAAGTACAGTAGAGCCTCGAGCATCCGAGGTAACACTACCTCGATAATCGAAAACTCGGATAACGCGGACTCTGTAAAAATGGAGGAAAAAAAAAAAAGACCTGCAGCACACACATACAATATGTACAAAGACTACCAAAGAAAATTTCTCTGCACCTCCGGCCTATGTCACATCGTTGTACGAAGGTGTACATTTCCTAAAACAAACAATGAAATGGCTACATCTTCGTACAACGATAAATAATGAGACATATTTGCAGTGAGATTATCTTTGGCGGTCATTGTACATGTTCCAGTCCAAAAAAGTAATTTTTTCAGGAAGTCCATGCGTGTTTTCTGTTAAACGGAGCTCCCTCGCTTCTTTGCAGCGCAATCTTCGTATCAGTAGAAAGTATGTTGAAGTTATCTCTGTTGTTGTTGTAGGTCTTTTCTATCGCTTCGCATTTTTCACTGTGGCTGATTTTCTCATTCTCCGTTTCAATATCTTCATTGTCACTCATTTTCTTCAGCTTCTACATTCACAGTTTCTACTATCAACTCGTCACTTCCAATTCGCCTGTGTTGATCCATTCGGCTACATCGCTTACAGTGATGGTTTCATCTGCCAATCTTTGAGTTAACTCTGCAAGGCTGAGGACGTCATGCTCTATGGGCAAAGTTTCTTGATTTTCCGTCACACACTTCGTAAAACGGGACCTCCGTTAACCGCGGCTCTACTGTATTGGTAAATTCAAATAAATAAAGAATATCTCGGAAATGGTTCACGGTCTTCTGAGGACATTCCCAGAAAATTAGTCATGACTTAGAAACTGCCATAGAATCGCCTGTTTGTGTCCGTCACTGGATACTGACTGTGGTTGTGATTTGATTCATCCTCCGACTGAAGGAGGAGTAACTAATTATGTAAAGGTCTCCAAAGAGACGAGGTTGGACATCGCTGATATAAACTATAGGGAAGAAAAACCTAACGGGAATGCTTAAAACTAGAAGCTAGCATCTACTAGTGTCTTCAAAACAGCATTTTTGGGTCGCTCCAAAAAACATAGTCAAGCCTCTTAACTGGTTTTCAGTAATAGCTTCCTTACACTGATATCTCCAACTTGAAGTATTGCTTCAGTTAAAAGAGAGTCGGTATTTTAATGACGTGTCCGTGGTCTCAAAAGAAGAGAAATAGGGGGAAAGAAAAGAAAAGAAAACTCAAGACTAATTAAAACTTGTGTATTATATCTAATTGTATTTTTGGACATTAGTGAGTTAATGGCCTTGCTACGTGACCAACTCGATTAAATGGACTGGAATGCATAATCACATGGCTTTCTTCTAGAAAAATAATTTGCATATGTTCGCTACAAACACGAGGGCAGAAGTAATGTCAGAGTAGGCTGCCCCGGATGAATACGGAAAGCTGAAAAATGAGGTGCACACGGGCGCTGCTAGTTAGAATAAAAGAAGGAAGCTGTAGTGGCCGCAGGGTGCTCATTACTCTCAGCAGCGACCAGGATAAAAATACAAGAGGATGTCGTGCTGCATGCAAAATTATTTCCACGAATGTTTTCTTACTTCTTGCAACAAAGAGATGGCTGACGTTTGTTCGGCCCATTGCAGGACTTTCTCTTTTTCTGTCATTAGGTTTTTCCCGCTTTGAAGGGGCATCAGTGGCGTATTCTTCATAAATGTACCGCATGCGTTGTAGAATAATGAAATAATCGAGCGGGATGGCTCAGCTGTAACGTCTGTGGCCCGTATTCAGGTGGTCGCGGGTTCGATTTCCGCGGCCGAACATCCTGACCTTCGGTTTTTCGGGGGTTTTCCCAGGCGAATACTGGGAAGGATATTTACCTTACATCCCCCGTTTCACTCCCTAACATTTCATTCTCTCTATCCGGTCTTTCCAGGCTGTAAGAGTCAGCGGGGTCGCCGGTGGGCTGTGCTGCGGTGGTGCTTGCGCTCTGGCAATACGGTGCTCGGCTGAGGGGAGGCGCTATGGTGGGCCGGCCGCTCTTCCAGGAGGACTGATTGATCAGTAAAGCCACAATTCTTAGTCACCCTATCGTGTGCATGGGGCTGTTTCGTTCAGTGCTGATGGCTTGCCTCTCGGTCTGGGCGAACACACTCTCGGCATAACCGAGACTCCTACACACGTTGCAATACTAACAATTGTGGCTTTACTGGTCAGCCGGACCTGGCTAGTGGCGGGGTCTGCGTGGTGACCTAGTACTCCTTCGGACTGAAGAACATGCCTGCACCTGTTGGGGACCCACCGAAGTTGTAGTTCCGCCTGTAATACGGTCTGGCCACCTATAGGGTATTCTCACATGACGTGCCGGAATCCCCACCGTGACAGACAGACAACATAATGAAATGACTAACATTTATCTATAATTAAAATAACACAATTTAAATGACAGAGGAATGAACAATAATCCACGAGCTAAGAAAGAAAACAATGAATTCTGTTCCAAAGAAACGTTTACTAGGCTGATGCGTATGATTCCTTAGGCGAGGTGCTGAGGTAGTCTATCCACATAGTCCCCTATTCATGTCACAATAGCAACCTTTGTGATAGGAGAAGTGCATGCACCCGTGTCATTGCATTCTGTGCGAAGTGTTTGTTGAGTGCATTTCAGCGAATTTTGCCGCTGAATATCGAAGATTCTGAAAGTGGTGCAACATAAGTGTATTTAATAAACATCTTCAATTAGCCTCTTCAGTGATAGGTTAAGAGTTAGTTGAAAAACCCTACTCCCGATTTGAAGAACTTAAAAACGGACTACAAGGTTAAGAACTTAGTGCATACATTTAACTCTAAACGTTATAGAAAGATAGTTTGGTTATGCGGCTCTGAAACGCTGAACTCTTCTGCTGGCCCTATTTATTGACCGGGATGGATAAATCTCATTGGAACAGTGAAGATCGGCGTATAATACATAATGTATAGTTTCTCTATGTTTCATGGTGTATGCCTTTGCTAAATTTTCAGGATACGCCACTGATCATGTTGTACAATCGTCACTGGTGAGTTCCCTGAAGTTCCATAAAGCTTTTCCTCATGTATACGGAAAGTAGAACGAAGAAAAGTTAAACTTTAAAAGATATTAACAAAAATTAATGAAGATGAGTATTATTTACATTCACGTGATTCTTTTTCCCCTTGCTCATTATTTATTACTGTTTCCCATAGCACAGCATCTATTATTTGGAAATCGGTCACCGGGAAGATTTTGAATTGTGTATAAAACAGAAAAAGAAAAAATTTACAAAAGAAAGGTATAAATGAGTCATTTTTTTGTCAGCAGTAAGAGAATCGAAACTCAAGAGGGATTTAATTGAGTCTCTCATGATCAAAAGAAATGTATAACGCTTACAAGAAATAAGTACAATAAAATATTAATTAACTTACTAAATTAATTGATCGAACAGCTTCCATACACTATTTCTGTTTCTCTTTGTGTTGTTTGATGTGGTGCTTTGGCGAAGCTAACTTTGCATATCTATGCAGAAAACAAACGACGATCGCAAACAAATCCACAGATGCTAGGATGGTGATAAAAATATGGGATAAGTAGCCATGATTGGTTCATACACGTCATAGCGTCTTATTGGTCAAAAGTCTATGACATAATTATAGGCGTAGTCATTAAAAGGGCTGAGAAGCTTACAAGATGAAATAAACCAGTAAGAAAATGTTTGAATGTTCATCATCCGATTTACGAAGATTATATTTTAACTAATTGGGAATCGACCATTGTAGGAATGTTAGTAATTTGCTGAGCAAGCGCTTCAGTTCTTAAATTAACATAAATTTGAAAAATACATATCAAAATATCTATGTTGCTTTTTGCATGCAGTCAGAGCTCGAGCAACTTTGCATATCTATGCAGAAAACAAACGACGATCACAAATTGACAAATACACGCTGCTTCTCTTTGTATCACATCAATCTAACAAGCACGGGGTGCGACATTCTATTTTTCTTATATGATATCACTACATACCATCAAATATGCGTTTATACATAGCAAAGAGGGTTTAGTATGTTTTATAGAAAACCTGAAACAAAATTGGAATGCAAAATATGTCTAATGAAGGCATGTTGTTTAACTATTGATAACGTTTACACTTTATTAGAGAAACTACAACGTATCAAACCAATTCATGACAGAAAAGCATAAGCTAATTACTTATTACTTCCTCTACTACATATAGTAAGGGAAATATTGTTTTCCACCCTAAAATTCTATATCGAGATTTCACCGGAAATATGTTTTGAGGTCCCCTGAATAAAATCAAAAGCATTAGAGAAAGGTTCTTGTGTGTTTGTGAATGGCATAAGCATAACTCAAAAACAAAAAGTCGATTAAGTTCGTGCGTTCTTTCCCTTTCCCTTTCCCTTTCCTTCCGTCTTTCCTTCTTTCCCTCCTTTCCCTCCTTTCCCTTGCTTCATCCCTTCCTCCACCTCCCCCTCCCTCCCTTTCTTCACCTCCCCTACCTCTCTCCCTCCCTGCCTTCACCTCTCTTCCTTCACTTCCCTTCTTTTATTGCTGATGACCACTGTGAATAGTCTTCCTCATTCTCGAACATTTCCCTTTTCCTTTTATTTCTCTTCTTCAAATGTCTCATACGCGAAAGGATTGAATATTGCAGTTTATAATATTCGGGGACTGTATAGCAATCTTAATCTATAAATCCATCAGGTATTTCATTAGCATTTATGCTGATCATCTCACATACTATCATATCCTTGTAAGCAGCGAGTGGGCTTACGAGTGAAGTTAGTTATCTGAATATAAATAAGACACGGCGTACCCCGGAAGTCCAAGATAAACATTATGCCAATGTAGCTATTATTATTATTATTATTATTATTATTATTATTATTATTATTATTATTATTATTATTATTATTATTATTATTATTATTATTATTATTATTATTATTATTATTATTATTATTATTATTATTATTATTATTATTTTCAAATGACTAAAATCACTCTAATTATTGATATCAGTTTCAGCTGAAATGCCAAGAGAGGCACTTCTTTCTGTGTTCGGTTTGTATAATTTTCTCTCAAGCAAGAAGGACTCAACATTCTAAAACAAAGTGGTATTCATGTTGGCGCTAGAGGCGTATTGTTCACTTGCTCGGCTGCTAGTTGGTGGTCGTTATTGACATCAGGCTCACAGCTAATGATTATAGCTATAAGGCTACAATGATTATAGCTATTTATAACGCTAATAAATATCATCTCGCTCACTTATGTAAGTAGGAGTGATCTTTTTTCTATATGTACTCGTATATTCAAGCGAATCAACAATGTCTCCTTTCAGAGTTTGGTACACAGAGAGGTTATTCAAGATTTTTAGCGCCCTTTGGATGTTATTAAACACATGACACCTATTTCTCCCTGCATAGCTTTTAGTTCGTCTACTGCACTTTCTGTAACAGCAATAGATTCTTGAGTGGATATCTTTAAGTTTTAAGATATGTTGTGGTTTCTGGAAGTCGACCGAACTTGCCCCTGGCAATCACAATACACTGTGGGGTCACTTGAGATAAATGCGTAACAGTCAGGGTTAAAGGGATCTACGTGTACAACTGACTTTATAATATCTACATGCTTAGTGTAGAAATTGGCTGCTTCTATTATTGTATGCAAAATATGTTTAATATAAATAAAATAGTTAACACCAGCGTAGAAATTATTACTCGGGGCGCTGACCACGTCCCACCCTCCAGAACTGCACCCCACCAAGGACGCCTGTAGTGGCAGAGGCGGAGGACGCAGCGGCTGGGCGGCAAGTCAAGGCCCTTCCTGGGCTGTAGCGCTGTAAAATTCCATACTTGCATTAAAACGTTAAAATTTGGCGTTAAGCTTGTGTCTTTCAGTACTGCAGATATTAAAAATGCCATGGTGTGGTTTTCCTGCATGGGTTTAGCAATATTAATAATTTATCCGGTATAATTTAGTATTTGCACTAGTTGAATACAAATGTATTCCTTGAGTTACAATTAAAACTATTGTAGGACACGCTGGAGTTGTTTATCTATGGGGCAAGGAAAATGGACAACAGACAGACTCCAAAACAAGAATGTTTACTGTCTAGCTTCTTCCATGCACTTATTATATGCACCGCACACATGTATGCAAATGGAGGGAAGGCAAGGCTGTGCGCAAACAAATGACTATCGTATCACGACTTGAATGTGGCTATTCCTCAGAGTAACAGTATCGGCCTCCCTGTTTTAGATAAAACAATGGAGCGATTTGGCAAGTGGCACTAAAGCTTTTCTTGGACTTCTGTCCGTCTTGTAGGGAATAATCTCCCAAAGTTCACTTATATGTACCTGAGCTCGAATGTCTTGGGCACACATCAATCGCCGAAAAAGTTTCTCTGCCAGCATCACCTGCGGAGTTATGGTGCTTTTCTGATACCTAGGAGTTAAGGTAGTGTTTCTATGAAGATCCAAAAGTTTAAGACTACTTCTGATTCATCTGACCTATTTTACGTACTCTACTGCGTATACTAAATAGGGCAAGTATTGCAATCGACCCAAAATTTCGATGTTGAGATTTCACCGGAAATTGTTTTGAAGTCACCTGAATAAAAAGAAAAGCGTTTTTATTTTCTGTACTACGTACAGTAAGTAGTGGAAGTATTGTATTCGATCCAGAATTTTGATGTGTGTGTGTGTGTGTGTGTGTGTGTGTGTGTGTGTGTGTGTGTGTGTGTGTGTGTGTGTGTGTGTGTGTGTGTGTGAATGGCATAACTCAAAAACGAAAAGTAGGTTAAAACCAAAGTTGGTATTTAACTTGAATATCTTTCAAGGATGCGACGCGAAGATTTTGAAGAAAATTCCTCCACCCTAAACTACCCTTTACATGGAAAATTTTGATTTTCTTGAAAATGGCCCTAACAGCTTTGATTAAAATGCCATATGTTTGAGTTTTTTTTTTTTTTATGGAAAATGGAATGTACATATATTTTCAATTTTCTGGATGTAGTCCTATTTACTCCGGATGACTTTTGTTTGTGTGGTGTTTATCGCCCACTTTTAATACATACGGCACCGCAGGCGGTGACACTGATGAACATGGAATGAAGCTGGAGCACCGGTGGAGTGAGATGGCGGGGGAAACCGGAGAAACCGGAGAAAAACCCGCCCCAGCGCCGCTTCGTCCACAACAAATCCCACATGCAGGATGACTTTTACTTAACTGGTAAACCATAAGAGATAGACAAAATCTTACTGTGCAAAAAATGTTGATCTTGCTAAAACACACAATTTATGTCTGAATAAATTTTTTGTAGAGTGAACGCTAAAACACACAATTTATGTCTGAATAAATTTTTTGTAGAGTGAACCATTTCGGAGATATTCCTTGTTATTTGTGTCAGTTTAGGAGAATTTATACTTCCGTCAAATGGAACATCGTTATTCATTTTTTATATGTTAGCCGTGCAGAAAATGTGTTCCCATATTCTCCTTATAGCTACAATAAATTAATTTCTGCAAATGTTTATCTTAACTAACACGAAGAAGATATAGAAATAACAGTTTATAAGAATGGTTAGTACAAGAGTAGAGAAAGTCATGTGAGTGCAATACATCAGATTTTTTTAGTTAGTTCACAGAGACATTCCACACACACGCACACACCCGCATGCGTGCACACATGCACACATGAACTTTTGCAAAAAACAGTGCTAAGTACAACACTTTTTAATATATTTATTAACGATCTGCCACAACAAATACAAGAATCAGGTGTGAAGTGTGCACTATTTGCTGATGACTTAGTAATGTGGACTTCAAAACCAAAAAGAATTTTTTGGATTGAGGGGACCTCAAAACAGTATTCCCATCGGATTTTTGGCGGAATGCAATACTTGCTCTACCTACTGGAAGTACGTAGTAGAGAAAGTAAAAATAATCAAGCCCACAGAGCAGATATAGTATACATTACGAAATCCACAAAGGTAAACATGAATGAATACCGAATAGGGAGTAGAGTTTGTGCAAGCAAGGAGCGTTGGCGTTGCGAAAGCCACCGAAATTATGACGGTGGGAACCAAATAGGGCAGGGGAAGAGCTTCACGCCTCCACCTGAAGGACGGCATGCAGGAAGTGTTTGTTGATCCGCATGCCTTGGCGTAACTGCACGTCCTACTGTAAAAGATGCAGTCGTATAGAATCTCTGAATAGAGAAATATGCCAAGGATTAAATCTGTGTTTCTAGATCATCTCACAGTCAAGGTTTAGGTCTACTTCACGCCTTGTGTAATAAAACGAGTTATGTGGAGGACATTCAGAATCATTATCAAACAGAAAACTGTGTACGCAACGCGCATTCCTACCAAATTACTAGGACATCCCTTCCAAGAAGATATTATATCCATGATGTCCTTATACATTAATCTTTACTTTCTCTGTCACCGACCTAAGTAGGCAAGAGAAAATACTGTATTTCACCAACAAAAATTCATATTCAGTTTATTAGTCATAGAATTTCATACAGAATTATGGGTGTTGTCAAAATATTTAAGAGTATAAGAGAATATTTACAATACGAAGATTACAAATAACTTATACAAATTATTTAACCCTCTATTGCCTGAATTATTTTGCTACATATGCCGTTCTTCCTCTAATTCGAAACCTCGGATAGCCATGATCGTTAAGGCAACACGTAGTGCACTGGCCATGCACTCAAAGCCTGAGGTCGTGAGTTCGAGTCTCGGCAACCGCAGTCAAATGTGCCTGTGGTAAAGGACGGGGAGGGCCCCCGTAAAATAATCGGTGTGATGGCACGCGTGGATGATGACGGGGTATCATTTGACTGCGGTTGCATGGATTTTGCTTCTTTTCTTTAAAAAAAAACACTACAATATAAATTGTAAAAAAATGCTTTTTTACAATTCAAACCGTCTCAAATATGTATTTTTAATTGGTGACAGACAGTATAACAAGAATATAGCAGAAAAAAAAGTTAAAACTAGTACAAATAGGAAAAAAGCTTATGTATCTTATAAGTCACACGAGACAATAAAGGGTTAACTTGGAAGAATCAACATAATCTGTACGATCATATATCACAACTCAGTTAAACTGAATATTCATACAAACACTAACAGCTACAGTATAGTATTATAATAGTATTATTCAAGTATTACTCAAGTATTTTGGCCGGTTGAAGATCTCCGTTGATGATCATGCATTCTCAGTCACGTGAAAAGAATAAGAATAAAATACTATATATAAGCATTTTTTAGAAAAAGTGTGTGTGTGTGTGTGTGTGTGTGTGTGTGTGTGTGTGTGTGTGTGTGTGTGTGTGTGTGTGTGTGTGTGTGTGTGTGTGTGTGTGTGTGTGTGTCCCTTTTCTTGAAAATGGCTCTAACGATTTTGATTAAAATGTCATGTGTTTAAGATATTTATATTACAAATGAAATGTATATTTTTAATTTTCTGTCTATAACCTATGTAGTCCTGTTTACTCTGGATGACTTTTGACGAGTTTATACTTTTCCTGAATTATATTTGAAATACTCATTTACTGAGTAAAACCGATTTTTTAAAGGAACAGTTTAACAATAAAGCAATTTTACTTAAAGTTAATAGATTAGCTTAGAACTTTCGTGAAATGGAACATCGTTGTTCATTTTTTTATATGTTAAGCGTGCAAAGAGAACGGGATCTTAAGCTTTAAAACATTTGACCATCGCTCAAAGCCTACTGTATTATAATATTCCCGTTGCACCTACAAGGAAATAAACAATAAGATAATTTGTACAAATGTTTATCTCAGCTAACATGAAGATATAGGAATAAGAGTTTGTAAGAATGTTTAGTACAAGAGTAGAGAAAGTCATGTGAGTGCAACACATCAGATTTTTTGTATAGTAAGATTTGATCTATCTCTTATGGTTTACCATTATGCAGAAGTCATCCAGAGTACATAGGACTTAATGACCTATAGCCAGAAAATTCAAAATAAATATTTCATTTGTCATAAAATATCTCAAACATATGACATTTTAATCAAAATCGTAACATTTTCCATGTAAAGGGTAGTTTAGGATAGAGGAATCTTCTTTAAATTCGTGTTGCGTCCTTAAAAGGCATTAAACTTGAATACCAACTTTGGATTTTAACCGTCTTCTCACATTTGTGTTATGCTGTCCACAGACTGACAGGCACACGCACGCACACGCACACGGGCCTTTTTCTAAAAATGCTTTTTTTCGGATTAAGTGTTCTTCAAAACATATTGTGACTTTTGGTGTGGGTGTGAAGTAAAGTAGACAGATGTAGTCTTGATAAAGATACACTTTTATTTCCGTAAACAGTAACTTTGTACACTCATTGCAACAGCAAGAAAGTCTTTTTCGATTCTCCCACAGCACGGCTCCGAACTCGTAACACAAAGAACTAACTCTTCTCCGTCGGCACAACTCTTCACATCGTCTGTCCGTCTCCGTCGGCACGACTACTCAACGTTCACATACGTCTGACTCACCTTCTGTCGCACCTTACCGCTATTTATATCTCCCAGGCACTATTCTGGAAAGTTCAGTTATTGCGGTGAAATACAAAGCAGAGAAGATTCTCGAAGTCTCTATCCTTTTCTCTCTTTCGGCAAGCGCCCCAACAATGCGGCCATGCTCTTGTCTCTTTCCTTCGGCTCCTTTGCGGTAGTGCCGACAATAATGCGATGGGTGACACTGCTGTTGTCGGCAATTAGATGCGGCGGGCGCGGTGACAATATAGTTCCGGTGAAGTCTCGACATCGAATTTTTGGGTGGAATACAATACTTCCTCTACTTTACTATACGTAGTAGAGAAAGTAAAAATCCAATGGTGAATTTAAGTCCTGCAGTTCTGTGGTGACAGCGAAATTACGACATGAACTCCTACGAGTTGAAATTGAGTGTTTATGTACTATGGTTCTAAACGTTCCCCAACCTATTAGGCATGAAAGACCGCTTAATTTTATTCAGAAACCTCATTATCAGGCTTTAGGTACTTTTAAGTGTCGTAAATCTACGACATGGGACCACCGGCCTTACTTCCCTTCCGAAGGAGTCCATGCTAGGGATTTTTACACCCGAAAAATCTATCGCCCTCTGCCGGATTTGAAACCACAGCCTCGGGAACCAGAAGCCATGTTTTCGTAGGTCGGATAGATGATCATAACAGCTTCTTATTCTTTTGGAGGGGGCCTTCGGTCAAGGACCAGTTCACCAGCGGACATAACAGCAGTGAGAGAGGAAATATAAAGGGAGAAAGAGAAGAAATGGAATTAAAGTATGATAAACTGGTTTCCATGGACCTTAATAAAGAGATGAGCATAAGAAAAGGAACCAAAAGGATTAAACATCTGCTTTGCCCTGATCTACTTCTTATACTCGCTTTGTGTGTACTTCAATGCTTGATTCGTTTGTTTTACCCATTCACTTGTAGTAAAGAGAGTGCAGGTTTGTTCTCCGGTTCCAACACATTACCTTCTCAATTTCCTCTAGGGTCCGCATGTTCTAACGCCTTTTAAAGGATTATGTAATAATAGATATCAGCCATCCCAGGAAAACGGAATTAATGCATTCTTTATAAACTATCTATAGTAAGATAGAGAAAATGTATTTCACCCAAAAATTCTATATCGAGAGTTCACCGGAGATAAACATTTTGAGGTCTTTTGTATCCAGCAGAGCATTTTGAGAAAAATATCCATGGCGCGCATGTCCCGTGTGTGATTGCGTAATCCAAAAATGAAATTCGGATAAATAAAACGTATCTGAATCTCTGCACATAAAACTACTTTTTGCTTCGAAAATGTTTCTTTGTTTTTCATTTCTCAAAACTGTATTGTAATATAATTACTGCCCTCAAAATAATACAAATTCTAATCAACTCTTGTTAAAATAAACTTTATGAACTAGCCCTAAAAAATTCGCAAAGTTTCTCTCTCTCTGCCTCCTTGGCAACGTGACGTCATCCAACGAGCATTCAATTTGCCTCCACACGGAAGCTCGAAGCAATGTCACAATTTGTTCGAAGAAATCTGCTTGGCTAATAAAATGTATACATTGAATTTTCTGTGAATAACCTGTGAAGTCCCTTTTATTTTGAATGAATTTAGTATAATCTTGCATAAATGGTAAACCATAAATAAATAGAAAAACTACTGTACCGTTAAAAAAAAAATAAAAATAAGTAAAAATAAAAAAGAACTGAACTTATTAATGTACACACTTACCTATGTCAAATAAGATTTTCTGCGGCATTACCTTTTCAAAATATTCGTCTCAGGTTAGATTTTTATGTTGTAACATCTATGAAGTACGTATCTTAGGTGAATTTTTCTTCGCCAGCCATGGATTCAGTTATACTTTGTTTTCTGCA
Source organism: Tenodera sinensis (assembly GCA_030765045.1). NCBI lineage: Eukaryota > Metazoa > Arthropoda > Insecta > Mantodea > Mantidae > Tenodera > Tenodera sinensis. The sequence continues at coordinate 163,633,867 of CM060965.1, forward strand.
TTATGTATGCAACCAAGCTCACATTGCTTAATTTGAGATTTGTTTAGTATAAAGTGTATCACGAGTTATGAAATTGAACGAGTCACTTTGATGTGAGGATCGTAAGTAATATATTCAGAGAAATTGTAAGTGTGACGTACCAAATCTTTACTTTCTCTACTAGGTACGTATATAGTAAACAGGGCAGTATTGTATTTGAACCAAAATTTCTATGTCGAGATTTCATCGGGAATATGTTTTGAGTCCTCCTGGCCCCAAAAAAGCGCTTGTAGAAAAATGTGTGTGTGTGTGTGTGCGTGCGTGCGTGTGTGTGTGTACAGCATAACTCAAAAACGAAAAGTCGGTAGAAACCAAAGTTGGTACTTAAGTTTAATATCTTTCAAGGATGCGACACAAAGATTTTGAAGAAAATTCCTCCACCCTGAACTACGCTTTACATGGAAAATGTTTCCAACTTCTAGATTTTCTCAAAAATGGCTCTAACGATTGTGATTAAAATGCGACATGCTTAAGATATTTTTATGGCAAATGAGATGTATATTTTGAATATTCTGGCTACATGGAAGGTCGTTGTTCACTTTTTATCTCATGGCCATGTGAAGAGAACGAAATTTCAAAGCCTTCACATAGCGACTAGCGTTAAAAGATTTGACTATCGCTCAAGGGCTACTGTATTCGCATATTCCCTTGTACCTACATGAAAATACGCAAAAAGATAACTCCTGCAAATGTTTACCACGACTAACAAGAAGATAGGGGAATAAGAGTCTGTAAGAATAGTATTAGAGTAGAAAAAGTCATGTGAGTGCAATAAATCAGCTTTTTTCATAACGATTTTTCTTTCTTGTATAATGGTTGGCTTAGAGTTCAAATGTAAGTGTTTCGATGTTTGTTTTAAAAACAAAATTATTTGGGCGCTGAATTTGAGTATAGCTAGCTAAAAGGTGCTATTTCATTTCCCGAAAATTGGCAGCACCTCACGTGTTTCTTTCTTTTTAATTACAAATACAGTGTGCCGGTTGTACACATTTAAGCAGGTCAAAAAGCTTGCTTCATTTACTGTTTATTGAGTAGTTTGTTAAACTGCGTATTTCATTTGGGTTAATAGTGCTGAGGTGAGCAACTTGGAAGTGGCATGGTTACTTTTATTGGGTCAAAGGTAAATTAAGCAACAGAATGAGTTTAACTTTCCTAGATGGGGTGGGGGAAGAAATGTTAAGTAATTTTTGTAGGCTGTTTAGTGAAGAAGTATTTTGCATGGCATAACACCCATAGCTTCCAGTTAAGCATTGTGAACGTAAAATTGTTGTTCTATAAAGCAGGGTCCAGAGTTTTACAAGTTCTGCTTACAACGCTTGAAATGAATTGGCTAAGGTGACACCCGTAGGAGAATATTTACTGTATTGTTCGTATCGACTGACTTATTCTGCTTGCTTTCTTCGTATGGAGAAGTTATAACCCCCAGGACTTAAAACTTGACATTTGGGGCCAGATGCTTGTCGAAGATCAGAAAGGAAGTAGGAAAGGTGATGATGGAGTAGTTGGTGGGATGAATGTTGGAGGAAACCGGAAAATGTGGAAAATTAAATTGTTTTCTTTACTAATGATGCCGTCAATCGCCAGGATCATACCAGTGCCACCGGTGTGCCGAATTTCGTCCCGCAGTTTTATACGAATGCCAGTAAATCTACTAACATGGATCTGTCGCCTTTAAGCACACTTAAAAACCATCGGTCTGGGCTGGGTTTGAACTCGCGATCTTGGAATTAGTAGACCAGCACCTAACCAACTGAGCCAATCAGATCGACGGCTCGGCCACGGCGCCGCCTTATAGTCTTTAATAATAATAATAATAATAATAATAATAATAATAATAATAATAATAATAATAATAATAATAATAATAATAATAATAATAATAATAATAATAATAATAATAATAATAATAATAATAATAATAATAATAGGAGGAGTAGGAGCAGGAGCAGTAATTTGAATTGCTTCCAAAGAGAAATCACGAATTATATTTAATTTTGAGTACACAGAGTTTAGCTCCGGGTGCTCTATGCCTCGTTAGGTCCCTGAGGAGCCACTTGATCAAGAAGTAGAGGTCCCTGGTCGCGAAGACCGCATAACCGGCCGGAAGTGACAGCGTCCCATCCTCCAGAACTGCACCCCACTCATGATGCGTGAAGTGAGTGGAAGTGGGGGATGCAGCAGCCGGGCGGTAGGCTTTGGCCCGGTATGGGCTGTTGCGCCGCAGAGTTATACTAAGTTAGCACACTGCTTGTCTGGTCAGTCAGTACGACTTATCAAAGTACGTCAAAAGCTGCCTCGTTGATAAGAAGCATTGTATTAGCGAAAATATAACATTTATAACAATTAGAATGACTGATATCCAGACTATTTCAGAATATGATTGTCAGTTTGAACTTTCAACTGCTGGGATCCCCCTCGCGTTTTCCTTATGATGGACGATGGGAAACTATTATAATCCAAAGCGATTCACTGTCGTCTCCATTAGCTGCGGTACTCAGAAATTGTGACAGTGAAATTATGTGTAGGTACCTTGTCTCTCTACCCAACAGGCGGGTGACCTTTCTTACATCCGTGTTTCCTGCTGCTATTAGGCAGGCGTTCTGGACGAGGTCGACAAACCCGTGCGAAACTAGCACACAAGTAAAATTAAGGTCTGTTTTACATAACAGAAAAGTTGATCTGTGGGTTAGGGTTTGTCATTTAGCAGACGTTTGTTGAACTGAGTTGTACATGATATGTCGCCGTAATCGTTCTATTAACACTCCCCATATACGAGTGATCTCTGGTTCTATCCTTGATCCACCAAGCGAGACTGAGCTGGAGATAGCAAGTTACCTCCGATGGTAGGGTGAGAATAAGGATAGCGATGGAACGAGAGGACCTACAGCTTTTACCACGAACTATGAGCACGTTGTACCCTGGATATAAGTACTTCAAAAGAGCTAGTTAGAGGTGAAGGACCGACTTAAAATCGCCACACCTGAGCCGCGAATAAAACTACGGGCCCTCAGCACTAGAGTTGAAACTAAAACCATAAAGTTACTCGGCAACCACACATGCACATGTTAAATATAGTAGATGACTTGTCTTCATGTTCAACACCAGTAGAATAGCTTTACCAGTTCTTTGTACATTCGTACAGAAAATCTCTAATGTATAGACTTTTTCTTTTCTATCTTCCAGTGCGTGCCAGAGAGCTGGAAAGAAACACCAGATGAATTGCTTTCACATGACCTCCACTCACACGTATTCTATTTCTTGTTAATACCAATAAATCATCATTACTCATTTATTCCTTTCGTTGTATGCATAACAATTGCACAATAAGTTAAAACGATAGTAAAATCTTTTCAAAATTGGTCGCTATGTGGTGACTTTGAAGTTCTGTGCTCTTTGCTTGAACACGGAAAAGAAAGGAACAAGAAAGAGAAAGAAAGCAAGGAAGGACGGATGAAGGGAGGAAGGGAGGGAAGGAAGAAGAGAAAGGAGAGAAGGAAGAAAAGAAGGAAAGAGAAGGAAGGAAGGAAAGAGAATAGCGATTTGGAGTATAGAAAAGTATAAAGTATTTGAAAATTCGAACCAATAAGAATGAATCAGCGCCTCTGTGGTCTGATAGCATGCTAACTTCCAAATCCAGAAAGAATAGGATAGACAAGTTTCGAAGGGAGGACTTGGCACTTCGACTAATAAACTCTTTTGTGCTTGTGCTCCTAACGGGGCGCCCTCCCTAGAGGGAGGAGTGAGAGAAAAGGATACGAAGTGTGATCAGACCTGAGAACAGATGACAGCAGAGGGCAGGGTCCATAATATTATATTTGAATTCTCCAGTGGCGGCTTGCACATTGGCTCCTCTACTCCACTGTGGACTCATAGGTCGCCTAGTGGGAGCTTGGGACTCGGAGACTTCCCACGATCCGGAGGACGAGGATTCACGGAGAGCAAGCACCTGCCATTCACGCCGAAACTCCCCCATCACTTAGAACCCTGAAACAACCAAACAAATGAAAAGTGAAGTGAAAAGGAGGAACAGGAAATTAACCTTCCCAGCATTCGCCTAGCGACCCGTAGAAAATCCCGAAAAGCCATGGGTCAGGAAGGTTGAGCTCGGGAATTGAACCCTCGATATCCTGAATGCGCGTCACAGACACTACCACTTGAACCATCCCGCTAGGGTTATTTACTTGTGATCTAATTAATGTAGCAGCTATTAGCTGGTCCTCTCTTTCTAAGATCAACTGCACATGCCTAAAGATCGACACCAAGATCAAGGTTGGAATGCACACATATATCTAGTTTCAAAACCAAAGCACAGACTTCATCAACTCAAATATTTCATCAAAGGCAGTTCACCTCTAGCATTGCATCTCATACTTCAGTATAATCAAATCTATCTAGATGTATGGACACACTATTTGGGCCTCACATTCAAATCACAACTAAAAGGAATACAGAGGTTCCAAAATGGGGTTCTTCGGATCATAGCGGATGCTCCTAGGTACATTAGCAATTCTGCACTTCAGAAATACTCGACTGTTCACATCATTCATCGATCACCAGAACTCCTTACTGAAAGAGATTCCCCAGAACATGCCAAAAGAACGACCGTTATACAAACTGAAGAGAAAACATCATACAGATCTCCGTTTGTAAAATATTGTAGTGCTATTATTTTCTTGTGCATATCAGTGTTAATTCCTGTGTTACACTTTGAGGACAATTGCCGAATTCTACCCTCAATACAAGAGATGTAAGTCTTTGAATTATTTTATATTTTATTAGCAAAACTGTAAAATACAAGTATTCTATAATAAAGTTAACCAAATTAAAGAATCCGATGTGTTGCACTCACATGACTTTCTCTACTCTTTTTGTTTGTGTAGTGTTTAACGCCCGCTTTTACTACAACGGCACCACAGGCGGTGACACTGATGATGCATGGAATGAAGATGGAGCACCGGTGGAATGAGATGGCGGGGGAAACCGGAGAACCCGGAAAAAAACCCGCCCAGACGCCGCTTCGTCCACCACAAATACCACATGCGGGTCCCTGGGATCGAACCCGGGCCGCCTAGGTGGTAGGCGAGAGCGCTAACAGCTTTTTCTCTACTCTTGTACTAACTATTCTTACTCTTACTCCTCTATTTTCTTCATGTTAGTCGAGATAAACATTAGCAGAAATTATCTAATTATCTCGTAGGTGTACGGGTAATATGGGAATACAGTAAGCTTTGAGCAACAGTCAGATCTTTTAAAGTCGATCGTTACATGAAGCCTTTGATATTCCGTTCTCTTTGCACGCCAAACAGATAAAAATGAATAACGATCTTCCATTTGAAAAAAGTTATAAGTATTGCAAACTCACACAAATAACCAGGAATATCTTCGAAGTGGTTCACTCCACAAAAAAATTTATTTGGACCTAAGTTGTGTGTTTTAACGAGATCTACATTTCTTGTAGAGCAAGATTTGGTCCATCTCTTACGATTTACGCAAAAGTCATCGAGGGTAAACAGATCTACATGGGCAAGAGCCAGAAAACCCCAAATATGAATGTGACGGTGGTACCATTAAATAGCAGAATGAAACATATAGGGGTCCAGCATTTGAAAAAGTCGCTGCCTAATTTAAGATAAGGCGCAATATGATAATGATGATGGTGATGGACAGAACCGCAGGTTGGCGGGTCGCCTTTTTGAGAGTCATAAGGTGATAATGGTGGGGCAACAACCCAACCGAAAGTTTCAGTGCACGTAGTCCCCTTCTCACCTTGAGGAGCCAGCCGTCACCGGAAGCGTTGAGTACTACGTACTACGACTGCAGAACAGGCCTAGTAGTGTTGTTCCAGGAACGGTGAGCAGGCAAATTATCTATCTGTCTGTCCCTGGAGCATTAGCACAGGTGCCGCTGGGCGCCGCTAAGGACACACTCAAACACCAGCAAAGAAACAAATGAAGGCATAAAGATGCAAGAACAAGAGCAAGCCCGCGTTATTGTCGGGTCCAAACCTCCTGACGTTTGAGGCGTGTTCACTAATTCGGCACAGCGAATAGCAACGGTGCGACGTTGCCTCGTGCGGTCGCTTATGTCATGTGCGCGTATGCATGTTTCTGATGTGTTGCACTCACATGACTTTCTCTACTCATGTACCGACTATTACTACTATTCTTCTATCTTCTTCATGTTAGTCGAGATAGACATTTGCAGAAACTATCTTTTGCTAATTTCCTTGTAAGTGCAAGGGGAATATGGGAAGACATTAGACTCTGAGCGATAGTCATCTTTTAGAGCTTGTCGTTATACGAAGGCTTTGCATGGCCCCGTAGCTCAGTCGGTAGAGTACCTGCCTGCTGTGCAAGGGGTCCTGCGTTCGATTTCTGGCTTGCAGGGTGGGAAATTTCCTTTAACTAGGATTATTCCCCGACCTCCATAGAGTCTGGAAGTATGAATGGGAATGTGAATGGAATCTGAATGTGTGCATATAACAATCGAAAGTTATAGAAACTAAAATTAAGCTAATGAACACCATTGCTGTTGAGCAATTATTCCAAGAGGCTAAAGGCCGCCGATATGGCCTTCGATGTTAAAGACGGCATATAAATGGAATATTAAAAAAAGGAGGTAAAAAAGTGAATAATGACCTTTCATTTAGGAAAAGTTTAAGTATTGCAAAGCTCATACAAGTAACAAGGAATATCTCCGAAATGGTTCACTCCACAAAAAAGAAAAAGGAATGCATTTGGACATAACTTGTGTATTTTAACGAGATCTACATGTTTTGTACAGTAAGATTTGGTCTATCTCTAACGGTTTACCAGTTATGCAAAAGTCATCAAAAGTAAACAGGATTATATAGGTTATAGCCAGAAAATTGAAATATAGATTTCATTTGCCATAAAAAAATCTTAAACGCATGGCATTTGAATCAAAATCGTTAGCCATTTTTGAGAATGTTTGTGTCGCATCCTTGAAATATATTAAAATTAAATGCTAAATTTGGTTTTTACCGGACATTTCGTTTGCAAGTATGCAGGCAAACACACACACGCATCATTTTCTAAAAATTATTTTCATTCGGAGGCCACAAAACATATTTCCGGTGAAGTCTCGACATCGAATTTTTGGGTTGAATACAATACTTCTACGTAGTAGAAAGTAGAAATACAAGTAACTAGGACAAAAAGTGATCTTCTGAGCAAGAAGAGAAAAAGAATCATGTTTTTACACCCATTGGTTCGAACTTTCTATCTTATTAGTACCTATAATCAATTTATGTAATGTTTAACTGGAGACTTTGGTTCATGGTGAAGTTCCTTGTTGTTTATGTCATGTCTATTTGATGAACCAAAATGTGTGCTCTTTTCTCATAAAATAATGCTTGGCCTAAAAATGCTTGCTCTCTATGTGTTACAAACTGCTAAGGGAAGTATTGGTAGCTCCCAGTTAAAAAAAAAGCCATGCATTATTTGAAGCAATCCTTTAACAGGGAGAGGAGGGTGCATAGAACGCCAAGTAGATAGAAGTCTATGACCGTGACTCCATCTAGGGTATTGGAGACAATTACAAAATCCAAAATGAGTATTGAAGGGTTGTAGGCATCCAATTGTGAGTTAAGCTTCAATGTAACTCTGCTGTTCAGTTCTCTCAGTGATAGCCTCCGTTTTAGCGATGACATTTACCACAAAGGTGCAACTTCTGCCAAAGCGGAATGAAGTTTGTCAACGATGCGGTTGCACCGTATTGGCTCTCGCAAAATGGCAGGAGTTTTGGACCAGAATCAGTCGGGTTTATTAAGCTTTGTTTCTTCGACCTATTTAGGCGTTCTCCTCGACCGCGGGCTAACTTACGCCCCGCACGTCCGCGCAAAGGCCAAACTTGGTCACGCTGCGCTCAGACAGCTCTACCCTATCCTCCGATCTACCATGCCCAATCACCTAAAACTACGCATTTACCGGCCAATTATTCTGCCATTGATCTTATACGGCTGCGAAGCCTGGGGATCAGCGGCACCTTCTACCATACGCAAACTGCAGACACTGCAGAACAGGGCGTTAAGAACCATATATGATACCGGGCGTAGATTCCCGTCTTACATCCTTCACAACCATTCCGGATTTCCCTACATCATGGACTTGGTGAGGGAGCGATCCCGAACCATGCACTCCAAACTAAACTCCCACGCCAATCAGCTGGTACGGTCATTAGGTCAATACGACCACAGAGCACCTCGTAGAAGAAAAAGTTACCGCCTACCCAAGGACGCCCTTGGATAATGGTAATGCCACTCCCATCTTCTAACACATTCCTGCCCCATCCTGTATCCAAAATTAGGTATGCAGGAAGACACCATTACCCAAGACACAAAAGCTTGAAAATACAAGGACACCTTTGAAACCGCACAGATAAAGTTGTATTAGCGACTAGGTGCTGTGCAAATAAACATACCGTACAGGAGAACCTGTACGACCTGTTCTCGAATGCTGGAATACCTGTCGCATCGGGCCAGTGGGGCAGCTGCCTCGTTGTATCCAATGTTAAGGTCCAGGATGCCTGTTCCCTTGAAGCTACGCCTTTTTCGGGCCCTCATAATCCCAGTCCTAATGTACGCCTGCGAGATCTGGGGCATGGCCGCAGATTCCCATCTCCTGCGTCTACAGCGTGTACACAATGGAGGACTTCGGATAATCCATTCTGTATACCGCAGATTCTCCTCGAGACTACTGCCCGAGGCCTCGTCTCTTCCGTATGTTGAGGATGAAATTAGGCGCCGGACTGCAAAATTTGACGACCTATTACCACAACTTCGGAGCGCCCTGGTTAGATCTCTTGGGGACTATAATCCCAGAGAACGCACGCTTGTGCGTCACCGGCTTCCCCGCATGGCTTGCGGGCACACCCGGTAACAGAGGAGCTAACCTACCAGCAGCGAAAGCTGAGCTCCCATACAATCCTTCCAAGAGATGCTTGGATTCAAAATTTAAAATTTTAAAATCATCCATATTTGGTCACACTCACCAGCGGAGCTCAACGAAAGTTGCACCCTGACTTGCAGCCGTTGAAGAGCATAAATTGCTACATCCCATCTACCCTCAACCCCATTCTCACCCGCCACCCTGTAAAACCCCACATCCCATCATGGAAGTGGTTAAGCCCTAAAAGGGCAGCTAATCCCAACCCGAGCAAGAAACAAATACCACACTAGGCTGAAGAGGGATTTCCCTAAACAGCCCGGGCATGTTGTAAACATGCCCAAATAAACATTTTTCATTTCATTTCTTTGACACACCTCGGGCTGTTCTCAGCCTGCCAACAGAAGTGAGTGAACTGTGCATGTGGTAGCTTATGTGTACAGACCTCTAGGATCGACATTTTTCAGTGTCTACAACATTCATTTAAAAAAGCTTCCAACTTAAGAAATTGTACACAAATACTTTCATCTCAGAATATTCGCGAGTGTTTGTAAAAAAGAATAACAAATCTAAATTAGTCAGCTCTAAGCGCTAACGTTTAAGAAAGTGTACGTTGATTACTTCAGTGTACCTTATTATTTTAATAGTTCTGTTGCCTCTGCTGTGGCGCAGTGAGCTGGAGCGTGGCAGCTCTAGTTCTCGGCCACGATCCTACCCATACTACTCCTGCTGCTGCTACTCCTACTACTACTCCTCCGCCTCCTCCTACTGCTACTTCTCCTACTAGCTCTACGATCACCTCTGACTACCACCACGATCACCACCAACACCTCTACCACAGCCACTACTACTCCTGCTGCTTGTGCACAACTATGTAGAAATGACTGCCTTTATGGTTGAGTGGTCAGCGCTCCGGCTAATCCAGAGGTCTCGAGTTTGACTTACAGCTGGATGGGGAATTTTTTCTGTAAGAATAGTTTCTTACCCTTCGCAGAATCTGCAAGTATGGATGTGGTAGTGAGTTTGAAATATTTCCTAATGTATTTCTAAACTCAGCGGTCCCAATTGGGGCGCAGAGTTTTTATTTAACCAGAATCATTCCCTATTGCTCTGAGTGTTCGGTAGTTATTAAAAACCAATGTTAAAAACCTACAGTTCGACGAGTAATGTTACTATTGGTTGCTCAAGTAAAAAGTATAGGTATGACTATAGAAGCTACATATAAACACCATCAGTTCTTTCTGAAGCCAAAATCTACGATATGACCATAGAAGATAAAGGAAACTATACATCAGACAATAAAAATGTGAAAAATAACAAATGCAAGTAACATCCATGTTAATTGTTCTAAAAGGCCACACTGGTGGGTATCAATACTCAAATGGAAGCAGAGTAATATTTTATTGATGAAGAATGAAGGAAAATGTTAGGGGTTTATAAATTCGTAGGTTAATGACACTTGAAGTCACAGCTGAAGAAGCAGTTCTATAATTATGTGAGTCAACAGTCATTCCACATGCTTATATTGAAATGAGAGGCACATTTCATTTAGAAATGCAACAGGCTATCGTTAATACCCATGGCACTATGTGCTGCCAAACATGAGTGTCGTATGGTGCCAAGTCATTATTACTTCCCAATCCCTTTGTAGGACATCAACTGATAAGTCCTTAAACACCATTCACTTTGTAGCTTAATTACAGCAGATGATTGTTAAGTCATTATCCCTTTAATAGGAGATAAACACAATGGCAGGTAATGTACCTTTTATATCAGAAGTCTAATTTGTTAAACTGTTATTCTGCCCCTGCAGTAAACTGTGTGGCAGTTCCAAAGGTGCACAACATTAGGGTTAATAGTGCCAAACAAGAATGCGAGAAGAGCGAAATACTGGTACATGAACTATAAAATAAGCCATTTTCACTTCCTCTGCTGGATATAGTAAGTACGGGAAGTATTAAATTTTACCCAAAAATTCGATGTCGAGATTTCACCGGAAATATATGTTTTGAGCCCTCCTTAATAAATGAAAACATTTTTAGAAAAAAGTTCTGTATGTATCTGTGTGCCTGTTTGTAAACAGCATAACTCAAAAGTGAAAAGTTGGTTAAAAACCAAAGTTGGCATTTTAGTTTAGTATCTTTCAAGGATGCAACACGAAGATTTTGAAGAAAATTTCTCCACGCTAAACTACCCTTTTCATGGAAAACTTTTCGAAATTTTTGATTTTCTCAAAAATAGCTAACGATTTTGATTTAAAATGCCATATTTTAAAGTTACTTTTATGGCAAATGAAATGTATATTTTGAATTTTCTGGCTATAGTCCATGTAGCTCTGCTTACTCTTCATGACTTTTGCATAACTGGTAAACTGTAAGAGATAGACCAAATCTTACTGTACGAAAAATGTAGATCTTGTTACAGCATACAATTTATGTTCAACACATTTTTTTGTGGACTGAACCATTTCGGAGATATTCTTTGTTATTTGTGTGAGTTTGGCAATATTATACTTTTCTCAAATGGAGGGTCGTTATTCAATATTTTATGTTTTGACCGTGCAAAGAGAAAGGAATTTCAAACCCTTCGTATAGTGACCACTCTTAAAACATTTGACTATCGCTTAAAGCCTATTGTAACCTACAACAAAATTACCAATTAGATAATTTCTACAAATGTTTGTCTCGATTAACATGAAGATAGAGGAATAAGTGCAAGAATAGTGTGTGCAAGATTAGAGAAAGTCATGTGAGTGCAACACATCAGCTTTTAGGACTTTCTCTCGTTTTAGTGTAAATCTGCACCAATAGAGCTTCAGAAGATTTATGTTTGGTGCCAAACCCATAGATATTAACGTTATCTTTTTCGATGATGGATGTAATGCATGAAATGATGACGCAAACAAACCTAATGGCAGTTCAGTGCTACATGGATAAACTCCAAGGCTCAGAGAAACAAAACAGGTCTTCCAGATGATATACACCCTACCATTACGTGGGCGCAGTGGACAGCCTCATGAAAGTTGTATAATCCCATCCATATCAACTGAAGATTCTTCCGTTGTTAAGAGCAAATTACCTCAAATTAAAGTGACAGCTTTTAACGAGCTGAGAAGCGATGTCATTGTGGCGCCTCATAAACAACATCGTTTTTTACACGGCCTTTTAGAGTTTGATATTGCTTTATTAAGTAGATAATGGAATAACAAGAGGTTCTGGTTACTTTTGTATACAAAGAAATATAGCTGCCGTTATCTATTAATTTAATGAAACCGAAATGCAGTGGCGGCTGCTGTATAAGAGCACTTGAATACCTTTTTAATACCTTGCGGATTTATTGGTTATTTTTTCTTTGAATGCTACCATTTAAAATCTACCGTGTTTAAATATGCCACGTTACGCTTCTAACACGATTAAACATGGCAACAGGGTCGGTAGGAAATCTTGACTAGTGCAGGTTTTAAGGAGCTTTTGCGCATGCGCAACTAGTATGGCGTACTCAGGCGTACTTAATTGTTTTATAGGTAACTGCGTACGGGTCGTGCACAGTTAAGGATGTGCATTAGCGCGTAAAGATTTTCCCGCATTTTCATGATATCAAACCTGTAATTGTAATTTGTTGTCAATGCCACTAGCTGGGAGCTCACTACGGCAGAAGTACAAAAGCGAATTTAGTAAAATGCAAGTTTAGTATCATGATTAGCTTTCGTAGCTTCCCCTTCTTTCCCTGTCTTTACCCCTCTCTAGTAACCGCAGTATTCATGCTACTGGCTGGACACAGTTATAACCAATGACACGTCGGCATGATTGTCTCTGATGTCTCACTAAATCGTTACTCAACTGTTTGCTTCACACAATGCCGTACTCATCAGAAACTACATGTGGTCTATGACAAGCCGGTAACACAATTCGAAAAAGTTCACAAACTGTGCAAATTAACGGAAATGTAATTACATTTTAATGTCATGCAAGAAAGGCGGTTTGTTGCACAGCTATTAGAAGAAAACCTTCCATTCGAAACCAGAAGCTGAGTTATAACATTTCTATATTTTTCAACATAATATTGTATTTTATTTACTGTAAAGGTTTACACGTTTTGTGATTCTAAGGATAAAGTTAAAGCTTTTCTTATAGACAGTATCGTTCAGCCTAATAAATGCTGCTTATTTGAAGCTGTGTTTGCGCACTTTTCCATAATAGGCATTAAGAATTTGGAGATAAATGTAAAGAACATTAAAACGTGGCTTTTCTGCGAGACCAGGTGTATCTACCACTACCCATTGTCCTCATTACAACGCCAGGCCCCTCTAGCCCCGTATTGCAAAGCTGTCATTGGTCAGTACTTAGATCCCATCCCTTGCGAGACGATAAGAAACTGAGAGGTGGTCCCAAGCAGTGCATATTACTAAATTCGTTTTGTGTACAGTCTGTCCACCAGCGCATTGTCCCCGGCAAGAATGTAACGAGTAAGTACATGAGTAAATAATTCCAGGTTCACAGCGAAATCTGAAGCTGCACTTGTGTTTCTGGTTGTACTTAATGTAAGCGCAATCAGAAGCATGGGTTCAACTTCAGATATCGCTGTGTACCTAGAATTATTTAGAACTATATATTGATGCACTGACTCTCCTTGCATTTCTGCCAGAGACCATGAGCTGGTGAACAAATGGCACCTACCGAGGTAATGTACAGTTTCCCCCATTAATGCCGTCACAACGCAAGCACTGTGTAGATGGGCGTCTGTTTACCTGCATGATTCTGTAAACAGAACTGCTAATGCAGTGGCATCCTCTAATATTTGTAACGCAGGCTGTCATTTATGCCATCGTGCAGTTAGGAATTTGAGTGTTGAGCGTTTATACAATTCGTGGTGAAATAGTTTTGAAGACTCGTAACAGAGTGGAAGATTTGAAATAACACCACAGTGTTAATGAGAAATTCCATTAAAAACAATCTTAGTCTCTCTGGAGAACTTTATTTTTTTATTTTTTTTTTATTTTGTTGTTTAACGATGCTGTCAATTGCCAAGATCACATCAGCGTCACTGGTGTGACGGAATTTCGTTCCGCAGGTATTCTTTTACATGCCGGTAAATCTAGTGACATGGAGCTGTCGTTTTTAAGCAGCTTAAAAACCATCGGTCTGGGCCCGATTTGAACCCGCGACCTTGGGATCAGTAGGCCAGCGTCTACCCAACTGAGCCACTCAGACCGGCACTAAAGCAGGATGCATCATTATATAAAGACCCTTAAAAATCTTATAGAAATTTATGAACAAATCATTACATGTGATGAAAGACAGATATATCATCGCAATTATCCTTGCAATATCATCGAAATCTCAACTACTACAAAACTATGAAAGAGCACTTGCCAGAAAATCTACTGACATGGGGCTATCACTTTTAAGCACAATTAAAAACCATCGGTTTGGGCCGGGTTTCAAGCCGCGACCATGGATCAGTAGGTCGTCCAGACTGATAAAGTTCCTGCTGATTCACATTCCATATGCTAATTTGCTAATTGAAGGGTAGAGTGCATGTTTTGCTGCTACAAATGAGCACTTTCCAAATCAAATCAAGCCAAATGTCACGGTTTTGTTCCTTTGCATCCGGCAGGAAACCGAGATATTCTAATGTTGAAGATCTGGGCGATTCTTCGGAGGTCTTGAAGTGGTTAAAGTTGTTACGTCCGGCTACGCTACTATGTTTCTAACATATGCCCAATTTTATTAACAATGGAGCGACTGGCGACAAGATGGTTGGCGAATAGAAATTCAGCACGAACCGACAAAAGCCTTGCAACGAAAGTTAAATTAGGAGCAACTTTTAATGCGCGGTATGGCGGCATCCACCGAATGGATTTATGTGCTCTGGTTAAAATAGCATTAACCTCCAGGGAAATGCATTCTCTTTCGGAGGAAATATTGAGATTGTCCTGAGTTGTATGAACTAAGTACAAATGCACACAAGTTAAAAATAGGGCGTGTTTTTTCGTTCGAGCCTCGTACTGCAATATTAAATGATGTTGCATCATTGTGACACTAGATTTTGAAGAGCAATATCGTGTCTCGTGTCGCTTATGGGGAATCCCCAGAAATCCTTCATTGTGAACTGGTTATTACACTCTACAAGAACAACCCTTAATCTACTGCGTTGTGTTCTAATAAGCAAATGTCTTCCTACAACCACTGATGGTGACTACCCGAAGTTTTAGTACACAGATGCAAGAATTGTACACTCTGAGAGTAGAACCGGCATCCAGAATTGGATGAATGCATCCTTGCTTCCCATGGTAGTAAAATCCTGTATGTTAATTCAAGAATTGAGTGCTGCTGTGTGTTTATTGGTAGTCTTCTCTCGTCGAACGATCTACAGGAACACCTGCATGTTTTGCGCAATGTTACATTGCAACTAATGTTTGTAAGGCCATGAGGTCCCGCGTAGGAGGCACAGGGGATCAAGGATTCAAGAGAGCTCTATTATGGTTCTTCAGTCAATGTTTATATATCGTATTCAGATTGTAGTCGTTTGTAGTTCTGAAAAGGTTTTTGAAAAAAGTATTTTAAATGTTCATCTATTCATAGTGAAGTCGTCAAGAACTGAATCATTGTAATATATAGCATTTTATTGTGTTTTGGAGAGATGGTTGAGACAGAAACTTTTCTATGAATAGTATATGAAGTTCCCTTTATTTGACTGCATTTTGCACAACTTTTTATAACGAGGTAACCATAAGGCACACAAACTTGCGACTGGAAAATTTTAAAGTTCATTAAAATATACAATTTCAATTATTTTCGTAACATTAGCCGCTTTCGAAATATTCCGTGTCCTATTATTACGCTTGTTTCAAGTATGAGTACGTTATAACGGACATATTTAATGCGTTCTTTCTTTCCATCACAAGAGTTTGTTACCACGAATACACGTGGGGTTTCTATGGAGTTTCTGTATGTTGTAACTAAGTACTTCTTCCTTAATTTAAAATCCTTCCCAGCTTAAAAATGTGCAAGGGAGCCTCAAAGAGAACGTTATATATATGGCAGGCCAAGTAATTGTATCTATTGAATGATACACTATACCTATGCACTACATCAGGCGTGTCCAATCTTTTTTGGAAAGGGGTCACTGCCGTTAAGGTGGATTGGTTTGCGGGCCACATGATGCGATTTTTTTACCGTATTAAATATCATCTGAGCTCTGGGATAAACCAATTAATTAAAAAGATAGCTAATGTATTGATGTGTTATTTTTATTAAAATACTAATCATATAGTTATTTTTAAAATTAAATGTATATATATATATATATAATCTAATTCTAAAATCTAAATTGAACAAAATATTATAAAGTACTACTAACTCTGCAAACTGGAAACAAACTTGAAATTTCTACAAAATTTAACGATAATAAAACACCTGGCGCACACTCGTCATTGAAAACGGTAACATCGTGCGGTCAGCAATGCCTGGAGACTCCAAAGCGATGCGCGGTAGGTAGGATAATAAACACAAATTTGGTCCGGATATTTCTTAAAACAGATGTGATTTATCCATGTTTTGAGTAAGAGGATGACTGATGAACCTTACAAACGGAAAAAGTGTCGCTCTTTCAAGTTGTTATTTCAAATAGAATTACTTATTTCGTAAATTTTATAACTTACAATTACCACTGCGGACCGCATGTGATGGGATCGAGGGCCGCGAGTTGGACACACCTGCACCGCATTATACTATTTTCCAACATAGTCACCAAGTCTCTTTAAACGTTCGAACGTTCTACAGGTGTGCATAAAGTCGGGTCATCCCCATAAATAATTAACGTTAATTAAAGATGGAATTGTAATTTGGAAAGCTTAGGTCAAGGAGACATCTTGGCTTCAGCAAAACGGAGTGCTTCCTCATTTTGCTATTTCAGCTCAAGAATATCTCAACGAGGTGTTTCCAGAACGCTGAATTGGCTGAGGATTGCCTTCACGAGCTCTGGCCTAAAGACATATAGTAATTCGCTCTGGAGATTAATCAAGAACGTTGTTGCAGAAAAACTTTATAATACGATTTATGAATTGAAAGAAGCTGTGAGACTTAGACTTCTTTTCAGATTTACTGAACAGATTATCCTTCAGAACCTGACGATTGATTATTTTATTCTGAACATGGACTCCATATTGATGTTTTAGACATCTGCATGAAAGAAATGTGCACCAAAGCAAACATATGTACGTTAAAATATAGAATACTATGTATAGTGAGTACATGTATAGTTATAAATAACGGTTAATTATTTAATTAATATAATTAATAGGTTACGGGACTATGTACCCATCCTGAACAAATCGTTCAGTTCCTTGACAATAGAAATCACTCCTTGGTAATGGGCCATGTAAAATTGTTGTTTGAAGTTCTTCCTGTCCGGCAAATCTCTTTTCATTCGGATGTCCTTTCAGTTTACCGAACAGATGGAAATCGCACGATGCAAGATCCGGACTGTGTGCCGGATGCTTCCATATCTCCCATCGAAGACGTTGAAGCAAAGCATGCGTTTTGTGCGTCATGTGTGGTATAACATTGTCGTGAATATGAACACTGCCTTTGCTTAATTTTCCACGCCTCTTGTTCTTTATGGCGTTGCGCAGCGAGGTCTTGTGTTGGACGGTAAGAATCAGCATTAATGGTTGTGCTCTTTGGTATAAAATCGGTGATAGTGGAAGTAAACAGTGGCCGGAATCTTCCTTCCATACTGATGGCGTAACTTTGTATTTCTTCTGCACAGGCAAGAATGTGTGTCTCCAATCCTTGGACGCTCTCTTTATTTCAGGTATGACATAATGCACCCATGTCTCATTGACCACAATGATGTGGTTTAGGAAATCATTGCCTTGCCTTCTACAGAGTACTAACGCTGAAAGAGGTCCAGAGAAGCCATAAGCTTTGCTTCTTTGTGTGCAGGTGTGGATGATCACGGAACCCAGCGTGAGCACAATTTCCGATGCTGCAGATGGTATCAGACCTTCAAGTGAACGTTGACTAATGAGATGCTCCTCTGTTGTGCAATGTCTGCAATACTCGCTCTGCGAATGTTGCGAATCGTTTAGTCGTTTCTTGGGATATTGTCGTCTGTGGTTAGCCTTAATGGCCTTCCTTCTGGAGCAATATTACCCACTTCTTTGCGGCCTCGTTCAAATTGTATGCACCCATTTCACATTTGTTGAACGCGACATTACATCTGGTCCAAATACTGCCGGAGTTTCTTGGCAAATCGGTGTGCAATTTAGACGTTTTGCCTACAAGAATTCCACCCTTCCATGTACTTCACCTTGGAATATGTTTCCTGTTGACGCACCATTTCACTCTAGCTCTATGATGCACGTCTTGTCCCATAGAACTCCCTCCCTCTCTCTCTCGCTGGCTCTCTCTCTCGCTGGCTCTCTCGCCCGCTCTCTCTCTCTCGCTCCCTCCCCCTCGCTCGCTCCCTCTCGCTCACTCCCTCTCTCTCGCTCCCTCTCTCGCTCCCTCTCTCTCGCTCCCTCTCGCTCGCTCCCTCTCTCTCGCTCCCTCTCTCTCGCTCCCTCTCGCTCGCTCCCTCTCTCTCGCTCCCTCTCTCGCTCCCTCTCTCTCGCTCCCTCTCTCGCTCCCTCTCTCTCGCTCCCTCTCGCTCGCTCCCTGTCTCTCGCTCCCTCTCGCTCGCTCCCCCTCGCTCGCTCCCCCTCGCTCACTCCCTCACGCTCACTCCCTTCCTCTCTCTGATCTCACCTAACCTAGCATTTCTGTCACCTCTGGGCGATATTCGCTGGTCTTTCAAGGGGGGATATAAATAACCTACCCTAGCTTAGCACCTACATCAGTTAACTTAGACAAAGCCTTAAGCTGACTAACATTCGTGATTAGGTATTTCCTGCTTTCCAGATTTTCACTGCAAGGGATTTTGCTTTGACGTAAGCTAGAATTGGAGTCTTGTGCTGAGTCATGAAAGGATGGAGTAAATATGTCCAGCACACCCATCCATATACGGATCGGGGCTCCAGCTTCATTTAAAAATATTCGTTAATATATCACAAAATAGTGCTTTATTCGCATGTAAACATTTTAAACGTGTGGTGTATTAATCAAAATCATTAGCGCCCTACAATGTAATCCAAAATATACTACTATGATAGTTTACTGTAGTGTAGATATGAAATGAGAGAATGTATATGTGTAAAAATTAATTTTAAAAAATAATAAAAGTTAATTTAGCAGAGTACTGTTGACTTCGATTCAGTATATACATATTTCACTTTTAAAACTTTCATTAAATTATAATTTAATAATTAAATAAAAATAATAGTATAATTTATAAAGCTTCTAAAAGGAGAATTTTGCGCAGACTTATAACATTTTTCATAAATTTTAATTTTTGCATTTTTCGACATTGTTTTGCTTTTGTGTTTGATAATATAAATTATGTTTTAAAATAAACAAAGACATACTAAAATCTCAATAGTTCATTTTATTGCACATGTACGCATTGTGCATAATTTTTGGACTTCTATCTCTATTTTTGTAGAAGAAACTGTGAGAATAGAAAAACAGCAAAAAATGAAGTATAAAGGTTTTGCAAAAGTGACAGGCATGCTTTTTTTTTTCATTCGAGTTGATCCTTTTTTAATCAAAACTACTAAAAGAGCATCTCATACACTCTTAACTCAATGAAATTCTCCCGGAATTTAAACGCCTAAAACTGTGGCAATAATTAATATATCTCAGCTCTAAATACCAATATTACCCCTATTTAATTTATTAATTCATTTATTTAGTTTACGATGTAATTGACTTCCTTAAATTCTCGCATAAAGATCGTTACGTAATCCTTTATGCAATATTCGTCTGATATACATTTCTGTTCGTAATTTAATGTTGTAAAAATGCCACATTTATGTAACGTTAGTACAACTCTCCGCTATTTGATATACTATGGATGAACTTAAACCGCCATTTCGATACCCAATTCGAAATTTAAAATTACTTTCATATAAATAAATCGCCACTTCTCAAATTCACGAAGGGCAACATTTCGCTATAAGCTAATTCCACGACTAGTAAACACATGCTACTTAGCCCCTCATTATAGTTATTCATAGAGATAATAGATTTGGTTTTCCAAACAACCCACTCCAAGTTTATACTTCCTCTTTGGTGAACACATGCGTCAGGACTTCGGAGAAGAAAGAAGACGCAGAAACGTAGACGGCAGTGTATTCCTATGAGAGTTTTCCTCATGAGATAAAATACAAATATTATTTATTCAACGTTTGTGTAGAAGAATACGTCGGAAACACGACATCTTGTTATTTTGGTAGAAAGCATTATTTGTACAACAAAACATGTACGTTAGAATATGTATATCCTTCTTCAGTGAAACTTGCCTCACATCCTGTCTTTATTTCAGTAATTGTTGCTGGTTCTTCTGTATCCCACACTCTGAGAGATACCATTTTATATGCTATAAAACATTTGAGCGTAGTCTGCCATCAAATTACTTCCGGTGTGGTAACGCTGCCTACATAAATGTATTTATTTATATTGTTTGCGCTACAACAGAGCAAATCTCCAATTACAGCAGCTACTTAATGTAAAATGAATGTTTATTTGTGCCTTATGGACTGCTATACAATTCATCCAAATGTGATGAAAATTGGCAAATCTAAATGTTTTTTTTTTTTCATAGTAGTTTTTATGCTATCCATCTTACTATGCAACGTATTACGTTCACATGGTTTTCTTTACTCGCTCTTCTTTTACGTAACACATACACATACCCTTCTCCACTTGCCCTTCAACATACAACTCACACAATTTTCTATGATTGAAATAGAAATGCAACTATTACATTCACACGGTTTTCTCTACTCACTTTTCTTCCTGTGGTATTTGTAGTTGTTCAACAGTGCTTTTGTATACTGTCTTGCCGACGTATTTATTTATTTAGTCTTTTTTATCCCTTATAATATCCTTAGAGTTTTAATTAAATATTTAAGTGTGTTAAGTAATATTTTTAAATGTCTCCAAGGAAACGCAGGCTATTGGGAAATTACAACCTAGGGATAAATCATCAAACCTCAGGAAATGCCGGGTATTTCAGCTAGTGTACAATAAATATACTAAATACAATACAAAAAGATAAAAAGGAAACAAAATTAAACAGCAATTCTCGGTCAGTCATAAAGGTATAAATCTAAATAGTATTAACTGAAAATCACGTGCACTTAATTCCCATAAGTGCTTTTTAAATTGTTTAAAAGGGCTCTATTGTGACTGAAGGTTCATTTTTTATGGCGCCTATCTTCAGAACGGGAGACTTTTTATGTGATGCCAGTTTTGGTGTCTTAAATTGGAGCAGAAATCCAGCATTAAAACCGCTGAAACAGCTAGCCGAGCAGCGATAGGTACCTTCAACACACCGTATTCTATTTCTGTGGTATGGGATCCTGTGACTGCTCGAGTCGTGTTCCACCTCATCCATTCATTTCGGAGGACCACAGAACTCTAGACATTCGCAAATGTGTAAACAACAGCAAACACCAAGTCGTAATAGGGACCAATAGGGACACTTGGGTACTCGGGTGGGAGAACACGATACGATGAGGAGAGTATGAAAGACGAGGAGCTAACCACAATGAAGTAGTTGAACTGGAAGACAGAAAAGAAGGGGGGGGGGGGGGGGGGGGGATGTGTGGAGGATACAATGAAACACGTGCTGATCTGGTGCTTATGTTTACAACCCGCTATCTGTTAACCCGAGCGGGATCCGTCGTTTGAAGTTGAATGGAAACCGACAAGTGATGAGCGGAAGTAAATGCAATCCACGCCTCTGGCGGCCGACTACTGTAAAATCTCCAGCATCTGTGCAAGCAAACGCCGTCAGTAGTCACGCGCTTTATTCGAGGATGCGAAGTTATCTGATAAGTTTACAAAAGAATACGCTCACTTCCTATTTAACAAGTAACTATTAGATTCGGTGTTCAAATTCGTAATTATACTTGTAAGCTAAAACGTTACATCAAAGTTCACTAAACCTGTCCCCATTTTTGTGAGTGTTTGGTTGGATAGATAGTTGGGTGTCTGAAGACAAGTGATGTCCAACGTTTGCGAAAGAGGGGAGGTTGGATTTATCTCCTTCCACTTTATGCGGACTGTGCCACTCAGACGCGCAGTGTGTTGCAGTAGCGGTTTGTCATATTTACGTTGCGTTTGATTTACGAAAGCACTTTCAAATCCTATGCGATAAACACATGTTCTTTAGTGACTTCTTTGGTACCTACTGCTTACGTTTAAGATGTCTAACGTTTGGCGACAACGTGGAAATGCATAGCCTCATCCACCAAGTGATCGTCGCCTAACCTATTGCGATACAGACTTTTAATATAGCTCAGTTTGGAGAAACTGTTCGCAAATGTACATATGTAGAACTATACTCACTCTTACACGCTCTATTCTTATAAATGCTTATTTCTCTATCTACTAAAGGTTTTGTCCAACATGTGATGTTCTACAGGGCAGTAAATATAACAATGCCATATCAATGAAAAGATGTAGAGTATACAACCATCGAAGAACAGTCGCAGAACTGGTCATTTGACGAGTTTCAAAGCTGTTTTACGTTACAGTTTCAAATTACTACCGTTTGGAAGTTGTCACAGAGGACTAGTTTGTTAGAGGAAGAAGAGTTATTATCGTGTAACGATTAGGATTGCATGATTAGAATGATTTAGTTTTGTACTTTGTTTTAGGTTAGTTGCATCACTGAGACAACTTCCTACTACTGCTCTTTTCTAGTGCTTCTTACACTACTTCTTTCTCATTGAGTTAAGTGGAGCATTATCTGAATCGCCTGGCTTGGATGGGTGAAAGCTTCAAACTTCTCAGTGACGCTGCCACGCTTTATAATGTTTATTTTACGTGTCGTTCGAAACTAAGTAATAAAAATTATGCCACGAGTGATTGTCAGTTGATCTAGAGAATTTGACTATCACAAGTTGCATTTATTAAGGCTATTTAACGAATTAAAGGGTGATATAGCCAATGATATGATATTTAAATGTTGTATTGTGATTACTAGCCTCTTAAAAGAAATGAGGCTTCAATTTTTTAGGGTGTTGGTAATGTCAGAAGTTGGAGTATCTGCTGTGAATTTATAATTTCGTTCAATACAAAATTTATCTGATTCCAAACATATTTCCGGTTGTATTCTGTGTACTGAGATTTCCCTCTTTTAATTATTTCATCTATTGTAGCACCGAAGCGAGAGTCAGCCATATTTGACTCAAACTACGTCAGCTGTTGCGCATCTGTTAGCACAGTGCAGCTAGATTCTCTAATCTAGTCATATGTGATATGCAGAGGAGGTGATAAAGAAATGTGATAATTTTGTCGCGGAGGAAGGTTGTCTGGTTGAAGTTTGAAATTGTTATGCACATGACTGGTTGATTTTAACCAACTCACGTATGAGTGGCATAGTCTCTGTAAGCTAATGGTCAGCGTGATGGCTTCTGAACCCAGACGATCCTGGTTCGATTTCCGGCTCAGGTATATCTGTACTTCGCGCAACTTCCTTGTGTATGTAGGCAAAGACAATATGCTGCTTGCATACAGTACCAGTACAGGTAACTCCGACAATTCAACATAAGTGTCACCATCTAGCGTCGTGCTCTGAACTACTTACATTAGCTGACTCGACTGAATACAAATGATGCTGTTATATATGTACGTAGTGATTTCTATTAAAAGGGGGATGAATACACCAATTCATTTTCTTTTCGATGCAGGTCGCAAAAAGGATGCAACCCTATATTTCAAATGCAGATTCAGTTAACCTGTACAATTTTTATATTAGGCTTCATTTAGACCGCCATTAGTGAGAAAAGAAACAAATGCAGTAATTATAAGATATGCTTTTAAGCCAAATATGTTTTCATTAATATATTTTGTGATGCTAACGAACAAAATTTTAACACAATTCTTTTGTGCCAAACATATAAGTAACGAAGAGTGTTAGGACTTATTTCGAAGAAAGCTAGTTTTGTTCCAGAGAAAAGCTGAAATGAATACGTGCCTACCGTTCAAACAAGTGCACAGTGGGCTAGGTGGCAGTCAAAATGGAACTGAAGTCAAAAATAAAGTATTGAGAATTAGGAATATGAAGCTTGGAGGTGAAGGTAGAGATGTTGAAGCACAGAAACTCGTCAATAAATAGTTCCTTAGCTCTTTTTTGGCACTCCTGAAGAGTGGCTATGTATAGGTTAGATAAGAAGTTAATTATTACACAGCAGAAGTTAACGCAGAGCTGCAGTGTGTCATTTCCTTGTTTATAGTGCCATGGTAATGTTTAAACAGTGATACAACTTCAAGAATGAATGCTTCAGATGGTGAGTTTCAATTGGATTATAAGCGTTTAACATTTATAGAGTTTGATTATGGTTATATCGACTTAAATGCGACATAAATATTAGAGATTACATAATAGTTTCTTATGTTCTAATAGATGTAACCTTTTTTCCTTCACGTTGTTTAATGCACTAAACGAAAAGTATACCTTACATAACATATTCTCAAAGTTTCATTTGCGTCTTGTTTCGACCTTCGAATGCAGAGTGTATTTTATCTAATGGCGCACTTTGACTTCACATTGCAGGTGGTCAGTGTCGAGACCTGTACAATATATTGGTGGCTAATAATCGAAGTGACAAGTCTGTTTACGATTTTATTATTTCTAAAATAGATACTTCCAGCCATCATAATGGGGAGTTCTTTTACGAATTAAAGAAAAAAGTAGACTCATTTTGCACAAACTTCAATTCACGATGGAACAAGACCTACAGAAACAAGAAAAAATTTGAATTGAAGTACAGTGATTGGTTGAATAAAAATTTCGATATCCCGTTATGTTACAGTGAACCAAGTACAAGTAAATCTACTCCCTCAGTACTCCTTAGCAGACCAAAAAAAAAAAAAAAAAAAAAAAAAAAATCTCCAAAAATCAGCTGTTACAGAGAAACTTTCTTTTGCCGCTCAGTTAGGTCTAAAAGGATCTGGGAAAACTGGTGCAGCGAAAGTATTTAAAACTGCACTAAACAGTCCCACCAAAGGCACCAAATTGTCTTCATTTAAAAACCATCCTGATCATATAAACAAATACAATAGCAATGAAGCATTAGCACTTATAATGGATGCCAAACTAAATACCAATATTCAGTATTAAGGCTCGGAGCAAAGAATAGAAATGCTGACTTATACCCAGCATATAATAAAGTACGGAAGGCTAAGTTCATGTGTTAACCAAAGAAAGAACACATGGATGTCACAGAAATTAGTGCTGAAATAAATTTACAAGGCCTGCAAGAGCATGCACTTCGACGGGTAATTCAAAGTATGGAATCAATTCCAACTATTTTTTTTGAACAAGGTAATCTAAAGTTATTCAGCAAACGGGGGTGTTATGGCAGTACAGGTCATCAAGAATTCAAGCAGACATATACTGATGAAACTTACTTATCTGATGCAGAAATATTTTTGGTGTCCTTTGTTCCGCTTTTGCTATATTGTGAAGGAAATGACAATATCAAAACTGTATACTGGCAAAATCCACGGCCATCGTCAACAAAATACTGTAGGCCTATCCACATCAAATTCATGCGTGAAACAAGTGTTTTGGTGAATCAAGAGATTGACTGTATTAATAACCAAATTAATGCATTGGAACCAATGCGTTGTAAAATAATATCCCTGGTTTTATCTCCCTGCTAGTGTCCACAAAGTGCTAATCCCTGGATCTCGGATCATAAATTCAACAATGATACCCAAATGGGTAAAGGGTATGTAGTCCGTATAGCTTCTGTATGTCAGCTGCTTATTGTGATCGTTCTAGATGTGTTTTCCAGCCTTGAGCTTTTGTTTTTATGGTTATATGGTTATGTTTTAATGGTTATACACATCAGCAGGCTTTAGACTATTGCTTTACTCTTATTTGTAATAATATTTTATTTCGGAATAGTCTAGATTCCCTGACATCCTTACCTACGCCACTGTTTCAATCCGTGCTTAAAATACGACACTTTACTCTCCTCAGTAAAGGTTATAAATGACCTCATTCCATAGTCATCTTGGAGTGCAACAGAATGCACGGAAGAAGGAAAGAAAATGGTTGTAAATTGCATTTCATAATTACCTCTTAAGTTAAGACAAAAATTCGCTTGTCTCTGGCACGGAGGACCCGGGTTCGATCCCTGGTACCAGCATGGGGACTTTTTCCCCGCTGGGATGTCTGGCACGGGGTGTACTCAGCCTCGTTAGGTCCAGGGGGGACCAATTGAGAAGTAGCGGCCCCACGTCGAGAAGATTGCGTAACTAGCCGGGAGGGCACGGGGCGCTGACCACGTCCCACCCTTCAATACTGCACCCCACCAATGACGCCTGTAGTGGGCAGAAGTGGGAGACGCAGCGGCCGGGTGGCAAGCCTTGGCCCTTCATAGGCTGTAGCGCTGGGGTTTAGTTTAGTTTAAGATAAACATTGCAAGCAAAGACATAATTTCACTATAATTATATGCAAATTTTTATATGAACAAACAACTGCTATTTTCCTTATTATACTTACTTGATTTTAATTGGAAAGGGTATTGCAATATAAAACTAAAATGATGAAGCATTTGAAACAATGGAGTATGATAATAAAATTTGTTTAAAACTTGCTCAACGTGTAAATAAGTCCTAGGCGACTGCGGGATACCTTGAGTGACCATTATTTCACCTGCAAAACACAGTTATCAGTGCAAGGTCATGAGCAGAGAGCATCAATTTCCCAGCCCTGCTTTAAATCACTTATGCTTCACTTGTCAGAACCATGGCATCAGCTGATAGGTCGACTGGCCATTTCCCAACCTTCATTTTTGGGCTCGTTAACCAAAACATTATACCATTAAAAATAATCTAGCATTTAAAGCAATGGAGCATATTAATGAAATTTGTTAAAAACTGGCCAGTAGGCATTTAAAACACTTGCTTATTTGGGCGCAAGTGCTCTCTAGTTGTCAGAATTGACTAGTGTGTATAATGAAACATTAGGCATGGGCCAAATGAGCCCGGGACCGGGTAGCAAATTTAGGGGCGATAAAATAGCCAAACTAAAGCTAGTTTTTACTTTCTCTACTGGTAAGTAGGGGAAGTATTGTATTCCACCCAAAAATTCGAAGTCGAGATTTCACCGGAAATACATGTTTTGAGGCCCCCTGAATCCAAAAAAAGCATTTTTAGAAAAAGGTCCGTGTGTCTGTCTGTGTGTCTGTCAGTCTGTCAGTCTGTGGACAGCATAGCTCAAAAACGAAAAGTCGGTTAAAAACCAAAGTTGGTATTTAAGTTTAATGTCGTTCAAGGATGTGACACGAAGATTTTGAAGAAAATAGCCCCACCCTAAACTACCCTTTATATGGAAAATTTTTCGAAAATTTTGATTTTCTTGAAAATGGCTCTACCGATTTTGATTAAAATGTCATATGTTTGAGATATTTTGATGAAAAATGAAATGTATATCTTGAACTTTCTGGCTATAGCCCCTGTAGTCGTATTTACTCTGGACGACTTTTGCATAACTGGTAAACCGTTAGAGATAGACCAAATTATACTATACAAAAAATGTAGATCTTACTAAAATACACAATTTATGTCTGAATAAATTTTCTTGTAGGGTGAACCATTTTGGAGATATACCTTGTTATGTGTGTGAGTTTCGGAAAACTTGGAACTTTCGTGAAATGGGTCATCGTTGTTCATTTTTTTTTATATGTTACGTGTACAAAGAGAACGGAATCTCAAAGCTTTAAAAGATTTGACTATCGCACAAAGCCTACTGTATTCTAATATTCCCCTTGCACCTACAAGGAAATAAGCAATAAGATAATTTGTACAAATGTTTATTTTAACTAACACGAAGAAGATATAGGAATAAGAGTTTGTAAGAATGGTTAGTACAAGAGTAGAGAAAATCATGTGAGTGCAACACATCAGATTTTTAAGGCATAGCTTTGGAGAAAAGAGGCACTTTGTAAACCATCAACGAGAAAGAGAGATTCAGTATTTCTAGCCTGGAAGAGAGGTGTTTTAATTTGAAGTTCGATCGCTGTTGACCACACTTCTACTGCCTCACCACCAGAACAAGGCAAGGGATCTGAGTGTAAGATGGGGGCTTGAACTGTTTATCTGTTAAAGCAGTTGATTAGTTCATTATGAAATAAGTATCAGTGCATCTGCATGCTGCCAGATCTGATACTTATTAACTGCTGTGATAGGTACCGTGAATTTATCTGGCAACAATGTGTATTGTGTATGACACTAACGGGTATAAACATTGTTGGGAACAGTAAAAATCTTGACGTAGCACATGTCCTGAGGGTCAGACAGTATCCTGCTTCTGAGTATCTGTTCATCTATTTTGCTACTGGATTCACCTATTTGGGTGCGCGTTTTCTATTATTGTTGAAGAGTGCACGCGTTTTTACTGCATTTAGGCCATTTTCATGAAAAATATATGTAGGAAAGGACTTAT
This sequence comes from Tenodera sinensis, assembly GCA_030765045.1. Taxonomy (NCBI): domain Eukaryota; kingdom Metazoa; phylum Arthropoda; class Insecta; order Mantodea; family Mantidae; genus Tenodera; species Tenodera sinensis. Next base: position 163,662,384 of record CM060965.1, read on the forward strand.
GGTGCTAAATAGCGCGAATTAGCTAAGAAAAGGAAGAAAAGGAGAATGAAGTGTTAGTATAATTCCCTAAACTTCATTAATTTTTCCACACAAAAATTTGATGTCGAGATTTCACCGGAAATAAATGTTTTGAGGTCCACTGAATCCAAACGAAACGTTTCTAGGAAAAGGTCCGCGCGCGCGCTCGTGTGTGAGTGTGAGTGTGTGTGTGTGCGTGCGTGCGTGCGTGCTTGTATGTCAGTCTGTGGACAGCATAACTCGAACGAAAAATCGGTTAAAAACAAAGTTGGTATTTAAGTTCAATATCTTTTAAGGAAGCAACACGAAGATTTTGTAGAAAATTGCTCCATCCTAAACTACCCTTTATATGGAAATTTTTTCGATAATTTTGATTTTCTCAAAAAAAAGGCTCAAACAATTTTGAATAAAATGCCATATGTTTAAGATATTTTTATGGCAAATGAAATGTATATTTTGAATTTTCTGGCTATAGCCTTTGTAGTCCTGTTCACTATGGATGACTTTTGCATAACTGTTAAACCATAAGAGATAGACCAAATCGTACTATATAAATGTGAATCTTGTTAAACACAATTTATGTTCGAGTGTGTGTGTGTGTGTGTGTGTGTGTGTGTGTGTGTGTGTGTGTGTGTGTGTGTGTGTGTGTGTGTGTGTGTGTGTGTGTGTGTGTGTGTGTGTGTGTGTGTGTGTGTGTGTGTGTGTGTGTGTGTGTGTGTGTGTGTGTGTGTGTGTGTGTGTGTGTGTGTGTGTGTGTGTGTGTGTGTGTGTGTGTGTGTGTGTGTGTGTGTGTGTGTGTGTGTGTGTGTGTGTGTGTGTGTGTGTGTGTGTGTGTGTGTGTGTGTGTGTGTGTGTGTGTGTGTGTGTGTGTGTGTGTGTGTGTGTGTGTGTGTGTGTGTGTGTGTGTGTGTGTGTGTGTGTGTGTGTGTGTGTGTGTGTGTGTGTGTGTGTGTGTGTGTGTGTGTGTGTGTGTGTGTGTGTGTGTGTGTGTGTGTGTGTGTGTGTGTGTGTGTGTGTGTGTGTGTGTGTGTGTGTGTGTGTGTGTGTGTGTGTGTGTGTGTGTGTGTGTGTGTGTGTGTGTGTGTGTGTGTGTGTGTGTGTGTGTGTGTGTGTGTGTGTGTGTGTGTGTGTGTGTGTGTGTGTGTGTGTGTGTGTGTGTGTGTGTGTGTGTGTGTGTGTGTGTGTGTGTGTGTGTGTGTGTGTGTGTGTGTGTGTGTGTGTGTGTGTGTGTGTGTGTGTGTGTGTGTGTGTGTGTGTGTGTTTCGGAGATAGTTATTTGTGTGCGTTTTGGAAACTCGTCAAATGGAAGATCGATATTCATTTTTGTCTTAGCCGTGCAAAGAGAACTGAATCTCAAAGCTTTAAAATATTTGACTGTCTCTCAAAGCCTACTGTATTCCCTGGCACCTACAAGAAAATAAGCAATAAGATAATTTCTGCAAATGTTTACCTCGACTAACGCAAAGAAGATATAGGAATAAAGACTTGTAAGAATGGTTAGTACAAGAGTAGAGAAAGTCATGTGAGTGTAACACATCAGCTTTTTCCCAAAAAAAATATAACAAAACCTATGAAGCAACTCCGCAAGGAATAAAGGAATGAAAAAAACGTTATTTTCTTATTTTGTTTCTTTCATATGAAACTATCAGCTTACTTTAAATTACAATAAAGAAATCTGTCAGTATATTTGGCAGCCTGGATCCAGCGCACATACACTATAACACGCTGAGAGGCACTTCGCAGTCGAATTTGGCCTAAATCGAAAGTATAGGCACAACCTGTAAAGTGCCGTACTTTCTCATCTGCGGATTGAGATTTGTCCAGTAAGTACAAAGGACAATGGTACGGAGCTAGCATGTTACAGGAGCCAGTTCGTACGAAAGGGAAGGGGAAAGCTTATAAATCGTGGTGTGAAGTTGCAGTTTCTATCATGTTTTTTGCGCAGACCTTTCAAGGCTGTTTGGGTAGAGACAGAGACATTAATGGCACTCAGGCATGCCAGACAGCGCCAGATTCTCTTTTTCTGTTCTTGCAGTGCGATCGCAGTCAGGACTTACTATTTGTTTTCCTTTCCCCTTTTTCACGCTTGAATAAGCTCTTGGCGACACTCAAGGTGTGTTGCACAACCAAGTTCAGACCACAGGTAACCTCCACTAAGATTGTTTGATCCTTTAAATCTTAACTACCAAAATGTAAACATACAAAATAACGATAACTTCATTTATACCATAGATGATTTGAATTTGTAATTATATCAGTAAAACAATTTGAAGTATTATGTCCTCTTCGATCTTTTGTCAAACATTTTTACTTCGGTTTTCTTTAACATCTCTTAAGTGAGAAAGAGGTGCAGATGAAGTAATATTTATCTATACCTAACATCAACCTTGGACTGTTAGATATATTTGTTAGTTTGTTTGATTTTCTTACCTCAAGTAATGCATCTGCACAATTCGTTTCAGAACCAATTATCTTTTCATATTTATATAATTTTATACGCCACCACTACCGTTCTACGAACTTGTTGTGGAATCAGCTTCTATTTTTTTTCTTTCCCAGATTACCCTCCCCTTATGTAGGACTTACACCCCTAGGACTTACAAACCAGTGTCTAGGGTCAGATGCTTATCGGGGAGCACAGGAACCTATGGACTGGACAGAGTGAAGACCTGGAAGCGAGTGGTCAGCCATGTATGATAGTGAGGAAGAGGAAGCTTCTTAACTCCGTTTTCCAGGTCGACCAACACCTCACAGTAAAATTAGCTTGGGGTATCTATCTTGTCTTGTTCTATCCTAGGCTGTGTTCCTTCCAATTCTGTTTGTATGAATCAGTTTTGTCTGTTGTAGCAATTAATATTGTAAGTGCAACCTTACATCTACGAAACTTTATATTCTAGTTCACAACCTTTAAACCTCTCATCTCTATCTTTTTTTCTGGAATTCAGAGATGCTAATTTGTGAGCCGCGGTGTCATTCTCCTACTTTCCCCCTCCGCCACCGAGTATTGCGGGTAGTCGGACTTTACGGCGGCACAACGGTGTGGGAATAGAAGCTCCTTGGACGATAGGCAAACGGTAGAACAAAAGAGGAGGATGGTTTAAATCTTGTGTCCGCTCCATTGGCATCACTGCTGCAATCCATAACAGTGAAACAGCAGGTGTTTTGTTACATTTCAGTTGCATTTTGTTTATCGTCTTTTTGTTTATGATTATCTCGACAAGATACCTTGCTTTTTTAAATTTGTTACTCCCTTTGACTTCTTTTGTCATATCGGGGTCTTTGATTTTGGAAACAGCTGAGGGGTTATTACTCGCTGAACTGTAGTCCCTTGACGCTAATTCTTAAGATAAAACACACTAGCATTCTTACTTCCAGATCCACAGTTTTCTGACAATTGTTTGCATTATTCATTGTATCCTTATTCTAATAGTAATGGAATAAAATGTCGCAGTCCAGATAATTGAAATGACTTGCATGTGAAATTATTTTATTTTCTATCATTAGTGTTATACTACGTGATTAAAATAAGTAGAGCATGTATTATATTCCAGTTCCACCCAAAATTATGTATTGAGCCCCTGAACCCAAAGAAGTATTATTAGAAAAAATCCGCGCACGCGAGCAGCAGAGTGATAAAACGAAGAGCCCTGTAAATACCTACTAAATTTGGTATTTAAGTTCTGTACCTTCCAACGACACGAACATTTTCAAGAAAATCCACTTCTCAGACTGCCCTTTACAGAAAATGTTTTCGTTATTTTTTTTCTCCGAAATGGTTCTAACGTTTTGCTTAAAATTCCATGTATTTAAGATATTTTAATAACAAAAATATTTATATTATGAATTTTCTGGAAATAAGCTGCGAAGTCCTCTTCATTCTGAATGACTTTTGTATATCTGGTAAACCATAAAAGATAGACAAAATTTAACTACACAAAAATATAAAATTCGTTAGAGCACTTTATGCCACATTTTTTAGTGGCGTTCACCATTTTCGAGGTATTCTTTGTTATTTGTCTGAATATTTCAGCCTCACCAGAGAACGGAAGTTTAGGGATTATAAATTATTAAAGTAGACAAAAGGGTATTATACGTTGCTAAGAGATAATAAAAGGCAACATAGAAAAACTTTACATTATTCCTATTTATTTGCTAGCTTGCACCATCACAGGATCTGTATATTTATGTTAACATCATGTAGTACTATATTTTTAAAGTAACTTGAACAAAATGTTAATTTTATCATGCTTGAAAGAAAAAATGAAAATTTTTCTTGAAAGCCCATGTATATGTTACAACGCCTTATCGGATTATTGGCTGCATGTGATAACTAAATTACAGTTTTTTTAATTTTCTGGAGTCATGTTGGGTCTCCTGTCAGATAACACATACTTCGTCTGAAGAAATGACCTCTCCAACATCTACAGTGGCACCTGGAGCAACTCTAAAACATTGAGCTATTGTAGAGTCCGTTTTTACTTATTGTATAGGTTGCGCGTTCGTTCTTGACGAATGACCTTGAGCAGAAATCCAATGAGTGAGCCCACCCTTAATAAACAGGTCAGCAAATGTTTATGCTACGATAACAGACACCTCTGTTTTCCTCTGTCGCGTTTGTGTATACAGTCGACTGCAGAAGTTTTGTGCGGTACGGATGTATGTATGCATGCAACGAAAATAGCAATTCAGACGAGGGAGAGATGTCGGGAATAGAATAAATGCAAGAAAGTTAAGTGGAAACAGTTATAGAGGTATAGTGTATAATACGTGTGGCTGATATTACTGCAAGTGTCATAAATTGATTTGTAGTGTTGTACTACTTCAGCTCAGAAGCATGCGAGTCATCTCACTGCAGACTGTACCTCCTCTCTCTCGTTCCCGCAAAAGCTGAGTAGAGACTCGCATTCAACCTTTCATATAAAATTTTCATTCGTCAAGAAGTAACGCGCGACCTATAACCTTGTAGAGTTTTTTAAATGTTTCTGGGCTTGTCAAGATCAGGATTTTCGAAAGCACCATTTTACACTTTTTCCTAACTAATTGATATCTGGTAGATATACTTCCAATCTTTGCACTGCATCTTCCACAATTTTCAATGGCTTCGTAAAGGCTGCCATTTCTTGAAGTTCTGGCAGGAAACCAAACTCGGCTGCAGTAAAAGTTATCATTCCTTACTTCCTAGGATTTGAGAAGTCCTTTGCTGCTACAATTGAAGAGGCTTCATCCTCCTGAGCGATGACCACTTTAATTAAACTCAGAAAATTTGAAGCATAGTAAACTGCTGATGAAATCATGTCCCCCATCTCCTCATGATAGATTCAGGTGATAGAAGTGTATCTGGTGCAAGTCTGGTGTCTGAATCCTTGACGAGGTTTTCTCAAATATCTTCTTAATAATGGACATAAATTTGTCAACTTCCGGAAGCTTAGTATCTCTTCTCACACCTGTGAAAACCATGTGCTACGCAGGTCACGTGAAGCTTGTTTGGAAATATCACTTTTAAAGTTGTCCCAGCCTTTTTCATGTATGGTGCAGCGTGTCTAAGATGAAAAGTAATATATTGCCTATTGAATTTCTTCAGGCCACACTAATGTAATGAATTGATAAATAACTGTGCGTTAGTTGAATTGTTAACCTTTTCCAGAAGCTTTTAGTGACTCGCCTTCTGATGAATCTAATAATCCAACAATGACATTGACAATATAACCACCCATAAGGTCAGTTGACTCGTTGGAAATACAGATCTTCCATCTTTAATGTTTTTCATTACTTAATCGTAACATAAACTAACTTAACATTTTCGCAAACTTGACTCACTGACTACGGATTCGTCCGTATACTTCTCCAAAACCTGCCTAAGGATTCTGTAGTTTCCACAAAAGGATTCTGGTGCCTTTTGTTGCCACCAGAATTGAAGTGAAATCGAATGCAAATTCCGACGTCGCAACTCAATGTTGCAATTGCCGTTGGAAGCAAAAGAATGCTGTTTCCAGTCAACTTGGAATGTGCATTCGTTTGTATTGATATGTTAAGAAAGAAATATTTATTTTCGTTGATTGCTCACACATTTTGCACAGAAGTATTTTACTGTCAGTAGAAAATGCATTGGATGCGAAAGAATTACTGTAACTTTGTAATTTACTGCGTAAAGGAACACTGGATTTGAACATTTTACTAGGTACCATATACAATAACGTCGCAATGAAAACTGAAAGAAAGAAAAAATGTACCTATAATAATAACGAAACCACGTTTTAGCTCCGACACTCATTATTGCTTCCAATAGGAAGCCAAGTATATACAGGCGATAATTAAACCCCTTAGCCATTGTTACCTCTTTTTACGGCGTCACTCATTGTTGTTTTTAATAATAAAGGAATAAATAATAATCGAAAGGGCAACAAAAAGCATTTATTTTGGCAATTGGGCATTTATATAAAAGGATAGAAAAGGGCAACATAAAACTGCGGCGTTTCAATCATAAAGATGTGAATCGTACAAATTGACTTCCAAATTGGAGATAGATTTAATTGTTTGACACATAAAAATGCATACTGCCAAAGTTCTGGTCTCTGGATATGACGTGGATGTAGGAAAGAAAGGAGGAAGGGAATGATGAAGGGATAGAGATAGAACTTTGACTATCGCTTAAACCTACTGTGTTTCATTAGGCCCCTTGTGCCTACAAAGAAAGATGCAATAGACCATTTCTGCAAATTTGAAGTGAATAAGCAAACGAGTCTTGGCAACTTGATGATACACGCAGTTTAATTTTTTATTCATTTGCCATTTTGGTAATTACAAGCATTACATGTACTTCATTAGCTACAAGTAATAAATCAGGTACGCAAGACGACCCGGGTTCGATCCCAGTTACTCGCATATGGGATTAGTGATGGACTAAGCGGCATCTGGGCAGGTTTTCTCCGGATTTACTTTTCATTTTCGAATTATGCTGTTCTCTCTCTCTCTCTCTCTTCCTCTCTATCTCTCTCTCTCTCACACACATACACACACACACCTTTTTCTAAAAATGCTTCTTTTGGATTAAGCCCACATATTTCCGGTGAAATCTCGACATCGAAATTTTGAGTAGAAAATTATGCTTCCACTACCTACTATACGTAGTAGAGAACGTAAAAACTGTAAATTTTACTCCATTTTATCATTAACTACTGTAACATCCCAAAGAGCAGTTTAAAGGTCACAGAAAAGGCTAAATTTAGCTTTGGCGAAACCAGAGGTGTTAGGTACGCCGAATTGAATTTCCAAGGAGAGAAGAATGCGACTTTTGTTCAGAAATATGTATACGGGAAAGTAGGCCATTGATTGGGAAATTTATAGTCATGTGCGGCATGGAATGAACATTCCTGCACATCGGCTTGAGGAATTCCAAACAATGCCAGCAAAACGCTGCCCCTTCTCCCCCTCCAAAAAATGTTTGCAAGTCAGTCAGTCTACCTGGCCATTGTCCGCCTTCACATTCCGAGCTGTAATGCACGTGCCTTTTGTTGGTTGGACCAGACTTTCACCGCCTGGTGTATGTAGGACCCGCTTTCACAGCCCACCCACCTACCATCGTGACAGGCTTCACAACAACGGTTCCCAAAATTGCCATTGTTTTGTGTTTACTTTGCTTTTCTTCTTCAGCAACAAACAGAACTGTATCGCAAATTATTCAAATATATCTTTTGGATTCTTATTGGGAAAAAGCTGTACAGCCATGCAAAAAATGAGCAGAATATATCTGTCCCACGTCTTGTTGCAGGGCGGCTTACGCAAGTCGATATTTCCAACATGCAGCTGAATTTATTGTTAGTCTCTGTTCCAAATGTTTTGGTCTTGAATCACCACTCTCATTTGTATACATATTCGCAAATACAAATGCCTGATTGTGTGTCGGACCTACGACAACATATGGAATAGAGACTATCACTAAACTCAGCTGCATTTTGGAAACTTCCACTTGTGTAAACCGCGCTGCAACACGATGTGAGACTTAGAACTATTCTGCTCTCTTAATGCGCTTAATCATTTTTTCCATGGCTGTACCTAATTTCTGTATTGAATCATATCACAACTAGGTTTTTGCTATGAGTTCTCATTCCGAGCACACTCATCTAACATGTTATTTGAAGTAGGCACACAATTTCGTGTACAGTGTTTGCCCACTCCCGTTATCCCAGGAATCGTCCATATGAGTCGATGATGGATACTGGTTTCACAATAAAATATGCATCCTATTCATGGATAGGTGTAATTTGCTTGTTCCAACCGCAGATTTCAGACTTCGTGAGCCGATTTATATCTCTTCTTTCTTTTGGATCGTAGTTGTAAGCAAGTTTTGCAGTGCATTTTTTTCCCATCCTTAGAGGATGGTTTTTCCAAGTTTCTCTATTTTATAAAATGTCATTTAAAGAAAATATATTTACTTCTTGCCTTATATCTTCACGGTAATAATAAAACGATAATAACTTATCTGCTATTTATCTGGTCCACCAAGGTATTTATTCGAATATATGCCCTGCTGCTCAATGGCATTTTATTCCTTTGTACGACACAAAACGGGCTCAAATAAACTGTTTAGAACATGATAATAAGATGCATAAAATAAGAGCTGTGCAAAGAAAAGAGAAGGAGAAAAAACTAATGGTAGAACAGATCGATTCTGAAAATGGGACTGTTCTATAAAATAATAAGTCAGTGGAAGAACTAATCTGTTTTGATAGAAAACTCCATCGAAACTAAGGTGATCAGACGTTCTACATTTCCCCCTCTGAGGGTGTTCGGAGAAAAAATTATCGTAAACTTCAAAATTTGGTTTGTGATGATAAAATTTTATTTGTGCAATATTTTTGCTTGTAAGATGCTATGATACGTATCCGAAGTGGCGTTGTATTCCTATTTCTATATTTTATAACAACAAAAGGGATGCAGCATTCTCAAATTCCGTCATGTTGCCGCTACAAAATCTTTACACTGAAAGAACCTGAAAATACCGTGATAATTACCAAAATATTTTGAAATCGCTGAGCATCTATAGTTGTTTAGGACATTATACACTTGCATACTAATGAATCGTTTGTTTTTTAGGAATATGCATATATGCTTACTAGGTTTATCAGCGTCCTTTTGGAAGGGAGGGATTGCGTGATTCGGGAAGGTAGTTCTGGGATAAAGTGGATAGGATTCCGGTTGAGCGCCCTCAGTCCGGGAGTGTTTCAGTTTTTCAGGGTGTCTGGCATCTGCCGTGGTCGAAGTCCTGACAGGAACTGTGGCGAATATGCTGGGACTTTGGAAGGTATGTTTCTACTGATACTATATCATCGATATCGTTTGGTATGTAGTGGCTGAAGACCATGAGGTTCTGATAAACTCGCTGGTGCGGGTGTTAGTCGAGGCAATGAGCTGATTGAAGCCTTCCTCTAGGAACCCTAAGGATGTAGTGATGGAATTCAGCTATTGTTGGCAGGAGGAGCTGAAGTCATGTGGGCAGAGGTGGCGGCGGCAGCGGTTAATTGGAGGTTCCGAATTCCAGCTCTTGAATGTTGTGAAGGCGGCGAAGGCGTGTCTCTGAGCGTGCTGCGTTGATGGCGGCAAGCTTTCTGCCGCGACAATGGTATATTTGAGCATCTGCATGAACCATTTCTAGCCGCTTGGTTTCCTCTTCAACGTAAGGCGTTCCTTTGTAAAACGCTTCAATTGCAATATAATGAAAACAGCGACAACTGCTATAGAACTGATGGTCCATAGGCTAAAGCTTAAGGACTTGCAGCAGATGTACTAGCATCGTTAGCACAGAAGGCTCGATGTAAACAAATACAAGATAACCGGCCTATTCCAGAACCAGTATTCCCTACTTCGATCTGTGGTGAGCAATGTGGATTCGATTTCTGGGTGTGTGAATGGATCCTGGAATGACTAGTAAAGCCACTGCAATCGAACGGTATTCATGCTCCTTAACTACAATGAAAAATGTTGTTGCATACTTTTGTAGTGTTCGAATCGGAGTTTCTGACGAGGATGGAAACTTTTGTTATATTTATGGCAATAATGGAAGTAATACTTATGGTAGTAGCATTGGTGTGTTTATGTATGAGCATAAAACGTAACTCAGCGGCAATATGCATTTTAATGTCTTTAAGAGCACCGTGATTTTGTATTTCTGAGCAGTACATGCGTAATACCAGGTGAGTCAGCTGCCCCTTATTCTCGAGTTTTATGCAATCCGCATTTTATAGTCCAACATGAAAACATCGACCCCATTACCAGGTTCTACCCGCGTATTAAACATGGATGTTTAATGAAATTAGTACTAATATAGATGTTATCACATCGCTTTTTAATATATTCGTAATTAGACAGCTGACGTTTGCACTTCTGTAAATGTTCACTGGAACCAGCGAATATTACATCTTAAACGGAATGTTTACCTTACACGTTACTAGGTAGCTCAGTTGGAACAAGCGCAAGACTCCGAAGTAATCTGTCTGCTGTGAAGGTGGTTCGAGTCACCTGTATGTACTAATTTTTTTACCGTGCAATCCTCACAATTTTCTGAAAACTGTTATTATATTAATGTTTATTGTTTTATTTATGTTTTATGACATTGTTTGATGTTTCTTTATTGGTGAACTACAATTATGTAGTTGTTTAAACACACCTATAGGTAGGTGCAATTGAAATAAGGATCATTCATACAAATTTGAACACAGAAAGCAAGGAAATTACATTGTCAGAGTTTAACATGGAAGTTAAACTAAATTTTGCACACAATGAATTATTGTGCTATTAAAATGCAGACGACCAAAAACGATTTAAGTTATAATGTCCTAAACACTCAGGGACTTCATAATTAGATTATTGTGAATTCGGTTTCCAAGTTTTGGTGAACATAATGACACAGGTTCGAGTCTCAGCATTGCATATATATATATATATTTGCAATGCTGAGACTCGAACCTGTGTCATTGGGGGTTAAGCACAGAGGACCTGTCACAATGCTATTCAGCTATTTCGAGACTTCCTGAAAGCACGTACCACGTCCAATACTAGGACTTGCACGCCTGGCGCTATGCCATTGCCACCTCGCAAGTTTTCGGGCTCGATTTAGCCTTTTAAGACAGTTTTAATCACTTACTGAGCGTTTTAATATTATTACTTAAATGACAAAAGCTGTTATGCATATTAATTGAGATGCACGAGGCGTAGTTCACTCAAAAATGCAAATAAACTGTTGTTTAATAATATGTCCGTTTTGACTGTACGGGTCCATGATGGATGAGGCGTGTCTAAATTTTTCCTAATTTTTGGCAGCCAATCCCTGCTCTAAGTACAAGAATCCACCATTTTCTTTTTAGCTGACGTTGTTAGTGTACTCATATGATAGGTCCATTTTTCCCGAGGCGTTTACTGAGTTACGTTGCTATGTATACTCTAATAAAAAGTTTGTAAAATCTGCTGGAAACCAGAATTCGCTCTCAGTAAACGAGTCGTATGTTTTTTAGGTGTACTAGGTCTGTCCCTTAAACCGCTGTTGCTCTCAATTTTGCGCATTCCTCTCTTTAAGAACGTCAAGCAATACATTTTAGTAAGCCCAAAACTGGACTAAGGCGCACATGCCGTTAGATGGGTGGCCTACCTTCCAAAAAAAAAGGCGCGGCTGACTCACCTGGTATAACTCTCCCGAAACTGTCTGATGATAGTCGGGCGATTTTTTTTCCATTTTTACAATCTAGTTTTGACTGCACATCCTCCTATTAGTGTATTGCACTTTCTAACACATGTCACTTCCAATGCTGCAGTTTTTATCTGAGAAGCTGTAATATTGATATTACTTGAAGTTGAAGCCTGAGATTCGAACTGGATTACATCACTGCCATTACTGTATGTAACTTTTCGCTTTCTTGTTACAAATTTATCCATGCTGACCAACAACAGAACAGTCAATTGAAAAAAAAAAGAAAGAAACTGGAGTACTGCAAGCTGCAGTCGTCATTGTGACCCTAAATGCCAACCCAATGAACTAATGAACCTAAGAATTGTTTATTTAGCTTACTTGCGATATGATACTATTGCTTACTCACAGCTGGTGCTCCTACCATGTACAATGTGTCCCGTGTCTTCTGGTATTTTGAAAGAGCAGTAATAATAAATAAATACAGTAAGAAGAAAAAATACTTCTCTGGCGGCGAAGGAATAATTCTTCTTTGACGAGCCGGGGAAACTATTTGATGAGAGGGGGAAATCCTCTCCGTTCCCCCCGTTAATTCGAACCTTGCTTTTGCATAATGCTATATTATGTGGCATCAATAATGGATACTTCGGCTTACTTTGGGATGACTTCAATAACATTCCTTGCTATTTTATTATACGTATAATTCCAGTTTTAAACACACTAAAAGTAACATCTTAAGAAGGATGCAAATGCACGTTTATTCTAAAGTGGTTTCGTATTTACGTATTTTGACCTCAAGAATGTTCTAGGGGTCGAGTCATCACATTTTCTTTTTATAGGTTTAACATCCCTTAAGAGTTACCAGACATTCATCTTTCAGGATAAAGGAAACCGGGTAAAATTCTTATTCAGGTAACTTACATTAACCGAGATTCGAATTCGGGACCTCTTGGATGTTTTGTTAGTGAAACGCAGTTAACGTATTTTCCTTTGAGGTTCATAAAACATTATGCTGTTATACAACACCGGTAGATCCCACGTTCGATTCCCGTCGACTGCCCACTCTGACCTTGGGGTTTTCGTGGGTTTCCTGGTCGATAGGCGAATGCTGGGGTGGTCTCTCAATTACTGCGACTTCCTTTACACCATTTTCCTTTCATTCCGTTTCTTTCTCATCTTCCAGGTGTGCTATTAGATGACGCGGATGGTTGCTCAAAGTAAAGAATGCTCCCCGAGGACACTAGTGGGCTGCTTGGTCCACAGATCGTTCATTGCCCTCTGTAGGCAGCTCTAGAAATGTGACGGGTCTTCGAGCCTGGAACTGTGAAGGACTTCCGCGCGTCTCTGTGGCATGCATGCGGCCTGTAGCTTTCTGTGCTTCACTTTATCCCTTTCGCCTGGAGTGTGTTTGCCACAATAGTTCTATGTAGGCCACAGTGCGCGAGGTGCCAAGTTGTATAATCTGTACAACATATAGGTTTTAAAATTGGCTATTAGGTATTACAGAGCTTATTAAAGAACGTAACTTGTAATTCAGTCTGTATTTGTAAATGAATCGTACATGTGGCATCTTTAATGCTAAATTCCTTCAAAAGCATCACTAAGACACATCAACTCACCTACATACTTATCCCTAGAAACCAATCACTGATAAGGATAGACATTTTGTTTTGTTTACATCGAGCCACCTTTGCTGACGATGGCAGAGCGGTTTACGATTGATATGTTTTAAAGAAATGAGTTGTCTATCCTTACATGTAAAAGTAGTTGATTGACTTGATTATACTTAGTTTTTCTGTATTTTGTCATATTTATAACTTAGGTGATTCCTGAAGATTCTATTGCTGACGTAGCTTGATCACATTTCATTGTCCTCTCGTTTCTTTGTCTCAGATGATGCAAATTCAGCTAATGTAAAAATTCGCTTTATGTTCTTGTTGGTGATTCAGATTTCGCTTGCTTGCAGTTTGGACTCTTGGTAATGTTGAAGGATATTTATTTACTTTCAGTATCCATTTATTTTACAATCTTCCGTGTAATATTTCGTAAAATGCCAACTAACATGATTTCAGAGTTAACCACAGTGCACTTTTGAAGCTATGAAAATCTAGTAGAGCTATTGCTACATTTTCAGACCTTTGACATCCTCTTTAAAATGGACAGAAGAGAACCTCCCCCCTTCAATCCTTAAAACTCATAGTAGTTTCCTAGAAAAGGTAACACAGATTAAATCCAAATTGAACATTCCTAACACCAGAGAAAATCTACTTATTAGAGAAAATCCATTGGAATTATTGCAACCTACCTTCAATTTGGAAGTAATAGAGGAAATAAGTAAATCAGACACACCAAAAGAAATACAAAAACTTCTAGCTCTGGAAACAATCAATACTAGGTATCCCACAGAAGAATGGCTGCACATATATACTGATGGATCCTCGAAGGAAAACCTTACTGGAGCTGGAGTTACATGTTCACATTTTTCCTTTTATCATTCTGTTGGCAGAGACACAACAAATTATGATGGAGAAATAGAGGCTATATACATTGCTCTCCGACAATTATTAAATCTTCCCTTAAATAAATTTAACAAGGCAGTAATTCTTTCGGATTCTAAAGCTGCAATTCAGGGAATATGTTCAAATACTACAAAGAAGTCAACAAAAATTAGAGAATGCTACAAAATGTTAAGGATACCCATCTGTGAAATTTTGAAAATCTACAGTTTTGATTGGATTGATTTGAAATTTTAACACAACAATCACAGTATAGTGAGGAGTAACTGTGCTAAATTTCATACATTTAGTCAGACTAGTTGCCCTACATATTAATATTTTATTACATTTTTTTAGTATTTGTATAAATGGTTCCCCCATGATGCAATTTTGATTTGAAAAACTTAATAATTTTCAGTTATGTTCTGTGATAGAATGTTAGCAAATTGATGAGATAATTTCTTAATCTTGTCATTAGTTTGGATAAAAATAAATTTTAAAGTTTAAAATCATTATTTTGTTCAGTTAAATTTGGAAATGTAAACTTTAATATTTAATTACTCAGTAGTTATTCACGTTATGAAGAAATTATCTCATCATTTCTTTTTAATATTATTTCTAAGCAGGTACACGAAATTTCATGCATAAGTACTGCAAATTGCATCGTGTGGAGCATTTTAAAGAGCAAACAGTGCTAAAAATAAAAACGTGGAAAAACTAAGTTTGAAGTAATAGCAAGGATAATGGAAGTGTATGGATTTAAATGGACATGACCACTTACAGGCAATCAGTTAGGCGGCCACGTGACATAGTTAAAATCGTCGTAAGGCTATAAAAAGCACATCAAAATAAAGCAGAAGATTTATACTATTTGATAAAACAAAAATCCATTTTTGGAAATTTTTTAAATTTTAAGCCTTTTTTCACAGATGCGTATCCTTAACACAACTCCAAAAAGTTAATAAGACTGTTCATCTCCAATGGATTCCAGCACACTGTGGAGTCATGGGGAACGAAGCTGCAGACTCACTTGCAAAGAAAGCCACAACAATAACACAAAAGTCTAAATTCAATTTCTCATATTCCTCAATAAAACGCTTGATCATTAAAAATTTTTGTCATTCATACCTACAAGAAATAGAAACAAATGCCAAAGATAAAAAATGGATTACACTACTTTCCAACCCAGATATAATCCACCAGAGACCAAGGAAAACAGCTGTTGCAGCCTTCCGACTATTGACAAATCATGACTGCTTGGCAAGTCATCTCTACAGAATAGGTATCTCAGCTTCACCAATATGTGTCCTGTGTAACGATCCAGCAGAAATGAATGAAGAACACTTGAAGACCTGTGAAGCATTAAGGTCAGAAGAAACTACAGTTCAAAAGTATTGGAAAGCACGAATGCTAATGGCTTCATTGCCAGATGCAAGGCACTAGAAAACAACAACAACAACAACAACAACAACAACCTCTTTAAATGTTTGAAAGTATGAAACAACGCTGTTAGATTTAGGGACAAATACACATAGTAGAGGATGAAGAAATGTTTATTACCCGTATGCACAAAGGCTGGAAGATGCATTTTGGTTATTGTGTGTTGTATAAATTTAATTATATTTAATTGCATTCTTATGTCCCACGATCATATTGGCCCCGGATCATATTTTCATAAACTTTTATACGATGTACCTATTTACCTTGTGGTATTAGAAGCTTAATGACTAGGGGCCCGATTTTTAGATTTTTAAAAATACTGCTTTAGTTTTTCCATCACGTGAGATACGTTATCTTTCTTTTTTCATCAAACATTGTTTTAGATGATAAACAATTTAATGAAATACGAATAAGCCACAAGGAATTCAACACAAAATGCATACCAAGTGGAAGGTACTGCCATAAGTTAACCAGGGGTTACATGACGAGTATAAAACATAAGTCCAACAGTTATTGTCAATAAAAACTATTTTTCCGAAAAAAATTGTCAAATATTTGAAGCCTCTAGCTTCTGGTTTATTATTTCACGAACTGTCGCGCAAGCATTGTGTGAGCAATGCTATAATGCATTTCTACCTCTATTCAAATTAAATTAATCACAATTTATTGTTAAAGTGTCATACAAAGATTCATTTCCAAGAGAGATTTGGCAATGTCACCTCGCGTGTTCTCACCTTCGTTGAACGGCGGCCACGTTCGAATGGGGGGGGTTAAGGGAGGTATTGCGTGGCATTACTGAAAGTGAGGAAAGGAAAGGGCAGGTGACAAATTCATGCGCTAGGTATAAGCATTGGTGGGTGAGATGGCAGCCTTAGCTGTTATTTATGAAAAGATCATTAGTGTTATTTCAACCCGGCAATCTACAAAAGAACGCAATTGTTTTATGAAAGTAAAGAAGACATATGTTTGTGTCTTAAAAGCAATTGCAATTGTTTTAGCTCGTAATTGATGATAATTATATACACTACTGGGAAAATCTGTATTAATTTATCTTAACATTGTTTCAATCCTAAAATACGTGGTTTCAATTGCTTCATTTTTCCGCTTCCTTAACTGTGGAAAACTGAATCTTCATTATTACTTGAACGAATACATCATTTCAGTAATATTCACACCTGTCAGGCATACATTTTGAATAGTGTGGCTTTACCCAGGAAAGTGACCCCTCAGTGGTACGGTAAACACACTGCATGAGTGTTTTGTTTACATCTGAGATCAGTGCTTGCCTCGAAGCACTCGCCGGTTGGGTACAACACAAGTCGCTGGCGTGTGCGAGGGCAGCTCAGTGTCGCCATTTACATTGTCGAAAAAATAGAACTTACAAAACGATTAAATCTACTGATACGAAACTTAATTTTTACACCTATATCTATTTACCAGGTTTAATTCACATGGATTCCATGATTTCAGGAATCTTGAATGACATTTCAATGTTGGTTAACCCATTTACTGTAGATGTAGTCAGTATAAGAGTTAACTTGCAATATGAACTCATAGATCTAGTGACAAAAAATAAGAGCAGAGATTTAATTGGTACAGACGTATTCAAAGTACTATGTAAGGTAATATTCTAATGTCGTTTTGAGAGAATGTGCTCCTTCTGTTACACTGTTACAGTAATATTTTTCTCCACGTGTCTGTGAACATTTTTTTTCTCTGATGAACACAGAAAAATCAAAACTGAGATCTCGCGTTTCAGATAACCATTTCTCGGCGCAACTGCATATTTCTGTTACAGATATTACCCAGAATCTGAACGTCTTCTGATGATAATTAACGTGTGTAATTCCGATTTCACATAGTAAATGTGTAACTACCCCTTTTAAGTTTGAAACGAACGCGCTGATCGTTAACTGTATCAATCCGCCACTATGAACAGATCAAGAAGCCAAGTTACACGGGTTGTGTGTGCACTGTGGATTCGGAGCAGACACTATTCTGCCCGCCCCTGACCTAGAAGAATAGAACACATTTTTCATGTTTTAAAACCCTGAATTCCTTTGGAGAAATGAGCCTAACACCGATGAAATCATTCAGTTGTAGGTTGAAGATTCCAAGCTTTTTTAAACTTAGAGAAATGTTCCTTGAGGAAGGCTAGAACACCATTGATCTTGTCACTACATAATACCGATTTTGCTTTTATGATTAAGGAGGTATCACTTACGTCAAAAGTGTCCAAGTCAATTAATGTCACGAAAGTGTTTACATAGCTGCACATAACCAGATTCCCCAGCGTGTCAGCATGATTCTGGTGGAAGCGACACTCCTGGAAACATTTCCTTATACTTTTGACTCCATTGTGGTGCTTTTAAGATCTTCACAGGGGAGATAGCTATGTTTCTGACATCTGGGGAAAAGTCCTCTAATCTCCTCCGCCACACGGTGGAGACATGCGCCAGACACGTGACATGAATGAAGCATTTTGGGATACAACGCTGCCAGCATTTACTGATATTTTGCCAATGAGTGGACCTTTAGTAAGTCTTTTATCTCATAGAATTTTGTTAGTTAAAATTATACAATTTTGGTTAAAGTTAGGAAAGCACGTCTTTGTCAAATACAAATACGTCTGAAAGTTCTAGTGCAATGATGCGGTATAAGAAAACGTCTTATCACAGGGATTTCATTCCAAGTCGCTGTGGTTTCGTCAAATCGTTGGGAAAACACCGACGATGCAATTTTCCTCATCCCCTGGGATAGTTCAGAATATGTAGCACAGTCGTATGCGATAATCCTATCTCATGCATGGTTCGACGTCGATCAGCTCGAGAGTTCAGTAGCGGTCGATCTAACTTTCTAATGCCCCTTTAGCAATTCAGATCTTAACTCCAGAATGCCTAAAGTTAGAAGGGATAGCAAATTGCTCTCAAGTGATACCTGTGTTAGATAAATGTCCGATCATTTTTCATGTTCACTGTGTTACAATGAAAATTAAGTGTTCTATTTCAACTAAAAGCTGTTTTACGTACACCCTTTCCTCCGTATTTCACAATGCCAGTATTACAAATAGTGTTACTCAGCCTAATTTGTTCTTGAGCTTCTCCATTAATAGGAACTCCACCATTGTCATATTATACATATTGCCTCATTCTTTGTATCTCTTATTCTCAAATTAAGAAAGAATTCATAATTTGAAAAAGGCTTGCTGCATAATTGAAACCTATGAAAGAAAAACTATGTTGACATTCAATGTACACCCGTGGGGGGGGGGGGGGGGTGGAGAGTCACGTCTGGAATGCCAAAGTCGTGCACGACACAGCGCTTTGATTGGTCATATTCAGATTTGGAACTTGTGACAACTTGTTGCTGCCGCTACATAATGTATCGCGAAAGGTGTAAACAAGGCGCTGTGCCGTGTAGGATTTATACGAATTTAGTGTTCCAGACATAACCTTTTTTTTTTTTTTAATTTTTTTTTTATCTGTCCATGGGTGTACATAACATTTTATAATTCTTTACTTTCTCTACTAGATATAGTAAGTAGAAGTATTGTATTCCACCAGCAAATTCCAGATTTCTCCAGAAATATATTTTGAGACTCCCAGATAAAAAAAAATCTGATGTGTTGCACTCACATGACTTTCTCTACTCTTGTACTAACCATTCTTACAAACTCTTATTCCTATATCTTCTTCGTGTTAGTTGAGATGCACATTTGCAGAAATTATCTTATTGTTTATTTCCTGGTAGGTACAAGGGAAATATGGGCTTTGAGCGATAGCCAAATTTTTTTAAAGCTTTGAGATTCCGTTCTCTTTGCACGGCTAAGATATAAAAAAGTGAATCATGATCTTCCATTTGACAAAAGTTTTCCAAAGCTCACACAACAACAAGAAATATATCCGAAATGGTTCACTCTACGGGAAAAAAAAAAAAAAAAAAAAAAAAAAAAAAAAAAAAAAAAAAAAAAAAAAAAAAAAAATTGGACATGAATTGTGTGTTTTAGCAAAGATCTACATTTTTTTGTAGATAAGATTTGGTCCATCTCTTACGGTTTATCAGTTATGCAAAAGTCATCCAGAGTAAATAAGACTTCATGGGCTATAGCCAGATAATTCAAGATATATATTTCGTTTGCCATAAAAATATCTCAAACATATGGCATTTTAAAAAAAATCGTTAGAGCAATTTTTGATGTAAAGGGTAGTTTAGGGAGAAGGAATTTTCTTCAAAATATTCGTGTTGCATCCTTAAGACATTAAACGTATATACCAACTTTGGTTTTTAACCCACTTTTCGTTTTTGAGTTATGCTGCCCACAGAATGACAAGACAGACACAAACATACACACACATACATGGACCTTTTTCTAAAAATGCCTCAATACATCTATTTCCAGTGAAATCTTCACATCGAATTTTTACCCCCTCCACGTATTATACATAGTAGAGAAATCAGAAAGTAAAAATACATTTTTAGAAAAAGGTATGTGCCTGTCTGTAAACAGCATAACTCAAAACGAGGAGTCGGTCAAATACCAAACTTGATATTTAAGTTCAGTATCTTCCAAGGATGCGACACAAAGATTTTTCAAGAAAATCCACCATCCCCATTACAGACTATGCTTACATGGAACATTTTTAAACATTTTTTATTTTATTAAAAATGGTTCTAGCAATTTTGATTAAAATACCTTATATTAAGATATTTTTATGACAAATAAAATGTAGTCTTCAGAAGTCCTTTTCATTCAGATGACTTTTGCTTAACTGGTAAACCGTAAGAGATAAGCAAAAATCTTACTACACAAAAATGTAGATCTTCTTAAAATACACAATTTATGTCAAATACTTTCTTTTTTTATAGAGTAAATTATTTCAAATATGTTCCTTGTTATTTGTCTGAATTTTCTAATACTTAGACTACATGGTAAGTATGTTTTTATTTCTAAGTCATACAAAGAGAACAGAATTTCAAACTGATTACATGGTGACCACCTCTTAAAAGATTTAACTCACTGAAAGCCATATTCCACTTATATTTGCAGTAGAATTAGCAATATGATAATTTCTGCAAATGTTTATCTCAATTAATATGAAGCAGAGAGAGAGAAATAAGCACTTTTAAGAATAGTTTGTGCAAGAGTAGAGAAAGTCATGTGAGTGCAGCACTCAGATCTTTTTCTCTTCTCTAATCTGCTCAGTTGGAGTTAGGCAGTTTTCTCACTAAGTCCACTACAGAGCAATTCACACCTTTATAATCTATAAAATGATTAAGAATGGCTAGGTACCATTGATACAAAATGTTTAATCGACATGAATATATTTATCTTAATGTGTATTATATTATTGTTTGTTATGCAACATTTGTCATCTACATGCAAACTTGAAAAAAAAAGTTATATAATTGATACTCTAACATGTCCCATGCATTCAAAGGACAATAAACATATCAGTATGTTAACAATGGATTCCTAAATACCTACAATGCTTGATGCAAAATTTAATGGCAGGTGGCTCAACACAATATCATGCCTTGTGTACAGTTAAACATGCGGTCCAACTAGTAATATATCATTTGCGCCCACAAAATTTATTTGCACATCAGGAAAGGGAATAGTAACTTACAGGCATCAGCTGCCATTAAATTTTGCATCTGCCATAGCATCCACTCAGACTGACACTGCATATGGACCATGTTTTGGTTTGAAAAGGTTGGAAAGCTAACTGTTGGACTAAATGTATTGATAACTGTACAATATCATTTTACAAAGTGACAGTGTTGGAGAGATGAAAAAATAAATCTCTTAAATCTTGTGTTCTTGATTTTCTTGTTCAAGAACCTTTAGAGCACCCCATGTACTTTGTGACAGCAAAAATGCTTGTATCTTAAAATTCTTTCTGTACTTTTCAGATGTGGAGGAGTTGTCAACCACATTGAGTCTCATGGCGCCAGGTTCACATCCAGACACAAATCAGTGCATCTATATGGAACAACTTTTGGGTAAGCTCTACCGCATGTTTGGGAGAGAGTGTGAGAGAGAGAGGAAAAATTAAACCTACTGTAACTAAGCCATGCCACAGTGATCATTTTGGGAACCATCACAATAAGATTTAAATTTCCATGGAAGGGGTTACAAACTGAATCCCCATGAGTGGCTTTGGGTACAAGGGCCACATGATAATGGAGCTTATTCCTTTATTTACATTAGCATTAGGAGTAGCTTTTTCAATCAGGAGATAACAGCACTTAATAGACATCAGAAAACTTACTAAGCGCATATGATAGGCTTACCACATTGGATCTTAAAAGGAAAGATACCCAAGAGATGGTAGTGAAAAGTGTTGCTTTGATCGTTAACGGTTACATTGAATAAAAATATTTTGTGGAAGGTATCAATCTTTGTTTCACATACATCACATGCATATTTCACTGTAGCTTGCAAGTTTTCAAATTGTTTGGGTATGACTGAAAAGCTTCAAAGTTATAGTGAACAAGAGATACATCAATGTTTCTTTTGTTGAGCCATTGACTTTGAATTAACGAAAAGACTTGCTCCACATTTGCATTGTGAGAGGGTATTGTAAAGCAATATTGCAATCTTTAATAGCTCTGAATAACCTTTGGATTTCATACACTTTGTGTGCTTGTAAATCTTTAACTCCCCATCTTCTTGCAACAGCTCCATGAATTCCCTCAAATTGCAGGACTGGTCAAAGCAGTTAACATATTCTTTTCATTTAGCAACTTGACAGTTGCTTCAGTGTTAAGGTGTTTCACTTAAACAGATTCATAAGGAGCAAGGAAAACCTTTCATGAGATGCATCCACTTGTTGAATTGTTCTACACAATTGTTCAAAGCAATACTCCACCCATTAGAATTTCAAGGAACTTTTTGGATAGTACTGTAAGAACTGAAATTGGTCAAGAAAACTAATATTTGGAAGGTGAAGAAGAAAACAGGCCAAAACCCTAGACATTTTTAAACATTTTAAAAATCTGCATGGACATATTTATGGTAGGCCTATCATGTGGACTAATCATACACAAAAACTAGATAATTATTTTGGAAGAAAGTTACCAATATGTATGCTAAGTATAAAAATTAATGAAGTGACCCTTGGACATAGAAGCATGGTGCGATAGACATACTATATCAGCTGAAGGAGGACCGTCTACAAGTATAAAGCATGTGCTCTGATAGGAATCAATTGGTGAGTCGCCTAATGGTAACATCCTTGTCTTTGGATTCACTGGTGTTAGTTTCAAATCCCTTATCACATTGTAAATTTTTTTTTTCATCCTAATAATTCTGTCTATATGGTTGTAACATGACATGTTACAACAAAACATTTATTATAACAGCATTGTGAACATATTATTGCCCATCATTTATGTGTTAAGGCAACTAAGCCTTAATAAATACAAATAAGCTCAAAAGCAAATGTTGCTCTTGTTCTTGAAAATGTTAAATAAATAAAACTCGTAAACCAAAAGGCAGTGGTAGGGCTAATACCTCCTCCACAAATCTCCAGCATCAACTGCCCTCATTCTTTGGGGCATGGAGTCCATAAGATTGTGAAAAAAATGAGTCTCTGGCAATCTCAGTCCATGCATCTAGCACCTTGTCCCATAACACATCTGCTGTACAGATGTATTTTATTGGCACACTAGCTGAAATACCCGGCGTTGCCCATGATTTGATGATTTTATCCCTACAACTTTTAGACTTATGTTGGATAATACAAAGAACCCAAAATAAACAAAGTGAATAAATAAAAACACTGGGGAAAAACTGTGCAAAAACATTGTTGAATAACCCCAAATACCGCAAGTAGAGAAAGCTGTGTGAATGTAAGATGCATTTCTTTGCCAATCATATAGAAAGTTGTATAAACTCTTTGTAGAAGAGGTAGTAGAGAAAGAAATACAATTGCATTTCCTAAAACAAACATGAGTAAGGATAATTGTGTGAATGAGTTGTTTGTAGAAGAGGGAGTAGAGAAAGAAGTGTGACTGTTGCATAAAAGAAGTGTGTAGAGAAAATTGTGTGAATGTAATGTGTTGCATTTGTATTTCAATCATAGAAAATCATATGAATTATAAGTTGAAGGGAATAGAGAAAGAAATGTGATCATGTTTTGTAAAAGAAAACTGAGTAGAGAAAACCATATGAATGTAATATGTAGCATTTCTATTTCAGTCATATTCAGAAAACTCTATGAATTGTATGGTGAAGGGCGAGTATGTGAATTATTACGTAGAACTTACAAGTCAAGAAAATAGAAAAAAAAACCATGTGAATGTTTCATTGTATACTAAAATGGATAGCATACAAACTTTCTCCATTTGGCATATGTGCCAAATTTTGAAGTGATCACTCAAGTGGTTTAGGAGCGCATAGAGGAGAAACATTCATTTTTATTATATAGATTATGGTACATGTGGAGCCAGAAAATATGGACATCAATTGAAAACATTAATGTTCTAAGACTTCATTAAACACTTTAAGGGGTAAAAAAAGGTATATTGTTATTGTGCTGGGATCTGAAGCTGAAGCTTTGTCTTATACTTACTCCGGAGACACATGCATTAATTATATGCTACTCCTGCTCTCCACATTGCACCTCCTATTTGTGTAGCCATCATGCTTGCATTGATGAACCTCTTATTTCAGCTCTTTAGAGGCCTTGTTAGTTTAAAATAACCCTAAATACATTAGTAGAGCACATCTTAAAATCTAATCAAAGTGTGAAATATATAATGTTCAGTTTCATTACCGTTAGCTTGTGCACTAGGGCCACATCATGAGTATGCACAGAGCTTTGTATCACGAACTTAGAATCTTGTGATGGCTCATTCTTTTTGAAAGTATGTTGACATTATATGCTGTTCATTATTCTCTGTCTTTATTTTATTTTGCAGTGCGAAAGCAACAGGTTGAAGCTGATGAAACAGAGCAGGGGAATGTGTACATAGATCGAGATAAAACCCATCCACAGCATGTGTGCAATTAACACAGAACATCATGAAGAGATACAAAAGTGCTGAGATAAGACTTTGAGAGAAAAGCAATATGGTGTTTCCATCTAGCCGTAACTTAGATTGGCTATTGGACTACTGGTGCCCATCAGCAAGGAGGCTTGAAAGAAAGTTAATTTCAATATTGTAATAATTACCTACTGGTTTCCTATGTTTTGTACAAAATTAGTTTGTATGTACAATTTGTTTTCAATATATATTTTTAGTTTAGGTTAATTATAGATCTTGCAAGCTATCTTCACAATATGATTTCACTGAGAGTGAGTGAGAAAGTATGTTGTATATGAATGTATAGATCATTTTCAAGTGAGAAAGCTCTGCATCTCCTCACTGTTTATTGTACTGTTTACATATTAAAAAATAAAAGAATCTCTTGAGTAGAACTATTTTATTAAGAGCAATTAACTGACTTAGCAATGGGCGTTTTACATCATTATTTTGGTTCTTTTTGAAGATAATATACACAATTTTTTTAAGGGGGGAGGGGAGGAAATAGAGTGGGAAAGATGCAGAAGCTTAATGGCTGATAAGTCTGCAATGGAGCAAAATATTATGCAATAAATCAATAGCGACAATTATAAAATATGTAATAATGACATACTATTGAAAATGAATGGCATAACTTTAATTGAATGTGATACTACAGAGAGACCCAAAAACATAAGAACTGCTATGCAGTGATTTTTCACTGCAGAAACGGAAATACGATAACAGCAGCTGAATTATTACAGGGTGTTTTATTATTTTTCCCTGTGCTTAGTCACAAAGTGCATTAGAGCTCAGCATTCGTTTTCTACTGCACAGCGTGTATTTATTTGTTTGTATGTGTTAACTCAGCTCGCCAAGTGAAAGTGCGATTTGCAGATTTGCAGGTGATCTGTGATTTCTATCTCCAGGGAAGCATAAAGTGTACAGGACAAATCCACACACTCTGGAAGAATTAAAACAAAATATCTGCCACCATTTCTCAACATGAACTACGGCGAGTGATGGATAATTTTATTTCCTAAAGAGGTGACAAAAATGTATGGAGGACAATGGTGGCCAGTTTCAGCATCTTTATTAATAAGATTGGTAAGGAAAGCCTTTAAAAGTAGTATTGAAAATGTATGGTTTCATAATAGCCTATAATTACACATAGATCTCATGTGAGAAGTGTAGCTCACCTCAGCCAATAAATAGAGAGATTTAGCTATTTTAGCCTGTACATTGAGTAGTGTAGCCTATCTTAGCTTAGACAAAGAGAAGTGAGGTTATCTTAGCCTATACACCTAGATCTCATATCAGAAGTGCAGCCCTATTCAGCTTATGGATAAAGAAGTGTAGCGCATCTCAGCCTATAGATAATGTAGCCTACACATTGAGCAGTAGAGCCTAATTAGCTTACACACAGAAAAGGGTAGCCTATCTTAGCCTAAACATACAGAAGTTTGGCTTACACACAGCTGTGTAGCCTATCTTAGCCTATACATACAGAAGTTTGGCTTACACACAGCTGTGTAGCCTATACATACAAAAGTTTAGCCTATCTTAGCCTATACACAGAGACATTTAGCCTATACACAGATGTGTAGCCTATCTTAGCCTATACACAGAGACATTTAGCCTATACACAGACGTGTAGCCTATCTTAGCTTATACACAGAGACATTTAGCCTATACACAGATGTGTAGCCTATCTTAGCCTATACACAGATACATTTAGCCTATACACAGATGTGTAGCCTATACATAGAGATGTTTAGCCTATACACAGATGTGTAGCCTATCTTAGCCTATACACGGATACATTTAACATATACACAGATGCGTAGCCTATCTTAGCCTATACACGGAGACATTTACCCTATACACAGATGTGTAGCCTATCTTAGCCTATACACGGAGACATTTAGCCTATACAAAGATGTGTAGCCTATCTTAGCCTATACACAGAGACATTTAGCCTATACACGGAGACATTTAGCCTATACACAGAAGTTTAGCCTATCTTAGCCTATACACGGAGACATTTAGCCTATACACAGATGTGTAGCCTATCTTAGCCTATACACAGAGACATTTAGCCTATACACAGATGTGTAGCCTATCTTAGCCTATACACGGCGACATTTAGCCTATACACAGATGTGTAGCCCATCTTAGCCTATACACGGAGACATTTAGCCTATACACAGATGTGTAGCCTATCTTAGCCTATACACAGATGTGTAGCCTATCTTAGCCTATACACGGAGACATATAGCCTATACACAGATGTGTAGCCTATCTTAGCCTATACACGGAGACATTTAGCATATACACAGATGTGTAGCCTATCTTAGCCTTTACACGGAGACATTTAGCCTATACACAGATGTGTACCCCATCTTAGCCTATACACAGATGTGTAGCCTATCTTAGCCTATACACAGACATTTAGCCTATACACAGATGTGTAGCCTATCTTAGCCTATACACAGAGAAGTGTAGCTCATCTTAGCCTATACACAGATGTGTAGTCTATCTTAGCCTATACACAGATGTGTAGCCTATCTTAGCCTATACACAGAGAGGTGTAGCCCATCTTAGCCTATACACAGAGATGTGTAGCCTATCTTAGCCCATACACACAGAAGTTTATCCTATACACAGATGTGTAGCCCATCTTAGCCTATACACAGATCTGTAGCTCATCTTAGCCTATACATAGAGATGTTTAGCCTATACACAGAGAAGTTTATCCTATACACAGATATGTAGCCCATCTTAGCCTATACACAGAGACATTTAGCCTATACACAGAGATGTGTACCCTATTTTAGCTTATACATAGATATGTGTAGCCTATCTTAGTCTATACACAGAGACATTTAGCCTATACCCAGAGATGTGTAGCCTATCTTACCCTATACACATACATTTAGCCCATACACAGATGTGTAGCCCATCTTAGCCTATACACAGAGAGGTATAGCCTAACTTAGCCTATACATAGATATGTGTAGCCTATCTTAGTCTATACACAGAGACATTTAGCCTATACACAGATGTGTAGCCTATCTTAGCCTATACACGGAGACATTTAGCCCATACACAGATGTGTAGCCCATCTTAGCCTATACAGAGACATTTAGCCTATACACAGAAAAGTGTAGCCTATCTTAGCCTATACACAGAGATGTGTAGCCTATACACAGATGTGTAGCCTATCTTAGCCTATACATAGAGATGTTTAGCCTATACACAGATGTGTAGCCTATCTTAGCCTATACATAGACATTTAGCCTATACACAGATGTGTAGCCTATCTTAGCCTATACACAGATGTGTAGCATATCTTAGCCTATACACAGACATTTAGCCTATACACCGAGATGTGTATCCTATCTTAGCCTATGCACAGATGTG
Organism: Tenodera sinensis; assembly: GCA_030765045.1. Classification (NCBI taxonomy): domain Eukaryota; kingdom Metazoa; phylum Arthropoda; class Insecta; order Mantodea; family Mantidae; genus Tenodera; species Tenodera sinensis. The sequence goes on from CM060965.1 coordinate 163,690,446, forward strand.
TAGCATATCTTAGCCTATACACAGATGTGTAGCCTATCTTAGCCTATACACAGAAAAGTGTACACTATACACAGATGTGTAGCCTATCTTAGCCTATACACAGAGACGTTTAGCCTATACACAGATGTGTAGCCTATCTTAGCCTATACATAGACATTTAGCCTATACACAGAAAAGTGTAGCCTATCTTAGCCTATACACAGAAAAGTGTAGCCTATCTTAGCCCATACACAGAGACATTTAGCCTATACACAGAGGTGTAGCCTATCTTATCCTATACACAGAGATGTGTAGCCTATCTTAGCCCATACACAGAGGTGTAGCCTATCTTATCCTATACACAGAGATGTGTAGCCTATCTTAGCCTATACATAGAGATGTTTAGCCTATACACAGATGTGTAGCCTATCTTAGCCTATACATAGACATTTAGCCTATACACAGATGTGTAGCCTATCTTAGCCTATACATAAAGAAGTTTAGCCTATACACAGACATTTAGCCTATACACAGAGGTGTAGCCTATCTTAGCCTATACACAGAGACATTTAGCCTATACACAGATGTGTAGCCTATCTTAGCCTATACACAGAGACATTTAGCCTATACACAGATGAGTAGCCTATCTTAGCCTATACACAGAGACATTTAGCCTATACACAGATGTGTAGCCTATCTTAGCCTATACATAGATGTGTAGCCTATCTTAGCCTATACACACAGACATTTAGCCTATACACAGATGTGTAGCCTATCTTAGCCTATACACAGATACATTTAGCCTATACACGGCGACATTTAGCCTATACACAGATGTGTAGCCCATCTTAGCCTATACACGGAGACATTTAGCCTATACACAGATGTGTAGCCCATCTTAGCCTATACATAGAGATGTTTAGCCTATACACAGAGAAGTTTAGCCTATACACAGAGATGTGTAGCCTATCTTAGTCTATACACATATATTTAGCCTATACCCAGAGATGTGTAGCCTATCTTAGCCTATACACAGATACATTTAGAATATACACAGATGTGTAGCCCATCTTAGCCTATACACAGAGAGGTATAGCCTATCTTAGCCTATACATAGATATGTTTAGCCTATCTTAGTCTATACACAGAGACATTTAGCGTATACACAGATGTGTAGCCTATCTTAGCCTATACACAGATGTGTAGCCCATCTTAGCCAATACAGAGACATTTAGCCTATACACAGAAAAGTGTAGCCTATACACAGATGTGTAGCCTATCTTAGCCTATACACAGAGATGTGTAGCCTATACACAGAGACATTTAGCCTATACACAGATGTGTAGCCTATCTTAGCCTATACACAGATGTGTAGCCTATCTTAGCCTATACATAGACATTTAGCCTATACACAGATGTGTAGCCTATCTTAGCCTATACACAGACATTTAGCCTATACACAGAAAAAGTGTAGCCTATACACAGAGATGTGTAGCCTGTCTTAGCCTATACATAGACATTTAGCCTATACACAGAGATGTGTAGCCTATCTTAGCCTATACACAGAGACATTTAGTCTATACACAGATGTGTAGCCTATACATAGAGACGTTTAGCCTATACACAGATGTGTAGCCTATCTTAGCCTATACACGGAGACATTTAGCCTATACACAGATGTGTAGCCCATCTTAGCCAATACAGAGACATTTAGCCTATACACCGAAAAGTGTAGCCTATCTTAGCCTATACACAGAGATGTGTAGCCTATACACAGAGACATTTAGCCTATACACAGATGTGTAGCCTATCTTAGCCTATACATAGAGATGTTTAGCCTATACACAGATGTGTAGCCTATCTTAGCCTATACATAGACATTTAGCCTATACACAGATGTGTAGGCTATCTTAGCCTATACACAGACATTTAGCCTATACACAGAAAAAGTGTAGCCTATACACAGAGATGTGTAGCCTATCTTAGCCTATACATTGACATTTAGCCTATACACAGAGATCTGTAGCCTATCTTAGCCTATACACAGAGACATTTAGTCTATACACAGATGTGTAGCCTATACATAGAGACGTTTAGCCTATACACAGATGTGTAGCCTATCTTAGCCTATACATAGACATTTAGCCTATACACAGATGTGTAGCCTATCTTAGCCTATACACAGACATTTAGCCTATACACAGAAAAGTGTAACCTATCTTAGCCTATACACAGAAAAGTGTAGCCTATCTTAGCCTATACACAGAGATGTGTAGCCTATCTTAGCCTATACACAGAGACATTTAGCCTATACACAGATGTGTAGCCTATCTTAGCCTATACATAGAGATGTTTAGCCTATCTTAGCCTATACACAGAGACATTTAGCCTATACACAGATGTGTAGCCTATACACAGATGTGTAGCCTATCTTAGCCTATACACGGCGACATTTAGCCTATATACAGATGTGTAGCCTATCTTAGCCTATACACAGAACAGTGTAGCCTATACACAGATGTGTAGCATATCTTAGCCTATACACAGACATTTAGCCTATACACCGAGATGTTTAGCCTATCTTAGCCTATACACAGACATTTAGCCTATACACAGAAGTATTTAGCCTATACACAGATGTATAGCCTATACACGGAGACATTTAGCCTATACACAGAAGTTTAGCCTATCTTAGCCTATACACGGAGACATTTAGCCTATACACAGATGTGTAGCCTATCTTAGCCTATACACAGAGACATTTAGCCTATACACAGATGTGTAGCCTATCTTAGCCTATACACGGCAACATTTAGCCTATACACGGCGACATTTAGCGTATACACAGATGTGTAGCCCATCTTAGCCTATACACGGAGACATTTAGCCTATACACAGATGTGTAGCCTATCTTAGCCTATACACGGAGACATTTAGCCTATACACAGATGTGTAGCCTATCTTAGCCTATACACGGAGACATTTAGCATATACACAGATGTGTAGCCTATCTTAGCCTATACACGGAGACATTTAGCCTATACACAGATGTGTACCCCATCTTAGCCTATACACAGAGACATTTAGCCTATACACAGATGTGTAGCCTATCTTAGCCTACACACAGACATTTAGCCTATACACAGATGTGTAGCCTATCTTAGCCTATACACAGAGAAGTGTAGCTCATCTTAGCCTATACACAGATGTGTAGTCTATCTTAGCCTATACACAGATGTGTAGCCTATCTTAGCCTATACACAGAGAGGTGTAGCCCATCTTAGCCTATACACAGAGATGTGTAGCCTATCTGAGCCTATACACACAGAAGTTTATCCTATACACAGATGTGTAGCCCATCTTAGCCTATACACAGATCTGTAGCTCATCTTAGCCTACACACAGAGACATTTAGCCTATACACAGATGTGTAGCCTATCTTAGCCTATACACAGATGTGCAGCCTATACACAGAGAAGTTTATCCTTTACACAGATATGTAGCCCATCTTAGCCTATACACAGAGACATTTAGCCTATACACAGAGATGTGTAGCCTATTTTAGTCTATACACAGACATTTAGCCTATACCCAGAGATGTGTAGCCTATCTTAGCCTATACACATACATTTAGCCCATACACAGATGTGTAGCCCATCTTAGCCTATACACAGAGAGGTATAGCCTAACTTAGCCTATACATAGATATGTGTAGCCTATCTTAGTCTATACACAGAGACATTTAGCCTATACACAGATGTGTAGCCTATCTTAGCCTATACACGGAGACATTTAGCAAATACAAAGATGTGTAGCCCATCTTAGCCTATACAGAGACATTTAGCCTATACACAGAAAAGTGTAGCCTATCTTAGCCTATACACAGAGATGTGTAGCCTATACACAGATGTGTAGCCTATCTTAGCCTATACACAGATGTGTAGCCTATCTTAGCCTATACATAGACATTTAGCCTATACACAAATGTGTAGCCTATCTTAGCCTATACACAGATGTGTAGCATATCTTAGCCTATACACAGACATTTAGCCTATACACCGAGATGTGTATCCTATCTTAGCCTATACACAGACATTTAGCCTATACACAGATGTGTAGCCTATCTTAGCCTATACACAGAAAAGTGTACACTATACACAGATGTGTAGCCTATCTTAGCCTATACACAGAAAAGTGTACACTATACACAGATGTGTAGCCTATCTTAGCCTATACACAGAGACGTTTAGCCTATACACAGATGTGTAGCCTATCTTAGCCTATACATAGACATTTAGCCTATACACAGATGTGTAGCCTATCTTAGCCTATACATAGACAGTTAGCCTATACACAGAAAAGTGTAGCCTATCTTAGCCTATACACAGAAAAGTGTAGCCTATCTTAGCCTATACATAGAGAAGCTTAGCCTATACACAGATATGTGTAGCCTATCTTAGCCCATACACAGAGACATTTAGCCTATACACAGAGGTGTAGCCTATCTTATCCTATACACAGAGATGTGTAGCCTATCTTAGCCTATACACTGATGTGTAGCCTATCTTAGCCTATACATAGAGAAGCTTAGCCTATACACAGATATGTGTAGCCTATCTTAGCCTATACACAGATGTGTAGCCTATCTTAGCCTATACACAGATGTGTAGCCTATCTTAGCCTATACATAAAGAAGTTTAGCCTATACACAGAGACATTTAGCCTATACACAGAGGTGTAGCCTATCTTAGCCTATACACAGAGACATTTAGCCTATACACAGATGTGTAGCCTATCTTAGCCTATACACAGAGACATTTAGCCTATACACAGATGAGTAGCCTATCTTAGCGTATACACAGAGACATTTAGCCTATACACAGATGTGTAGCCTATCTTAGCCTATACATAGATGTGTAGCCTATCTTAGCCTATACACAGAGACATTTAGCCTATACACAGATGTGTAGCCTATCTTAGCCTATACACAGATACATTTAGCCTATACACAGATGTGTAGCGTATCTTAGCCTATACACGGCGACATTTAGCCTATACACAGATGTGTAGCCCATCTTAGCCTATACACAGATGTGTAGCCTATCTTAGCCTATACACAGAGACATTTAGCCTATACACAGATGTGTAGCCCATCTTAGCCTATACATAGAGATGTTTAGCCTATACACAGAGAAGTTTAGCCTATACACAGAGATGTGTAGCCTATTTTAGCTTATACATAGATATGTGTAGCCTATCTTAGTCTATACACATATATTTAGCCTATACCCAGAGATGTGTAGCCTATCTTAGCCTATACACAGATACATTTAGAATATACACAGATGTGTAGCCCATCTTAGCCTATACACAGAGAGGTATAGCCTATCTTAGCCTATACATAGATATGTTAAGCCTATCTTAGTCTATACACAGACATTTAGCGTATACACAGATGTGTAGCCTATCTTAGCCTATACACGGAGACATTTAGCCTATACACAGATGTGTAGCCCATCTTAGCCAATACAGAGACATTTAGCCTATACACCGAAAAGTGTAGCCTATACACAGATGTGTAGCCTATCTTAGCCTATACACAGAGATGTGTAGCCTATCTTAGCCTATACACAGAGATGTGTAGCCTATACACAGAGACATTTAGCCTATACACAGATGTGTAGCCTATCCATAGACATTTAGCCTATACACAGATGTGTAGCCTATCTTAGCCTATACACAGACATTTAGCCTATACACAGAAAAGTGTAACCTATCATAGCCTATACACAGAAAAGTGTAGCCTATCTTAGCCTATACACAGAGATGTGTAGCCTATCTTAGCCTATACACAGAGATGTGTAGCCTATCTTAGCCTATACACAGAGACATTTAGCCTATACACAGATGTGTAGCCTATCTTAGCCTATACATAGAGATGTTTAGCCTATCTTAGCCTATACACAGAGACATTTAGCCTATACACAGATGTGTAGCCTATACATAGAGACGTTTAGCCTATACACAGATGTGTAGCCTATCTTAGCCTATACACGGCGACATTTAGCCTATATACAGATGTGTAGCCTATCTTAGCCTATACACAGAACAGTGTAGCCTATACACAGATGTGTAGGATATCTTAGCCTATACACAGACATTTAGCCTATACACCGAGATGTGTAGCCTATCTTAGCCTATACACAGACATTTAGCCTATGCACATACATTTAGCCTATACACAGATGTGTAGCCTATCTTAGCCTATACACAGATGTGTAGCCTATCTTAGCCTATACACAGAGACATTTAGCCTATACACATATGTGTAGCCTATACATAGAGACGTTTAGCCTATACACAGATGTGTAGCCTATCTTAGCCTATACATAGACATTTAGCCTATACACAGATGTGTAGCCTATCTTAGCCTATACACAGAAAAGTGTAACCTATCTTAGCCTATACACAGATGTGTAGCCTATCTTAGCCTATACACAGATGTGTAGCCTATCTTAGCCTATACACAGAGACATTTAGCCTATACACAGATGTGTAACCCATCTTAGCCTATACATAGAGATGTTTAGCCTATACACAGAGAAGTTTAGCCTATACACAGAGATGTGTAGCCTATTTTAGCTTATACATAGATATGTGTAGCCTATCTTAGTCTATACACATATATTTAGCCTATACCCAGAGATGTGTAGCCTATCTTAGCCTATACACAGATACATTTAGAATATACACAGATGTGTAGCCCATCTTAGCCTATACACAGAGAGGTATAGCCTATCTTAGCCTATACATAGATATGTTAAGCCTATCTTAGTCTATACACAGAGACATTTAGCGTATACACAGATGTGTAGCCTATCTTAGCCTATACACGGAGACATTTAGCCTATACACAGATGTGTAGCCCATCTTAGCCAATACAGAGACATTTAGCCTATACACCGAAAAGTGTAGCCTATACACAGATGTGTAGCCTATCTTAGCCTATACACAGAGATGTGTAGCCTATCTTAGCCTATACACAGAGATGTGTAGCCTATACACAGAGACATTTAGCCTATACACAGATGTGTAGCCTATCTTAGCCTATACATAGAGATGTTTAGCCTATACAGAGATGTGTAGCCTATCTTAGCCTATACATAGACATTTAGCCTATACACAGATGTGTAGCCTATCTTAGCCTATACACAGACATTTAGCCTATACACAGAAAAAGTGTAGCCTATACACAGAGATGTGTAGCCTATCTTAGCCTATACATTGACATTTAGCCTATACACAGAGATGTGTAGCCTATCTTAGCCTATACACAGAGACATTTAGTCTATACACAGATGTGTAGCCTATAGATAGAGACGTTTAGCCTATACACAGATGTGTAGCCTATCCATAGACATTTAGCCTATACACAGATGTGTAGCCTATCTTAGCCTATACACAGACATTTAGCCTATACACAGAAAAGTGTAACCTATCATAGCCTATACACAGAAAAGTGTAGCCTATCTTAGCCTATACACAGAGATGTGTAGCCTATCTTAGCCTATACACAGAGACATTTAGCCTATACACAGATGTGTAGCCTATCGTAGCCTATACACAGAGACATTTAGCCTATACACAGATGTGTAGCCTATACATAGAGACGTTTAGCCTATACACAGATGTGTAGCCTATCTTAGCCTATACACGGCGACATTTAGCCTATATACAGATGTGTAGCCTATCTTAGCCTATACACAGAACAGTGTAGCCTATACACAGATGTGTAGGATATCTTAGCCTATACACAGACATTTAGCCTATACACCGAGATGTGTAGCCTATCTTAGCCTATACACAGACATTTAGCCTATGCACATACATTTAGCCTATACACAGATGTGTAGCCTATCTTAGCCTATACACAGATGTGTAGCCTATCTTAGCCTATACACAGAGACATTTAGCCTATACACATATGTGTAGCCTATACATAGAGACGTTTAGCCTATACACAGATGTGTAGCCTATCTTAGCCTATACATAGACATTTAGCCTATACACAGATGTGTAGCCTATCTTAGCCTATACACAGACATTTAGCCTATACACAGAAAAGTGTAACCTATCTTAGCCTATACACAGATGTGTAGCCTATCTTAGCCTATACACAGATGTGTAGCCTATACACAGATGTGTAGCCTATCTTAGCCTATACATAGACATTTAGCCTATACACAGATGTGTAGCCTATTTTAGCCTATACATAGAGAAGCTTAGCCTATACACAGATATGTGTAGCCTATCTGAGCCCATACACAGAGGTGTAGCCTATCTTATCCTATACACAGAGATGTGTAGCCTATCTTAGCCTATACACAGAGATGTTTAGCCTATACACAGATGTGTAGCCTATCTTAGCCTATACATAGAGATGTTTAGCCTATACACAGATGTGTAGCCTATCTTAGCCTATACATAGACATTTAGCCTATACACAGATGTGTAGCCTATCTTAGCCTATACATAGACATTTAGCCTATACACAGATGTGTAGCCTATCTTAGCCTATACACAGACATTTACCCTATACACAGATGTTTAGCATATCTTAGCCTATACACAGAAAAGTGTAGCCTATATACAGACATTTAGCCTATACACAGAAAAGTGTAGCCTATACACAGATGGGTAGCATATGTTAGCCTATACACAGAGACATTTAGCCTATACACAGATGTGTAGCCTATCTTAGCCTATACACAGATGTGTAGCCTATCTTAGCCTATACATAGACATTTAGCCTATACACAGATGTGTAGCCTATCTTAGCCTATACACAGATGTTTAGCCTATCTTAGCCAATACATAGAGATGTTTAGCCTATCTTAGCCTATATATAGAGATGTTTAGCCTATACACAGAGAAGTGTAACCTATACACAGATGTGTAGCCTATCTTAGCGTATACATAGAGAAGTTTAGCCTATACACAGATATGTGTAGCCTATCTTAGCCTATATATAGAGATGTTTAGCCTATACACAGATGTGTAGCCCATCTTAGCCTATACATACAGATGTTTAACCTATACACAGAGAAGTGTAGCCTGTCTTAGCCTATACACAGACATTTAGCCTATACACAGATGTTTAGCCTATCTTAGCCTATACATAGAGATGTTTAGCCTACACACAGATGTGTAGCCTATCTTAGCCTATATATAGAAAAGTTTAGCCTATACACAGATATGTGTAGCCTATCTTAGCCTATATATAGAGATGTTTAGCCTATACACAGATGTGTAGCCCATCTTAGCCTATACATAGAGATGTTTAGCCTATACACAGAGAAGTGTAGCCTATACACAGATGTGTAGCCTATCTTAGCCTATACATAGAGATGTTTAGCCTATACACAGATGTGTAGCCTATCTTAGCCTATACACAGACATTTAGCCTATACACAGAGATGTGTAGCCTATCTTAGCCTATACACAGACATTTAGCCTATACACAGATGTGTAGCCTATCTTAGCCTATACACGGAGACATTTAGCCTATACACAGATGTGTAGCCTATCTTAGCCTATACACAGATGTGTAGCCTATCTTAGCCTATACACAGATATGTGTAGCCTATCTTAGCCTATATATAGAGAAGTTTAGCCTCTCTTAGCCTACACATAGAGATGTGTAGCCTATCTTAGCCTATACATAGAGAAGTTAAGCCTATACACAGAGATGTGTAGCCTATCTTAGCCTATACACAGATGTGTAGCCTATCTTAGCCTATACACAGATGTGTAGCCTATCTTAGCCTATACATAGAGATGTTTAGCCTATACACAGATGTGTAGCCTATCTTAGCCTATATACAGAGATGGGTAGCCTATCTTAGCCTATATATAGAGAAGTTTAGCCTATCTTAGCCTACACATAGAGATGTGTAGCCTATCTTAGCCTATACATAGAAGTTTAGTCTATCTTAGCCTATACATAGAGAAGTTTAGCCTATACACAGAGATGTGTAGCCAATCTTAGCCTATACATAGAGATGTGTAGCCTATCTTAGCCTATACACAGAGATGGGTAGCCTATCTTAGCCTATACATAGAGAAGTTTAGCCTATACACAGATATGTGTAGCCTATCGTAGGCTATCTTAGCCTATACATAGAGAAGTTTAGCCTATCTTAGCCTACACATAGAGATGTGTAGCCTATCTTAGCCTATACATAGAGAAGTTTCATCTATACACAGATATGTGTAGTCTATCTTAGCCTATCTCAGAGTTTATATACAGCAGTGTAGCCTATCTTTACGTGTAGAAGTGTAAACAGGGCACAGGTTACGTTACTGTGCTTGGAAGCCCATTTAAATTTTGAGCTGCTACTACAGGTGGTAAGCTAGAAGTGCGCTACATATACACCTGCATAAAATCTTTTAATATTAAAATTAAATTGATTGATTATCTCATTTAAATTAGCTTGCAATAAATAAGATTAACAATTTATTTCAACGGCTTGTAACTGAAAACATCAATCCTTTTGTAGGAAGAAACATTTAAGTGCCAATGAAATATGCCTTGAGATAATTAAAACCCGACTAAAACATGTTCTGCTTATCTAGAATAATTATAGTAATTTCTGAAAAATTGTTATAGCACTCACCATTTACATCCCAGCCATTATTGCAATGAAGATATTCCAATAACGATGGATGGTTATCTGTAAAATGTTATATATATACTATTTTCTTATGCAATAAAAATGTTCTCTATGCTGACCCCTCTGGGGCAACAGCCCTTTCTGTGCCAAGACCTACTCTCCGGCTGCTGTGCCCACCATAGGTGTCATGAGTGGGATACAATACTGGATGGTGGGACATGGTCAGTGTCCTGATCCTTACCTGCTAGCATATGCAGTCTTTGCATCTAAGGACAGTCACTTTTCAATTAAGTAGCTATTCAATTGGACCTTCAGGGACCTAACAAGGCTGGATGCACCCTGCACCAGGTCTCCTAGCAGGACACAATCCCCATTCTGGTAACGGGGAATGGAACCCAAGTCTTCTACTTTGTAAGCAGAGGCGCTACCACCAACCATGTTCTACATACACTTAATGGTTTTGTGTGTACACACTTATGTTCTGAATTTTCACTCCCCCCCATAAGCATCCAATTTTACATAAGACAATATCACACAATTGCACTTGTTAGTATGCCATGACCTGATGGCATTTTCCTTTTCTTAACCATACGCTGAGCACACGTTTTCACCTAATCTTGAATTTTCATGATGGTGTGCAGAGGTGTTAGATGTAGGTTACCTTGAAGTCCTACATGTTTACATGAGTATTGCAGCAGTTCTGCTTAAAATGTATATTGGGCTACTACAAATTACTGAAGCAACTTCACATGTTCATAACAGCTGTATCTTTTGACATATTGTCACAAACTTAACACGATCACAAAGCTCAAGTTCTGTTCAGTCACATTTATGTTTCAGATTTCTACCACCAGAGGCATACAGGTAGCAATTTGTAAAATTGGCGATAGGAGAGGAAAGAGTATATGCTGTGCTTGAGTTTGTCTTAGATCTGCTGTCATAGTGCAGCAACATTTCAGAACAAAATTCCACAAAAAACCATGGCTTCATCTTTGTTTTCCTTAAAACCTTCCTAACTGTTGTGGAATGCTCTGCTCATCGGCTTCTGTGGGTTGTGTGTAAAACTCATTCACATGTGCTCAACTGTCTCTTCACTCAGTGCAGGCCAACTCGTCGATTTCCCTTTACAGAGGCACCCTGTGGTTAGACACTGCTGAATGGTGTTGGCAGATGATAGTTCTTTGTGGAATTTTGTTCTGCAATGTGCAGCAGGTCTAAGACAATGAAACTCAAGCACAGCATATGCTCTTTCCTCGTGTCACCATTTTTACTAATTGCTACCTGCCCATCTCTGATGGCAGAAATGTGAAACATGGATGTGACAGGGCAGTACTTCAATTTTTTGGTGTATATGTAAAGCTTGGTGGCAATGTCAAAAGATATAGCTGTAATAAATATGTGAAATCACTTTAATCACTTATAGTAACCCTGTATTATGAAACTGTTAACAATAGCAACTTAGCAGATAAAAGAACGTCCCTATTATGATGCCAAACAATTTAAAACAACCTGTTCTCCAATTAGATCACTGTTTCTAGAGGCTCTCCCCCCCCCACCCCCCACCTCCCCTGCCCCAAATAGATTTTGCCTGCCAATAAATACCCACTTTTAGTATCTGCAATACCCCGTGCCTTTATCCCCAGATTATGTTGGTTTAGCTGCCACATATTGTTTATCCAATCAGAGGCTTGGCAGGCCTTGCCATGTACAGTTAAACTTGCTATGAAATCACTATAAAGATGGTGATATATCATTTGCAGCTCAACAGGCTTTCTTGCATGATGTTATAAGATCGTGTAACATACGAGGATTCCTGCTGCTGAGCTTAGGTGAGTGAGCGATATTTTTACCTGTTTGAGAACAAATCAACATTTCCACTGCTAATCCTTAGTTGAAGCATGTAGTAGCGAAGTAGACAGTCATATTTGTCAAGTTCATCTGCAACACAAGCTACACTTAGAAAATATTTTTCAGAACCTTTTACTTCTGTTCTCAGTTGAAAGTCGAGCAGCATAATAGGTGTATATAGAGCGGACATCAGAAACACGTCTCATAAACCTACTGATCTGATGGCACAATTTCTGAATTCATAATTTGATTTAAAGATAACGTGCGAATCAGTTTACTGAACTACATCACCAGTTGTGGCATTGAATTTTTAAGTTCCAGTTCTACCTCTTAAACTTTGCCCACACACGGCTTGTGTGTTTAAAAACACCAACAGTAAGTTTGTTGGCATAAATAAATAATAATTACCATGTGAAGGTTATTTAATCCTGGGATATAAAGTACTTACAATAGTAAGTCACCATTGGGGTAATTGTTTCTGATGTGAGACTGCCTTTGTGGTTTACCAGGAGAAATACGAAGTGGCTTGAGAATTTAATGCCATCCTGGCAGTTTGTCACAATAGCTCAGTGGTTAGAGAGTCCGCCCGGTAAGCGGAAGGTCTGTGGTTCAAATCCCAGTTGTGGCATTGAATTTTTAAGTTCCAGTTCTACCTCTTATACATCACTTAAATTTGTGTGTGGTGTCAACAAAACATGTGGCACTGTGGCCTACCACCTAGGTGACCTGGGTTCAATCCCAAGGACACTCATGTGGTATTTGTGGGGGGACGAAGCTGCGTCAGTCGGGTTTTCTTCGGTTATCCAGCTTCCCCCACCACTTGCTCCATCATCACCTTTTCAATAATTGATTTTGCTTGCATTTCATATCATCCTCTTCCTCACTATTATACCTGATGCTTGGCTGGCCACCTGCTTCCAGGTCTTCCCTGTCTGGTCCATAGGTTCCTCTGCTCCCCAACAGGCGCACTGGCTTGTAAGTCATAACCCGGTAGAAAGAATTCCGGCAATGTCAAATCCGGAGATCTCGGTGGCCACAAGATTCTGCAAATTATACAATTGCCAAGGAAACTTGCAATTAGCGCCATGGATTCATTTGATGTATGGTATGTAGCGCCGTCCTTCTGGAAATATCCTTGACTCAGCTCCACATTGTTTAGTTGCTCGGAATACTCCATGAAAATCTGCTGGTACTCTGCAGTGTACATTGTTTTAAAAAAGAATTGGTCCCACTATTCTCTGTGGAGATATTGCACACCAACTCCAATTTTAACTGAATGCATAGGTGCTTCATGAATAACATGTGGATTTTTGCTGGCCCAATAGTGTGAGCTATTTGAGTTCACATACCTGGATAAGTGGAACCATGCTTCATCTGTGAACCATATGATGGACAATGTGGCAGGATTTTGTACAAGGCTGAAACCAACAATAGTTCAGTCATCTATCCTTATCTGGTTCCTGTAACTGATGGACAACTGTAATTATGGCCTGCACTTTTTGCAGCTCTGACACATTGAGTAGCTGTGCCCTGTCTCCTGCGACAAACATCTTAATGATTTTTTGCTCCAGTCATGCTCTTATGTCAGCAACAATCGTGGGAAGCCCAGATGAGCAATGTTTGCCTTTTTCATTCACCAGAGGTCCAGTTGTTTCCAATTTGTTTACCAGTCCCAGTATTGTGTTTCTTTGGGGAGGATTCCAAACACCAAATTCTCTGGTATGCCCTTTGAGTAGCCATAACTGTATATGTAATCCAATAATGTTTTACAAGGAAGAGCTGTTCATTTAATGTGTACTTCATTTTCACATTGACTAGAACAAAATCTCAAAAACAGTTGCTGACAATAAAGCTAACAATTACAACACCTGCGCATTTAGTGATAGGCAATCAAAACTCCAAAATATTCTGCTTGATTTGATGCTAAAATTGGGGCACTGAGTGAATTTCATGTGTTAGTTCTTCATAAATCTAACTGTATAATAAAGGTAAGTGATGTAGTCCCAGTAAACTCGCATGTTACCTTTAAACTGTTTATATATCATTCTATATACCTTCAACAAGTAGTGGAATGAAATAATCTGCAGAATGTTGTTGTTAGCTAATGCTGGATTTCTGACAATGAAGTCATTAATCCTCTTGCTCTCCAATATTTTTCACTAAATAAATATTGAAGAGACTTAGCAGTAAATGTAACTGCTTTTTAGAGAGCACCATATTTTTATGTTTTGGCGGTCACATCGCTCTCTCACAACCCCCAGAATGTCTGGAGGACCACACCTGTCGTTGGTTTACGGGTCTCACCGACCTGACCAGGAGAATTATCAAAATAAATTCACCGACCATATCCCCTGATTACCAATCAGAGGACGTATTACATGCCATGACAGGTCAGCATGTTAGGGGTTAAGGTTTTATAGAGAAATTAGAGAAATGGAGAGGTTGGAAAAATAAAGACTCCCTAGCGCTCTGGAACCCTAATAGCATCGGGGTCAGAAGAGAACAAGAGATGACCAAGGTAAGGTCAGATAGAAAAATTACAGTGAGGAGCAAAACACCAGTAAGTGGAAGTAATGTTCTGCTCAGCTTGGGTACCTCATTTTTGGTCATTTAATCAAGAAATCAATCCAGAGGCCAAACCATTAAAACAACTAAATGGATCTATAGATTTAACGGTTTGGGAAAAGATATTTATTTTAAAAAACAAAAATTGTGTTATGAATTTTGAAATATCACCAATAGCCTACATTTGTAGGTTCCTGTTTTCAGAGGATGGCGAGATGGATTTTTTAAATTGAGCATCAGTAACTATGGTAACTTGTTTGTACAGCCCCGAAAATACGTTGGATACAAGTTGAAACTAGTCAGCCTTGGAAGATCCTGCAATATTACTAAGATAAGTAAAGCTTTTAGTTTCTAATTTGTTCTTATTTTAGATTTAGTAAGTTAAGTAATTTTTTATCTGCAGAATGTAGATTTCACCATTAATTTCAATGTAATTAATAAAGAACAGACCTTATCCTTTCATATTTTTATTAACTTGGCCATGACAGGTGGTTTTGTTGTCTAATTGTGTTTTCAAGCAGTACTTCTGGGAGTGAAATTTCATACAACTAATGTGTGCTGCAAAATCTGAACACTTGTCATTTATTAGTGTTACCATAACAAGCATACTAGAGGCATTTTGCTGTATATCCCATTTATATTCCATAAAAGGATTTCAGATATGAAAGTCAAACATATTTATTACTTGCTATTCAGGTACAGCTTTAAGTATATTTTAAAACATTTAATGGCCTAAATAAAGCCTGAGACAACTTAATGAAATAATGCATAGAATGAGAAGTCTTTTATATTTCAATTCCAAAACGGCTTGGAGTACTCTTACAAAAGTTTAGTTGATGGGTTTATTTACAATACTGTTCCACAGTAGCAGGATTATACAAACATTTTCTTTCTTAAACAATGGAAACACTCTTTTGGAGTCAGGATAGAAGTTCACGATTTTAGTGTTTACATAAAATTAAATATTAACCTCTTTTAAGCAAAGTTGCACAAGATTTTTTAGTGAAAATAAATAACTGTCTCCAAAGGGCAAAATAAATGCAAATGAATGATTATATTGAAAAAGGCATATGCTGAGATCCAGTTTGTTGCACACAACTGTTCTGCTTCAACATGTACAGTTGCTCAAACTTCACAAAAATAGCAGTAATTACATCAGAAGTTTTGCTTTCTTGATCTCATACACCATTTTCCTACGGAAATAGGGCATATCCTCTTGGGTAAATGTGATCTTAGCTTCTCGAGCAATGAACTCTGCATACATACAGGAAAAGACACCACAGTCGCTGCCATTCATTTGATGAGGTATGTCCTGAAAAATATTAAGTAGTTTAACATCTACAAAGGTACAAAACAGCTAACCTTTTCACACATTCAGTAGGTTAAAATTAAGTATTTTTGCTAGAAAATTCAAAATCACAAAAAAATTTACAGATGAAAATGCACATAGGATCTTAACCCTTCCCAGACAATTATTTTCCTAGTTTCCTTAAGTATTTTAAAACAAATATTACAATAAGGCACACATTTGAAACTGTAACATTGCACTTTATTATAAGTACTAATAAAGAGGCTACATTTAATTAAATGAAAAGTGGCATATATACCAAAACAAGCTTTACCATTAATTAAGGAAAATGAAGCAACAAGATTCTAAAGTAAGAACAAATTAGAAACTAAAAACTTCACTTATCTTAGTAATGTTGCAAGTTATTTTTGCAAAAACTGACTCGAGTTTCGAGTTGACTCCAGCTCATTTTCAAAGCTTGTATAGCAAAATTGTATAGCTTTGAGAATAAGTTGGAGTCAACTTGAAACTCGAGTCAGTTTTTGCAAAAATAACTTGCAACATTGCTAAGATAAGTGAAGTTTTTAGTTTCTAATTTGTTCTTACTTTAGAAGCTTTACCATATCTGCAGTGCAGATTACGTCATTACTTCATGGACATCTTATGGTGCAACACAGAGCTTTTTCCCTATGGTATGCTCCAAAGCAATTATCTCAATGTAAATAGGGCTTTAGATCACAGGTTTCACAAAAATAGTTTCTTTTCTAACACCTTTCGTAGGACACATAACACATCCTCTGGATCCTTTTTTCTTTCCTATTCATGGAATGGAAAAGTGCACTCAATCTTTGCTATGGAGAGCCAAATGATCTTCCTTGGCCAGGAGAACACATTTTTCCTTGCAACAGCATCCACTCATAAATCAGGGCCTCTACCAGGCACTTTTTGAACTTCATATGATGCATGGGCTTTTTCCTCCCATTTTTTGTCTGGACCATGTTGTACAAAATGTATGAATTTATAATGGATACCTCTAGAAGCCAGAAAAAAATTTTTTGGTACCACTTCACTGTCCTTGTTACAAACTGATGCTAAGAAATGAAATGGTTGCTTCTGTCAACTACTCCCATATGTTTTGAGTAATCTACACACACTGGCTTCATGGTAGGAGGCTGATTTGGAAATTTTATTTAACTGGTATCATAAAAGCTTTGCTTCCTTTATGGAAAGAAGAGAGCACAACAGTTCTTTCATCCTTCCAAGTAATTGCCAATTTTTCTTGCCGATAGAAGGACATTTCATCTTTCTTCCATTTTGACGACTGTGGCTTTTTTATTTCATTAGGCATACCAGTTCTTATTGGCATGAATGTTCCTGTATTCACCATTCCCATCTTCAGTAGTTCCATCTACCAGCTGTGGTGATGTGTAATACCTTCTTCACTTCACTGAAGGCATAGGCCAATGGTTCTCAATCTGTGGTATACAAAAATTTCTAGGGGATACACGGCAGGTCAATAAAAAATGTAAACACAGTTAGTGCCACTCCAGTCACCTGGACTTGAGTTTGTTGTGTTTACAGAATTCTCTGCTCAGAGTCTTGCCATCCAATTCCTTTGACTTTGAACTTACTAGAGATTAATCACTAACACTTAAAATTTGGTTTTACTTCCCTGCTGCACTAGAAATAATTTCTTGCATGTTGGGGAAAAAAGAGGTACAAAGTATTAAGATATTCTGCTATCAAACAACATTTTCAAGGAGAATCAGCGACATGGCATGTGACATAAAAGAACTCTTTCAAGCAACTCAAGATAGTCCATGGGTGGGAAATATTGATGGAATGACAGATGTTGCTGGCTTAGCCCAATTGATTGCTTTTATTCATGAAATATGTGAAGAAGTATTTGAACATCTTTTATTTTGTAAACCACTAAATACTTCTACAAAAGGGGAAGACATTTTCAAACTGTTCTATTATCTCTCTCTTTTTTTTTTAGAAAACCAGCTTGTGCGAAAAAACTCTGTCAGTGTGTGTTGACTGTGCCAAGACCTTGAGTGGTCACATCGCTGGGCTGGTAGACCATATAGAAAAGATTCACCTGAGTAACTTCACTCATTCTGTCCTTCACTGCTAAGCTTTGACAGCCAAGCATCTTACTGATGAACTAAAAGTTTATTACTTAAGAAGGGGTGTGCCACATTTTTATGTTTTTAAAGGGGGTACAGTGTTTGAAAAAGATTGAAAACCCCTGGCATTGGCAATCAAGTGCCTGTTCCACGTTCAAAGTCCTCCAGCCATCGTTTTCTGGGTCTGCCCACTAATCTCCCTTTAAGATATTGCATTTTTTTTTAAAGGTAGTCTGATCTCTGGCATTCTTACATGTTCCTTCCGCTTTTGATTGATATCTTTTAACCTTTAATTTATATTAAAAACTCCTAACTGTTCTCTTATACTTTCATTTGTTATTAACCCTAGAGCAGGCGCGCTGGTGTATTTTATACACCACATTTGCATTTTGCGCTCTAACGGATAAATACCTTAACGTATCAGTACATTGTTGTCAGTACCTTTCATGTCATTGTTTAGCTTCTGTTTAGTTGTCAGAGTGATTGTAGCATCAACAACTCAAAGGCAATGACAAGTTATTCTTGGAACTGCATCAGCGGCGTATTTTATACACTGCGCGCCCGGTCATGTAAGTACTATTTCAATTGTAAACCTAATCTGTTGTACTTTTACACAAAGCGGCTGCATAATGAATTGTGTGTTTTAGAGAGGGCCATTATTATAGTGCATTATTAGCCACCAATATTTCGTGTTTCCAATTTTAGGGCCAAAACATATTTGACAGAAGAAGAATCAGAACGGTACCTTTTAAAGGTGCTCACTGAAGAAGATGACTGTGGGGATATTGATGATCTGTTTTCTGACGGAGAGGATGAAGTAATATTATCGAGTGATCATGATACTAACTCTGAAATTGAAAATGATGAAGAGCTGTATTCCTTTGATAGTAAAGCTGGTGTTTTCATTGGCAGGGACGAAAAAACAAAATGGATGAAAACTGAGGTGCATAGAAAAACATCCCGTGTACCAGCAAAAAATATTGTCAAGATCTTTCCAGGCCCTAAAATAGTAGCACAAGGGATTGTAGAGGAAATTGAATCATTCCATAAAATAATCAATATTGATATGATAGATGAAATTGTGCATTTTACAAATTTATTCATTCAAAGAAAGAGGCTAGAAGAAAGTTATTCTAGGGAGATGCTAAGCTGACAGAAATGAAATTTGTTCAGTGTTAGGTATCCTGTATTTGATTGGCCTCAAAGGTGGAAACCACACAAATGCATTGGAACTTTGGTCAAAAGACGGAACAGGAATGATTATTTTGAGATCTTGCACGAGTTACAAGAGATTTCTATTCCTTCTTAATGTATCAGATTTGACGATAAAGATACAAGGGATATAAGATGCAAAACAGATAGGTTAGCAGCAATTAGGAGCTTCTGGATACATTTGTAAAAAAACTGCATGGGTAGTTACAGTCTTGGGAAATTTGTTACCATTGACGAGAAACTAGAAGCATTCAGAGGATGTTGTAGCTTCATACAATATATTCCCAACAAACCAGCAAAATATGGCATCAAAATATTTGCCTTGTGTGATGCTAAGTCATTCTACACTGCTTCGTTGGAAGTGTATTGTGGCAAACAGCCTGAAGGACCAGTTAGTGTTTCTAATAAGCCATTTGATATTGTGTGTAGACTAACAGAGCCAATAAAGGGAACAAATAGAAATTTGACAGTAGATAACTGGTATAGTACCTATCCACTGGCTCTCCATTTGCTGCAAAATAAAATCACTTGTATAGGAACCATGAAAAAGAATAAAAGTATGTGTGTATTCACATGTATGAAACTGATGTTAGGCATTAGATAACATATTACTTACAATCAGTTTAATTATGTAATGTTAATTAGCGCAATAAACAGTAAATGAATAGCAACAAATGGAATGTAGTGTACTGTGTACAAAATACACCGTGCGCCTGCTCCTGTATCATAACTGAGCGCGCCTGCTCTAGGGTTAAATCTCTCTTCGTACATCCCTTCACACTTCTTAAGAACTTCATTTCTGAAGCCTGTGTTTTACTCTGGTCCAAGTCTCACTTTCATATGCTAGTATAGGTGTAGCCATAACTTTGTAAAACTAATTTTTTTTTCTCCCAAGTGTCCTATTAATTGTTCCACACACTCTGAAATTTACATATTTTACTGTCCACATTATATCCCCTATCATAACCAACATCAGTTCAAGTAGTTAAAATGGCTCACCTGTTCTATTTAAGTTATTTACAACTATTTTGTTCTAATTGTTTCTTTTCCTATGAATGCCATTACCTTTGTTTTTATAAAAGAAAGTTTCATATTATATTGTTCACTAAGTTCAGTAAGTTTAAAAATAAATTTATTTAGGGCAGACTCACTATTTTGTATAACCACCAAATTCTTTGCAAACAATAAAATATTTAAAAAGGGGTTGTTTGAAATTTTAAAACCTACATTCATTAGCTACTTCCATTTCTTCACTAGATCGTCAATATAAACATTAAAAAGTGCAGGTGTTAAGTAACCCTTGCCTGACACCTTGATTAGTAACAATTTTTGCAGAAGTTTTACCATTGGCCCTCACATTTAGTTTTGTTTGAAAGTAGAAGCATTATATCAATCTTATAAGTTGTGGGTATCCTTTCTTTCAATATTTGCCACATTTTGCATTGGTTTACCCTGTCAGGTTTTTCAAAATCAATGCCATGTGCTTTTCTTTATTAAATTCTGTTTTTTAATCAGCTGTTTTAAGATAAAGATGTTATCTGCCTCTTCTAAATCCATTTTGTCCTTCCGAGAAAAGACATTCAGCTATATTTTGCAATCTTTTGTTTATTTTATCTGTATAAATATGATATTCTGTAGGTGGCGAGGTCTTGTACTTTATAAAAGTAGCACAAAGGTCCTTGATCACCAGTGCAGTCTCCAGTAGAGCCAATTCTGAATTTTCCTCCTTACCCAAATAAGACAGAGGTATATGTAACCATTTGTGCTGTCGGATAATACATAAGTCAAACTTCACGGGCTTGTCAGCTTTGAAAGATACCCTACTCCTGAATGATGTACTTTCATCCACCAATGTACACTTGCAATTTACTATCAAGCACAGGTTTGATGAGGTACCTGTTTTCTTGCTTGGGGATTTTAGTGAAATGCAAATTCAAGAATAGCAGCAAGAAGTTATCCCTGGAAGACACGTCGCCTGCAGTTTTTCTATCCAAAGCTTAGAAAAATAGCTTTTTATATCAGGTTTTGGAGCAGCCTCATATTGACAACTATCATTTATAATCTTCGCAAAAGTTAAAGGCATATGGAGGCGGGCCGTACTGTAGACTCCAGCAAATCCTAAGCTTGCCCCTCCTACAGCGCTGCCGAATGTGGTACATCCATCTCACGCGCTATTATGTACAGAACCCTGCCGGTACATGCACTACGCTTGGCAACAGCGCTCCACTTAAGCATTGGCCAACGTTCACATGCCTATAACTTTTGCGAGCGGTATAGCTTTAATGCTAATGCTGCTACTGAAGATTTGGACCAAGCAGAAAAATGAGATTTTTTGTGGTGGAGTATGTTGCACATTTCTTTGATCCCTGTGACTACAAGTTTTATCACGAATTCTTTCCAGAGGTTCATCAAAACATATGGGAATGTCTCTTAGTGGTCTCACATTGTGATCTGTCACAGAAGTCCATATTGTTGCACCAGTAGTCACTGGCAAGCAGCGTGTTCGCGCACTCAGTGACTTATCACTGCTACTGCTTGATATGTTACTGTTGTCTGCGCATGTATGGGCTTTCATTTTTGTCACTTTCCCATGCACTAAAGTAACTTTCGTACATTTCATTGAGCACAGCTTTTCATCTTCCCCATAGTCTCTTACATGCCATGTAACAATGAAAATAATGAAATACAACACAAAGTTACCCACTCGGGATGTAATATTCTGTAGCAACTAACAAAACGCAAACAGAAGCAGACATGCTTACATTGTCTAGTGACATCTGTTGACCATTTATCTGAAGCAAAGGTTGGCTACAATAGCTTACGCGGATGTATAGCAAGGATCTGTACAAAGCTGACACATAGCCGTTGGTAACAAATGTACACATTTTGCCTGGGAAGGGTTAAACATTCTCTTCTCAATGTGAACCACAGCTTGTTTTTTCCCCTGAGAGTAATAACTTATTAGTTGGCACAAGTTCATCCAGAATGTCCTTTACTTAAAGCTATCTGGCATTAATTTTTTATGATACAGGCAAACTCCAGGAAGGAAGGAAAAAAAGAAAAAAAAAAAAAAAAGCGGCAGAAATGGAACCTGGACCATCACACAACCAGTGTGTGTACTTGCTTGATCAGTTTTTATACTATTCAAATCAACCAAAAGACAGCTAATTTTACCTTACTATGACTAATTTTACATAAACCTATATGCTATTTATGTTAATTTATACTTTGTTATATGTGATTTTATTTTGTATGCCTTCAAAATGACAGGTTCTATGACGTAGTGCAATGCACACTGTATGATTATAAAGGACGAATAAACTGAACTGAACATCAAGCTCATTAATGAATACAGTATCCCAACAATCATGTAAGTTTACAATTAATTTTTTAACAATTTATTCTGGATGAAACATTTTACAATTGTTGTAAATGGCAGGGACGTAAGGACATGAACTGTTCTAACGAAATAGTGCATATTTCTTGGCATATTTTGATGTTAACTCGGGTTAACACCGGTGCAGGAGGAAGTCGAAGTGAGAAAATATTTCAAATAGTTCGGCACATAAACACAGCAAAACATAAGGAGAATTTAATCAGAAAACTCGCAAATAAATAACCTGCTCTACAACAATTAGTAGAGTGTTTAGGAAGTAAGGTTACTGAATTTTCCTATGACTTGTGTCAAGTATTTTTAGCTGCTGATATTCCCTTGTCCAAAATTAATAATCCGATATTTAAAAACTATTTTTGTCACACGCCTCACAAAACAGTGCCCTATTATCTGTAGATATTAAATCACCCGAAAACTCTTTCTGTAAATTAATTAATCTAGCACTCTAAGTTGGTTTTATTTTCGGCATTTGAAGAGCTTTTTAACATTTTATATGCCTAATTTAATTTGGAGGGAACCAGTTCACAACACTGTTGCGTTTGAAGACCACGCAGAGGCAAGTGTTTTATATAATCGTGCTGCTCAAAATGTTGACCTGCACTTTATCTTTGTTAATATAAACCTCTCAGATAACGCACTGATTATTCTCTATGCATAAACATATAATAAAAGGATGGAAACAGGGGATTCACTACATAACAACATTACTCAGCATTGCTTCTCGCCACCTGGCGAGTTACATCATATAGTAGTTAAATAAAGTGATCCATGTTCAACAGCTAAGTTTCCTATCATTATTGCAAAAAATAAACCTTTTGGTTCTCCTACTGACAAAATTTTTAACATGTGGTGTGTGTAACTAGAATAAATCCACACCCTTTCATCAGTAGCAAAATAATGTTACTGGTTAAGGGTTCCTATGTGCCATGTTACTATCTGAATAAGCAGTGAAAAGGTGTTTTACAAGTGCAATACATTTCAGTCAATATTTTTATAACCATTACATGTTACAAAGTTGAGTTGTTGCCCATTTCCCCCAAAATTACACCACTTTCCCTCTAGTCCCCTGAAAAGTGTAAAAGAGGGCTAATACTGTATTTGCTTCAATAGATTTCACTTGGGATATTTTGGAAAAACTAATGCACACCACTGCTATATGAGAAATAAACATGACCTTAATATACAATATTGTAGAGCGAGTCGAAATTAATACTTTTGACATGTTAACCCCACAAAATAGATACAGCATAAAAAAAATTAATTAAATCAATCAGATCTGAGGTAACACAGCCTTCAAAGAAACCAGGAATTTACAAAATCAGCTGCGAAGACTGAAAAAATATACATAGGTAAAACCAAAAGAAACATTAAAACCTGTCAAGGAACACCATGAAAAAGTATGTCAATGCTAATGAATTTTGAAATTCCTGCCGAAGAACCCATTCCATGGGTTCATCTTAAGCCCGGAAGAAGAGCCTCAGACTCCAGAGTAAATGTTTCAAATCATTCTGCCAGTCGAAGGTAGCTGATGTTACAAATGTCTGCGAAACATATGCACTGCTTAAGCAAAAGTTGAAGCTCAAAAGTATTCATTTTGAATCAAAGCTACTCTATCATTATTTTAATTCACTGTGTACCACTTCCATCCCATTTAATTATATTGTAGAACATATTTATAAAATAACAATGAAGGAACAAAACTACGTAATGGATTATCAATCTCTATCCAAAGAATAAACCAGTTTGATCCTTCCTGCTGCAACATGCATTTTATTCAATAAATGAATATAAGGCTTGGGACAGCACACAAATTGTGTTGGTACAGTATTCATTAATGTATCATGTGAAACAGCACTATTTTATCTTTTATGATTCATATGCTTTTTATAAAAGAGTATACAATTAATACACAGTTTTTTTAGTTATATTGTATTTAATTTACATATCTGCTGCAAATAAGTCTCTAAACTTGTGTAAGTTCATTAAAAGTCATGTTTTATGTACTACCTTTCAATTTGTCAGTTATTTACTTTATTTTCAGAATGTGTATAATACTTGTTACAAATGTACCTAACAATATTTTCATTTTAAGGTTTTGTTATATATTAAATTGCATACTTGCATACTTGTAAACAATTTAAGGTGGTGAATAAAGCATACTGAAACTCTTACCTTTACATTTACAAGCTTCCAGTCTGAGGTGTCATAGCGCACTTTCTTCTTATCCTTACTTTCATCTTCCAAATAGGTTAACAAAGCCTAAAAACAAATGAACATTTGTAGATAACTTTTCAAGCCATCTTACAAGTTATGCCAT
Source organism: Tenodera sinensis (assembly GCA_030765045.1). Taxonomy (NCBI): domain Eukaryota; kingdom Metazoa; phylum Arthropoda; class Insecta; order Mantodea; family Mantidae; genus Tenodera; species Tenodera sinensis. Next base: position 163,715,851 of record CM060965.1, read on the forward strand.
TTGTATAACCTAAGTGCAAGTGGCAACTTTGTATCTGTAATCTTCGCAAAAGTTAAAGGCATATGAAGGTGGGCCGTACTGCAGACTCCAGCAAATCGTAAGCTTGCCCCTCCTACCAGCGCTGCTGAATGCGGTACATGCATCAACGTGCTCTTATGTACAGAACCTTTGCTGGTACGCGCATTACGCTTGGCAACAGCGCTCCACTTGAGCACTGACCAGCGTTCACATGCCTTTAACTTTTGCGAGCAGTATAATTAGTCAGATTCCCTTAAGCTTAGCGGAACTGTATTGCAATTTCTGCAGCAGATTGCAGCATGTTAGCTTATCCTTTAAAATTTTATGGTTGATCCTTTTCTGTGAGCATCCATTCAATTTCTTCTAAGGCTGGTTCACAACCACCCATTAATGATGACAACGGCAATAGTATTAACATTTTGGTTCACAAAAGCATGCTAACAACAGGTATAGATAGTGTACTAATTGCACATTATGTCATTTATTTCTTTTGACCAAAGAAAATATTTTAACTTGCTCTCCAATTCAGCCACATAAAAACAACTTAACCAATGCCAAATTTCTGTAAAGAATAAATAATATTTATTCATCCTTAGGTTAATTACATACGAAGCTATTGCTTATTTCCACATGTTCTCCTTTATACGTTCATTTTTATAATTTGGTACTTTTTTGTTATACAAATGATCATTTTCCTGCATACTTCAAATATGCTCGACCACTTCTAATGATGCGAAAATATTGGAGAGCAAGAGGATTAATGACTTCATTGTCAGAAATCCAGCATTAGCTAACAACATTTTCCTGCATACTCAAATTGAACACTTCATTGAATTTTGCTTGTTCTGTTGATGCATATAAACAAATATGTGTAACAGCAAACCAATGAAAACTATATAAAGAATTAAAACAATCCAGAAGTGTATATAATAAAAGATGTATAGTATAAATGCACAAAGTCAAACTCAAAAAGTACCAGCCAAACTATATGCTTATGCAACCAATGCTAACCAATATATAGAAGTAAAATTCTTTACAGTTGGATTTTCCCAAAATTACGACTAGCAAGAACTCTAGCAGCCGTTTATGTCACAGCCACCTTAAATTTCTACCTTAAAGGAACAGGTCTTTAATATGCACTTAATGGATCTAATATGCAATGTCAGGAACATCAAAGTTGAATCTTGGCAAGTCGTCTCTCCCATTCCTGGAGCTCGGGAAGGTTTGCCATCAAGTTTCTTATTCAAAGTGTCAGTAATGGTGGTGGTTGTTAAATACTTAGCAAGTTAACCATAGCCTTGTTAGATTCTTAACTTTTCCCTTATGACCATTGTCATTAGCAAACTTCATCTATAGCTACCCAGAAGTCAAGCACTCTTAAGGTTTGTGTACATGCTCTTATTTATTATGAGATAATCAAATTAGTGAAGCTAGTTACAATATTACAGATAGTCCCAGTTGCCCTCACAAAATTGTTGACAGTAGTGACTGCAGTATGTAATGGTGAATGTATTGCAAGTTACATTCTTGGAATTTCAATTTTCCTTTCTAAACACAGGCTTTTCAACATTAACATGGTTCAAGAAGCTACATTTAATAACTCAATAACAGAATGACGGAAATAAAATTACGCCCAACCACTGCTTGTTACACCCATATATACCTAAACAAAAAAATGTAGGAAATTGAAATTTGACAAATTATTCTTATTCAAAATGAAAGAAATGGATTTTTATGAGGCCTCTAAGCTGTACTACAAGTCTTGGATCATAAATAATTACTTAAGTAACTTACCGATAAACAGTTATCATTTGAGGATCCCATACTATCGTAGTAGTTTATAGCTTTTGTATCAAAATTGACTACTGCCATGCACCAGTGCATTCCCAGATGTACAGGCACAAAAATCATTTTGTATGAGAATACATCAATCTGTGAAATAGATAATGCATTGCATAATTACAAAGCAATATACCTACAATGCAACACTGCTAATGGCTATTTAACAGTAATGGATACTTGTCAGCATTTACTCTCCAGTTTCTCATATTTCAGATAGCTTTATTAACAGTGATAAATCTTGCAAATCATGTTCAGAGACATCTATAAATGTGTTAAAAAAAGAGAGCAATAGCAGTAATAGTAACCTTTTTTTTTTTTTTTTTTTTTTATAGAGAGCACCATATTTTTATGTTTTGGCGGTTACATCGCCCTCTCACAACCCTCAGAATGTCTGGGGGACCACACCTGTCGGTTTACGGGTCTCACCGACCTGACCGGGAGAATTATCAAAATAAATTCACCGACCATATCCTCTGATTACCAATCAGAAGATGTATTACATGCCATGACAGGTCAGCATGTTAGGGGTTAAGGTTTTATAGAAAAATTAGAGAAATGGAGAGGTTGGAAAAATAAAGACTCCCTAGCCCTCAGGAACCCTAATAGCATCGGGGTCGGAAGAGAACAAGAGATGACCAAGGTAAGGTCAGATAGGAAAGTTACAGTGAGGAGCAAAACACCAGTAAGTGGAAGTAATGTTCTGCTCAGCTTGGGTACCTTGTGGTTGCCATTCACATATCCCCTAGACGGAGACCCCTGAGTAAACAGAATTGGGATATATTCTTCACCACTCTGTCCTCTATGTGATCTGCAAGAGGAAATGGATCGAGACCACCTTCAAACATGCCCAGCCACTTCTAGAGCCCCATCCATCAGTGAAAAATATTGGAGAGCAAGGGGATTAATGACTTCATTGTCAGAAATCCAGCATTAGCTAACAACATAAATGTGTTAAGAAATAGTTAAATTTTTGGAACTCGTGAATATATGTACTTAGGAATAGAGTAATTGGCAAAACCAGATTTAAGATAAGATATTGTTACTATGGAAACTGATGTTTAACTTAAGTAACTGCAATTTGGACTGAGTCTTTCAAACTTTGATTTAGAATGTCCTATTCATACTAAGTGATGTATAATTAAGGATGCTCAACTACTACTGTGCTTGGGAAGGAATTTGCCTTGAGTGCATCTATAGAAGTTTGGAAAATTCATTTTGGGTTCCCTTATGTCTAGTGCCAGATAGACTTGCATGAACTAGGACAGTGTGTGAGAGAGAGGGAAATCTGAAAAGAGAAGGGGTAATGAGCTTGCAACGCTGTGCACGAAAACGTATCTCAGTGGCTCCGGATCAGAACTCTTCCCATTTGAAAAGCATATAGGATCATTAGTGCCCTTATAAAATGAGTTATGGCAAAAGCCAGAGATAAGATTAATACAAAATAAACATCCTAGGAAAAGCCACAAGTTTAAACAAATAGTTGTTGGTTAATGCTGGATATCTGACAATTAAGTCATTAATCCTTTTGCCCTCCAATATTGTCCACTGATGGATGGGGCACTAGAATTGGCCAGGCATATTTGAAGGTAGTCTCGGTATATTTCCTTTTGCAGATCACAGAGGACAGAGTGATGAATATATCCCAATTCTGCTCAAATGTTTTGCCAGACAATCATGTGGTGTAATTAACCTGAAGGCTGCAACTGCCATTTTTCCAGGATACTCAGGAATTATGTTTGAATGTTTGGTAGTTCCCATCTTTTATTTTTTGATTTTTCATAGTAATATTTTACAATAATTTTTTTTTGAATTCAGATTTTACTAATCATTTAGCTGCATAAAATGGTAGATTAACTATAGATTTCTGTAAACTGCTGGTATCCTTTTTTTGCAATAAAGTCAGTTTCGTCACTACCACTCAGTCCACAGTGAGGTTATATGCAACGAGAAAAGTTGGAAAACCACTGTCAGATGGCTTGATGATGTGGAAAGAGATTTGAAGGCAATCAATGTAACCCATTGGAAAAGAGTAGTGCTAGATAGTTGGATGGAGGCAGATAATTGGAACGGTTTTGGCCTAATAAGGCTGTGGAAACAGAGGAGGAAACTTCAGTAAAATATGAGCAAAATGTGATATGAATAACATACAATCTTTTCCCAATAAAATAACCATTTTAAAATACTAAACCTCCCCATTTGCCCCTTTCGGCTTGAAGTTATTAAGAACCTTAAACACCTGTCATGTTTGCAATAACATGCCAAAATTGTCACCAATACACAAATTCAGTGAAACAGGATTGAAATTTTTTGACACGAGTATGAAAAAGAACCCCTTTTCCAGTTTTCAAATTTTTAGAAACATATAGCCTATGATCTGAAAGAATAGGTCTTTTCAGTGGTGAAAGAATCAAAATAAGTTGGTTTTGAGACTACTCATATACATTTTCACGTTTTACAATTTTAATATAGATTTGTAATTTTTGGTAACTATATATAGTTTGTAAGATGTTCATTTACCTCACTATATCATTTATATTTGGGTCCTACAGGATATATTTCACTTATTGTTATAACAGTTTGGCAAACCTTTTTGCTAATTTTTGAAATACATAATTCTTTAAAATTTAGTTAGTGAGATTGCAGACTTAACTTTCATTTAATTCAATTCAAAAAACATCTGTAATAAATTTCTATCAATACAATTCCCAATTTAAGCAAGTTTCCATTTAAGGAAAATCCCTTTTAAATAAAAATGTTTGAACTCTCTGAATTTCATAAAAAAGGGGTAAACCATACAGCTCTACAGTATAACAGTAAATGATTATACTAAAATACCTTACGAGTCCAACGTTTCAATGCTTCTTGTCCACCAGTCATTAACTTAGGATAGAAGAAAGTATTGAAAGCATAGACTTTTGGATAGTTATCTTGTTTTCCCCTTTCTATTAAAAGGTTCATGTAGAAATTAATAACTTCATCGTTAAGCCAGTTGCGATCAGCCAGTGTGTGCATATCTCTCCGAGTAATCCTCAAACTGAAGGCTTCTACCAGTACCTCATTCTGTGGCTTTGAATAAAGTGCGGCATCTATCTCCCTCTGAAAATAGAAATGTGGATGCATTAATCTGTATCTAAATCCAGGAAATTATAATATTCAACCACTAAATACTTTAATTATACTTCAACCTTTCATGTTCATACAACAATGCATTACATACCTCTATTTCTGGTGTTAGCTGTGGCCATTCAGGTCTTTCTTCTTGATCAACTTGTAAATCTGCTCCAGTGATCTTCAAGTACTTTGTTAGACGTTCAATAGATTCTACATGTACTTGTTTGTTTTTCATTGCAGTGTAACCAGCTTTCAGTTCCTCAATTTTCCTCTGTTGTTCCAGTTCTTTTTGTTTTCTCTCATATTTCTCCTTTCTAAAACAAGAGACATGTACAGTAATAGGAAAATTGGAATGATTTGCACTATGAAAAGTAATACAGCCATGCACCACATGACCACTGTGGTCAATGTGAAAAACTAATTATCAGTGTTCTATAGTTAAATTGCTCTTTCATATACACTGTGCATTAGCACTAAGTTGTTAAACTTGAAGCAAGACTAAGTACGATTAGTTCCAAAGCCTGATTCACACAAAAGTAAAAATTCAATGAAAAACTGAAGCTTTTAACAGTGAAGCAATTCAATTCTTATATATAACAAATATCTAGAGACTATAAGCTTCACTTATCTTAGCATTTGCTGCAAGTTCTTGAAATTAAATGCAAACTAGTTTCATGATGCATGTTTTAATTTATAGGTTAATAAATATAACCCCTAATAATGCAGAATTTAACATAATACAGACACATTATCAACACTGCAGTAATGATTTTAATATAGATTTTATACATAGAAAAATAGAAAAACTTAAATATCAAAAGGCTGTTAAAGATGTTTATAGCCTCAAGAAAACTGTATATTACATCTATTCTGAGGAAACAAAGGTATTCTATGTTCCACCATCTTCTAAGTATTCTTAAATACTTCTAAACAAACACCTTGTCTCTCAGCAAACACCTGCACCAATTGGATTGCTATCGTACCCAAATCGTTATGCAACAAGGAAGAATATGAATACAAAACATCAATCTGTGAACAACTTAAATTGCATACAGAGTTGACCTCAAAATATTGTGAGGCAAGGAGAATGACGCAAACATGCACACACACCCCCACACACCCAAAAGTATGAAATTCCAAATTATAAAAAAATCTGTCATTTATCAATTTAGCTGTTTGGATTATGACAGGGTTTACATTGCAGGAGCTAAACGTCATTTGGAAACCAGAATGAAGGAGCATTTTAGAAATATTAAATATAAACAGATTGATAAGTCAGATGCGGCAGATCATTTATCATTTAATTGTGAAATAAATCCAGAGGTTACATTATTAAAACACATCAGCTCTCACATCCTACTACTCATTTGAGCTGGTGGAATCTACTCGTTACCCGCACAACAAGCAGTTAGAAGAAATAGAATTTAAACTGTACAGATTACATTCAGGTTTAATGGAAGCACTGGGAAATACGATTTGGAAAAACCTTGAAGATAATTATTTGGCAAACATAAGTAGGAAAATGAAAGCAAAAAACTAACTAAAACACAAACTGGAAACATTATTCAACCTTTCTCCAAAACCTACACACGAAAATGCTACCAGGAAAAAGTTAAAAATTAAAAAACAAAATGGAATCACAGAGGGAGTTCACCAGCAAGCATTGTACATCCAAATAACATAGAAAAAAGTGGCAGAAAAGTGTTTGCAAACTTTGAGAATGTAGTAAATCTGTCTGGTAAGACTTCTCCAAAAAAGAAATGGATCTTTTAAATCAAGGTTTAAAAATGTGCATACATTTTTCACCGAAGATTACATCGCAGATATTAACATCACTATGCAGTGTTTACCATCATCCAAACAAAGCTCGGTAAAAGGCCAGTGTGAAAAGATTTGAGGGAACAAAAGCCAGATCCATTCACAAAAACTAATAGAACATTATCCATTCTTTAAAGTAGAAAAACGTAATATACACCAAGGCAGACAAAAGGAACAAAATGGTCATAATGAACAAATCAGATTACTTTAGACAAAATGGAAGAAATGCTAAAGGACAGTAAATATGAAGTGATCAATAAAAACCCTGTAACCACTTGTACACAAACTTTCAAAAAACCCATATCAAACAAGCATAATACCAAACAAATATTCAGTTAAACCAGATAACCCAACCTGACCCAGACTCTATGGCTTACCCAAAATACACAAACCAAACATAGCAATGAGACCTTAGTTAGGAGCATATATTCACCAACCTATAAACTGGCAAAATGGCTAGCCAAAAAATTCAACATTTCCTAAATTCGAGAGCTGAACATAAAAAATAGCTATGAACTAATAGAATGCATTAAAGACTTTGAATTAACAGAAGAGGACACCCTGGTCTCTATTGATGCCAAATCACTGTTCCCCAGTATACCACTAAAACAACTTCCACTGCTGATCAAAAACTGGCTCAAATCAACTGGAATGTCATTACCAGAAATTACAGAATACATAGAATTTGCCAAATTATGCACAGAACAAAACTTTCATTTCCAAACAAGATTTCTGTCAAACTTCAGGTTTAGCAATGGGCAACCCTCTCTCACCTGTCAGATATTTACACGAGTGCATTAGAAATGAGGATCACTAAAGGTTTCCCGTGGCCGTTCAAACTCTGACAGCAGTACGTAGAGGACATATTTGCAATAGTCCAAAAAACACATCAGTGATGCACTAAAACTTAAACTTCCAGGAAAAAAAGTATAAAGTTCACTGTGGGATTGGAAAAAGACGAGGAACTACCATTTTGGACCTAAAATAAAACCAAGAGTAGAATAAACTTCGGCATTCACAGAAAATCAACACATAAAAGCTCATAGTTATAATCCAAGAGGCAATTCTCAATAGTTCAACACAGATTGGAGAACATCCCCCACATCCCCCTTCCAACAGAAGAATACAAAGCAAAATATTGCAAAATAATAAAAAATAGCACAAAAAAAAGGGCTTCCCCAAATAATCATTAAGTGAGCAGAAATAAAAAAGTTACTAAAAAAAACTATAACACTTACAGCAGCAGAAACAAAAATGACAATGACATTAAAAAAATTCACATTCCACCCATGGGCCTTTGAAAAATTCCTAAAAGTTTTCAAAGAACATAATATTCAGCTAGCATCAGTGAACCATTACTCTACAAAAAAATCTACTGAACTTCCATCCCCACCTAATAAAAAAATTTGGCATATACCAAATTGAATGCAGTGACTAATGAAGTGTATATACAAAAAACACAAAGAAATTTAAAAATAAGATCCAAGGAACACTTTAGAAACGTAAAAAACAAACAGTTGGAAAAATCAGCTGTTGCCACTTTTGGACAAAAAATCAACATAAAGCCAGAGCTGAAACTCCTCAAACACATAATGGGAAAGCAAGAGCTGTCCACATGGGGAAAAATCATTTTGAAAAATAGAAACAGTATTCAATTTTGACATCCCCCAATAGGATATTTTCAGTTTCTTGAATCACCACCAGAGGAAACCACCATCTGCGCCAGGGAGAACCAGTTGATGTTCGGTTGACAATGAACTACAGCCTCCAAATCATCTTCTGGGAAATTATAACTGTTGTGCAGTGTTATTGACTCACCTTTTTGGATTAACTGATCGATGTTAGGCATCACTGGTCATGTAGAACACAATCTGAGGACACATTCTAAATTCTTGTCAAAAAGCTGGCTTCTACAACAGGTCTTGGTTAACTTCAAAAGGGAAAATAACTGCTCGCACACATATGTGGTCCTGAACATAACATTCTGACTGGAAGTCTATGTAAACAGGGAAATCTTTGTTGTGAAAATTTATGATACAACCCACTATGTTCATTTTATTTTGAAATTTATCTTTTAATTCTATGTCATGTTGCAAATCAGTAATTTCCATTTGGTATTCAGCACACTGTGTTAACAGAAAATGGAGTAGCAAATATATGGTCTCAGTTTCAAGTTGTTCCATACCTTGGAATCTGGATTCAAATTTTGTAAACAGGTCCTTCAGCACTTGGGCAAATGTTTGCTGGTTTGCACTACCACAGTTAACTTTGGAAAGTGTGTAGTGTACTTGGACAGCAACAGCTGACACTCCCATAAAGAATTTGCATTTGAATGCGAAGTCCATAGAGATTGGTGACGAGTTGACCTTTTCCTTGCATAGAAAAATTTAGTTTATTTGAATGTGCAGTAACAATCTGTCAGGAAGGCTAAGACCCAGGCCCACTTCATTTTCAAATACACGCACTGGTTCTGTTTATATTTCCATAAATAATTAATTTCATCTCTCAGTTCAAAGAATCTTTACTTTACCACGGCTGAGCCTTCGTACTTGGCAGTCATATTGAATTGAGAATGTTTCAGTCCTCTTGACATAAGGAGTGACACTTTAGGCACATAAGTTCTGTTAATGCAAGAATAGCAATTATTTTATGTGTCACATTTGACTCTTCATTTTATCTTTAATATGTGCTACAAGACCACTCTGCCATCCAACAATTGCAGGAGTGCCATCTATTGCCGCAGAACTCGCATTACTCCACGGTAAACCCATCTTTTGCATAGTTTCGTCCACGCACTTGATGTCCAATCCTGTTGTATCTTTCATTGGAACTACATCTAACACTTCCTCTGTGGTTTTAAGGCCCTTATCTACTACTCTTATATAAATAGCTAACTGGGCAGTGTCAGAGATATTGGTGATCTCATCAGCTGTCAAAGAGTATGCAATAAAGCCTTTTGAGATACTCACAAGCTGATTTCTGACATCCTCATACATTTCCTGGATGTACCCTTCTAATTGTGGTTGATGACAAACTGATGGCTTCAAACTCTGGAATCTGATCAGACAAAGATCTTTGGCTGCCGCAATTAAGCAATCTTTATTTAACATTTGATCCACAAATGGTTTACATTTCCTCGCTATCTGAAAGGCAATCTTATAGCTGAGGCATACAGCCAATTCACTAACTGATGGTCTTCAAATCATATCAAAATAGCTTACTTTCATTGTGGGATAACTGCGGTTCGGTCTTCTCCCTCATATGAACTATAATCATTTAGGTGACATGTGGCATAATGATGGTGTAGGTTAAAATTTCTTGTACTATTTAGTACCTTCCCAGGAACTAAGCATGTTGACATACATCCATCCATATTCTGCAAAAAGATATAACTCTTCCCATAAAGATAGTGTTCAGGGTTGCTGGTCTTTCATGTATTGCTTCATCAGCCATAATCCTGAACATCCAGCTGCCACTTCATAGCACTCCGGAAGGTCGACATACCTCGACGTAACAAACTGCACATTATTTCTTACTCAGTTATGACTACCTGCTCAGAGCTAGTGCGCAACCTAGTAGATGACTCTGGAATTAAATGGACCCATAGATTTATTGGTTTTGGAGAAGATGTTCATTTTGAAAAATGGGAACCATGTTCTGAATTTTGAAATACCATAGACTGAATCTCCTAACAGGTTATTTTGTTTTCAGTGGTTGGTAATACATAAAAACATTAAGTAATTGAGCGTTTGTAATGATGGCAACTGTTATAAACAAGAGCACTGAGGATATGAATATTGCATCATGAAACTAGTTTGCATAATTTCAAGAACCTACAGCAAATACTAAGATAAGTGAAGTTTAGTTTCTACATATTTGTTATGTTTAAGAAAAAGTAAAACTGAGAAAAATCACAAAAGTGTAAATTGAAAATAATGCTAAAGAAAAAAGAGAATAAGAAAAAATAACTAAAGGCATGTAAAAACCAATATAACATTTGGAAGCTATTTGCATATGCAGGATGTATAGGAATAACACTGCACGAATTTTACTGGCAATAGATGCTTCCTACTCAATTTCAGATAAGAGGTTGTTATCAAGTTGGATCCATTCAAAATGGAACATTCACTTACAAGATTAAATAAAAGGAGTAATGTAAGACAAAGCTTTCACCCATGAAGCCTTAATTAAAAAGAGTAATGTTTCAGAGGTCTTCTGATTCAGAAAGTGGTCAATATACTGCTGAGATTGAAATAGGTGATCTTACTTTTGAAACCTACATTTTTATTTCAGTAGAGCAGCAATCATTTAGACCAACGGTTTTCAATCTGTGCAACGCATATGCCTCAAGGGTGCATGAAAATTTCCAGGGGGTACGCGGCAGGTCAATAAAAAATTAAAGCAGATCTGGCGCTGCCACTCTACGAGTCATTTGGACTTGAGTCTGCTATGTTTATAGAATTCTTGGAGTACTGACATCCGATTCCTTGGACTTTGAACGCAGTGAGGATTAATTAGCATGGCATTGTCTGTTGACCCGACTTGCTCACCACTATTGTATTTATCTTGTGGTCTCACAACCATGCTCAAACAATTTAGGGCTGTTTAATGTTTATAATTCCAAGTTTCTGAAGACTGTGAAGCTGCTTGTGTGAATAAGTCAACACTATGGATAAGTACCTCAAAATAAAAATACCTCAAAGATCTTGACCAAGTTCCTGATTATAATGTGCAAACCGAATATAAAAAAGAAAAAAAGTGGAAAACTGGCACAGGCTGCAAATAAAGAAAGAAAGTATGATGTCCATACTTAAAATTTGGTTTTAGTTGAACCAGAAGTTCAGATGTATCATGCGTCTACTCCAAAATGGGTAGTTTAGTTTGAAATCGTCAAAATTCCATAAAACTGTCTCCTTTCAAACATAATTTTGAAAGCAAACATGAAAACATACTAATCGTAGGAGCTGTTTTCAAGAAAATCAAAATTTTTGAAAAATGTTACATGTAAAGGGTAGTTTAGGATGGAGGAATTTTCTTTAAAACCTTCATGTCACATCCTTGAAAGATATGCTTAAATACTAACTTTGGTTTTAACTGAGTTATGCTGTTCGTAGACACAGACCTTTTTGTAAAAAAAATTTTTTTTTTGAATCGGAGGCCTCAGAACATATTTCTGGTGAAATCTCAACATCAAATTTTTGGGTGGAATACAATATTTCTCCTCCTTGCTATACGTAGTATAGAAAGCAAAAACTTAAAATTTTACATGAAAAATGAAAATAGCTATTGAGTTTTACTAAAGAAAGATTTAATACTTACATGGATTTCATGTAATCTTCACGATAGACATCTCTTGATTTCAAAGATTCTTTCAAAGTATTAGAATAATGAATTGGTGGGTCAACTATCTCGACTTCATCATCTTTACCTGGAAAATCATCCCACAATTCAACTAAGAATAAGGCACTTATACAAAAACAGTAAAAATTTGTACCAGTTATTTTAAATTGGACCTGGTACGAATCCTACCACACTGCTTGCACGCAGCAAAAGTGTGTTTGAAATTTGTTAATGTAATGACAATTGACACCTCATTATATTAATAATGCATCTCCATAAAATGATTTCAAAAGTGGACAGTCCATGATGTTTATGGCTGTAGTGTGTACATTGCCAACTGCCTTACCATCCAAGCAAACAACTGGTCACTAATGTCATGCAATAATGAAAAATCAGCAAACAGAAATTAAAACTTTAATTTTAAACAGTTGAAAATTTAGAAATACAAGCAGTCTAGCATTTTCAATAAAGTTTTCCATTTTTGCAACATTCTGGGGGTTGTGAGAGAGCGATGTGACCGCCAAAACATAAAAATATGGTGCTCTCTAAAAAGCGGTTACTATACTGCTATTGCTCTATCAATATATTAAATATTGGAGAGCAAGAGGATTAATGACTTCATTGTCAGAAATCGAGCATTAGCTAACAACATTTTTGCAACATTTTAGCATTAAGAGGTAGAACTGGAACTTAAAAATTCAATGCCACAACTGGGATTTGAACCACAGACCTTCCGCTTACCGGGCGGCTGCTCTACCACTGAGCTATTGTGACAAACTGCCAGAATGGCATTAAATTCTCAAACCAGTTCGTATTTCTCCTGGTAAACCACAAAGGCAGTCTCACATCAGAGACAAATTACCCCAATGGTGACTTACTATTGTAAGTACTTTATATCCCAGGATTAAATAACCATCTGAAGGTAGCATTTTATTTTCCACGATTGTTGCATCAAAGGTGTTTCATTACGTATACTACAGAAACCATTGATGAAGTAATATTTTCACCTGATGTTGAAACGTTTAATGAGGAAAACTCGTTAAAGCAAAATTGCTTAGGTAAATGAATTTGAATTCTGGAATTTCAAAATTTAACTTGAAAAATCCCTTAATTTCCAAAGAAATCCCCCAGTCCCTTTCAAGTTGAAAAATACCCACACCTAGGGAAAAATCCCTCAACCTGGCAACATTCAGCATGCATGTGACTAACATGCCTGGCATTTATTTTAAGAAAAATTGATATACAGAAGTTTAACGAAGATGTGATAACAGAAATTGAAGATGCACTTTCTGTAAATGTATATAAAGCTAATCAGAGTATTAAAATATGATCAATATAAGCCTTATGAGAATATTTACTATGCAACTGGTTCAAAACACAGTCCTAAATATGATAATGTGACACTGGGTCGTTCAACAATACACGAGAGGTGACCAGGTGACCCTGGATACGATGAGCAACTGTGTGTACCTGACAAACAAAGCTGCCGGCAAAACCTGACAAACAATGCTGCCTGCAAAATAAAGGAGGTCCCAGACTGCAGGACGAGCGACTGTGTGAGAGATTGAACATGATAATACAGTAGTGTCCATCAATCTCTAGAATCTGCTTTGCTAAATTATGTACACCTGTGCGTGGAAATAACTCAAAGGAGGTTATGTCATACTGGCTCCGGTATAAATAGGACAGACAGTGGGCAGTCAGTCAGTTTTTGAATGTGAAGTTGTTTAAGTCGTCACATACAGTTAGCTTTAGTTACGAGAATGCATCGGCCAGCCTGCCAGCAAGTGTGTATGTGTTGTCGAGTGTTTGTATTGTAATAGTAAAGATATAAGACAGTGAAACTGGAGAAATACATTGAAAGACTGAGAAAGATTATCAGAAGAACAACTGAATTGTAATAGAGGAGATCATAAACTGTGTTAACAATGAGAATTCTGTACTTGTAGTACGATTCAGAGGAAATAAAGTGTTAGAAAAGTAACAGGACTTTGCACTTTTCGTTGTTTTGTTACAGTATTAATTACTAAGTATGACCGACTGCTTTTTCTGTAAACACTATTTGGTTTTCCTTTAGGTAGCATTTAATTTGCAAGCATGTATCTCAGCCTCTCCTCTGTTCCAATTGCTCAATGTGTTGAATTCAGGACTTTCCTCCCCTTCTTGTAGACAACTGTCATTTGCCTGCAAGCTGCAAAAACTTGCCAGGAAACAAAAAATAGCTAATTTAAACAGTGCAGGATCAGCAATCAACCTTCCTTTTATACCTGTGATATCTGCTCAAATGTTCATATGAAGACAAAGGGGGAAATTTCTACCAGCATTCTGATAAGCATTCTGGACAGTTTAAGCTGAGAACATTTCTCCTTCCCTCTCAACCAATTATATGCCACTAATTGCAAAACCATGCCCTGCTCAAATGAACCAATCTGTAACATTATTTTTCTGATAACAGTATTTGAAAGGGCAGGTTTTGCACTACAATTAAATATAGGCTACAAAAAATGTTGCCAAGTTTAAAATAAGCATTTCCTATCTCCTGAGAAACTTCACTATGCACCAAATATGTTTTCATTATGCTCCTTATATCTTCACTTTCTTGAGTTACTTTCTATTTTCCTCTTTTTATATGGCAATTATTCTTTAAATTCTTTAGTTTCCTACTTGATATAGCTTTCTCCTCTGTTGCTTAAGATAACCATAACTTCTCCTTAAGGTACTTATTGAAAGTTTAATTATCTAATGATTTACAGTCTATTATTACATTTTCCCGGTATTTTGTGAATTCTCCAACTTTTGCTACACTTTGAAAACCTTCCTTCAACAATTTAAATCGCTCACACTTGAGATGTAAGGTTACATCTAGCTGTTCCCATAAAGTGTGAAGTGACCTGAGTATTTGACCTGGCACATCTTTTAACCCTAAAAGGTATTCGTACATGCTCATAAACTTCAAAGTAAAAATCAACAATTGTAAAGAATTAGAAACGTGTCAATGCTTTATTTAACTGCAATTTTGTAACTGGATATTTGAACAACTGACTATTCTAAAAGCTTGTGTATCAAGTAAACTGGCAGTAAACATCACCATCATCTTCATCATTATTATTAATAATTTAGTACTGAATCCAATACTACTGCAGAAACAAGACAAGCTTATACTTACTTGAAGTATAAGGTTCACTTTCTCTATCCTTTTTCACTTCTACGTGTGTGGGAGAAAAAGGTTCTTCAAGAGCTGTCAAATCAACAAATTGAACTGCTGGTGTTTTACGTTGCAGTCTGCTCTTTTGCAGATCAATAGAGCTCAAGCTCTCTTCTGCTTCCCTTTGAAAAACAAATACATAATGTTAAAGTAATAAAAGGGAACAAAACCTCTTAAATTATGGAATACCAAGAATTAAATACCTTGTGTTTCGGGGAACTGGCATCGTTTGCAGCAAATTCATTGGAACTTTTGTGAAGCGTTGTAAAACTGCACTATACAGATGCCTATCCTCTGCAGATGCAACCTATCAACAAAAAAAGCTTAATAAATTTAAGTTGTGAACTACTTAATTACATAATTACGTAAAAACAAGCTTTCTTTTTAACTTTTTGGCCCAAAATCGTTCATTTTGAGAGAGAGCGTGTGGGGTTTAGGGGCCCATCGAAACCAAGTCATTTGGGCCCACAGTTAAAAGATAAAAACAGTAAAACTAACAAAACTTCTAAGCTGCACACTTAACACAGCTAAAAAAAAAAGTCAACAGGTAAAATGTTAAAAAAGGAAGATTGTAGAATGTTAAAAAAACCCAAACTTCCAGCATTGTAGGTTAAAGGTAAAACAAGAGTAAAAAGTGAAAGTGAAAATATTAGTTTGCAATTTTGAAAGATACAAATGAACCTAGCTCAATCATTACCCGACTCACTACATTATTTAGTCTTCATTCTGCTTTGCAGCTATATAGTGAGTTTGCACATGTTTATAATACCGTTTCAATTACATTTCTGTAAGAAGTGCAGTAGAAACTTTTGAACATACAATGCAAGAAATTTTTCTAAGCTGAAAGATTTACCAATGTCCATACATAAGCAGACTTAATGACAGACTGCAACTGGTCCTACTTATATTGCAGCCAACATCACAACATTTTTAACAATCATAGCCATGAGCATATGAACTGTCTAGTCATGGGCGTCGCGAAGGGCGGGCAAGGAGGGGCCACGGCCCCCCCCTTGGAAGTTGAACTTAATGTGCAGCCAATTACTATTAAACTATGATTTTAATTTTTATGTAAAGAACAATTTTTATGTAGCACAAATTAATATGATTATCTGCAACAAATAATATACATTTTGACAGTAAAATAATTATTTAATATTATTTGATTGCAAACTTCCAACATGTGGCCCCCCCCTGGAAAAAAGTCTGCTGACACTCATGTGTCTAGTACATTACATGTGGAGCCAATAATTTTTTTTAGGAAAGTCCTGACCATCCCTGCTTGCAAACAAATGAAGGTGGTGGGATTGGAAGAAATTTATTGCTTGGACAAATCATACAGCAAACAAGCAGTCATACAATCAGTGGCATAACCTATCAGATTTGGGATGTAACCCAACCAATAGAATAAAATTCTTCCACTTAATATATACAAAGTGATATAAACAGTGATAAACTTTTAAAATATTTTTAGAAGTATACGAGTTGACCTATAGAAACTATCTATATGTCGATTCATACACTTCTAAAAATTGAGTAAAATTTGTTAGAATATGACCCAACCTAAACAAAATTACCCTTCAAGGTTTTCACCATTTACCATTTTCTCAAAGAAATGTTTGATAATACTGAGAGCATGGCTCAAAAGGGAATCTGCTTTACTACCAGAACTTGTATCTGTACAGCAAATAAACCTATCCAACATTTATTTAACGAATGGTACAGAGTTACTAATGTCAGCAGTTTCACCTAATATACTTTTTTTTTATATTCATTGTAATACTGAGTGGAAAATCTACTTGATGTATTGCTTTTTAGAGAAATTTTAATGTTTGGAAACTTCTTACATTGAGTTTGTTGGTCACACTGAGTTCCATTAATTGATAACTATCAATTACAATTTGTGTAGTAGAAACAACATTAACAAAAGCTTTTAATGGCACTTTACCTCGTTGATAGCCAGTCTTTTTTGTTCCTCTCCGCATCTGGAAGGTAAGCTCGTGTTCTTTGGCGTGGAACTGAGTTTCGATTGCTTTTGTGCTAAAAATTTATATTTACTATCCGAACCACCAATAAGTCTGCTTGGTGGTGGAATTGGACCTCTTGGGGTGGTGAACACACTCACTGTAATGAGCAAAAGTAGAATGGATAAATCTGGTGCACCAGACTTACAAGTCTAGTGTACTTGATACTAAGATAGCACACAGTACATTTTTAATTGTTCAATATAACAGAGAAAAACAAAGAAAAAAATGATAGTTTCTATATCTACATGTCAACTTGAGTTTATTCTATAGAATAATAAAGTTTATTTTGCCCATAGACATACAGTATGTTTTGAACATTGTCAAAATACAATTCTAAGCAAGATAAAAACATTTTACATCATAAGTAATGACAGTTATTCCCTTATAATGATAACCTCAGTAGAAACAGCAACAAGTTATGTATGGCAACTTTATCTCTAGGTAATGTATCACAACAGAGATAGCTTGAGAAATCAAGGAATGCTATATTGAGTTTAGCATACCCAAGGATTACAAAGAATATCTAACAACATTAAACTGAATAGCCTTGGAAATTTACCAATATCATATTTGTGAAGAGTAAAATGATTTGTAGTGATGTTACTTCACTGTAATAAACTTAATTTTGGTGAAACCTTAAATATTTATTGATAATATACCAAGTGGAACGGAAGTCATTACGTTAATTTAAATCAGTGATAGATCTCAATGTTTGGAACACATTTTGTGTCTTACATTTGTCTCTGACCATTTCCTATGGAGATAATTTAGTTTTCTTGAAAACAAGCTGGCAACACTGCAGATTGTGTGGGTGTCACTTTCCCTACCTCCGTACACAAACACAGTAACAGTACTTCTTGAAAACATAAATGTCCTGCCATGTCCTGTGTTTACTGCGCGAGTGTAGGCCAATCATATGCGTTAGCTCCCAAAACATTAAAGCGAAAGCCAAAGTGCCAGACGTGTTTACATCCACAAACCAGCTCAATTCCCTGACCAACCTCAATGCAACGTTGTCGACTTACTGCATGTGTGAAAAAGCTGCTTGGAGTATTCCTTCACATCTTTTAAGTGATTAATTATTTTGAAACCCTGTGATGTCCCATAATTACTACCAAGCTATGTCAGAAATAAGCTACTCTAAGCATCTTACAAGTAAAACGTATCTTCGTACATTCCTGCGGAATTACACATCCAAGTTTGATAAAAAACCATTTATTTTTTAGATTGGCTGATCAAGAACAAAATGCCATTAGACTTTTTTGTTTGTAATCTTCTATGAAGCACATATTAGAAGGAATGTAATGACTTCCCTTCCACCCTGTATAAGCCCTTGTCTTCTTATATCTGCTAACCCATTAATGCCCTTGAGATAGTCCCACTGACAAAAGAACAACCACAAAGCTACGAGGTTTTGTGTGCAATTTTCTGAAATCTAGTAATATCTGCAAACAATTTTCATCAAAACGCGAATAATTCCTGTAAATGTGGCCAATTATGGGGACCTTGGTAATTCTGAAGTGGACAAGCCCACAAACATTCTAATGTGTTAAATTTTAATTTACAATTTACCTATTACTTTTGTTTTAATTTTGGAGGTACAATCAATGGCCTTTTTACCCTCCTTTTTTTTTAATATACGAAAGATTAATTTACTTCCATATGTAATGTGAGAGAAAGATATCTTTCTGAATACCTTTTTTTTTTGTATTCCCCAAACTTTTACATGTGAATGTTAAAATAAATACTACTATAAAGAGGTAGAACTGGAACTTAAAAATTCAATGCCACAACTGGGATTTGAACCACAGACCTTCCGCTTGCCGGGCGGATGCTCTAACCACTGAGCTATTGTGACAAACTGTCAGAATGGCATTAAATTCTCAAGCCAGTTCGTAATATAATAACTACTATAATTATTTATTTATGCCAACAAACTTACTGTTGGTGTTTTTAAACACACAAGCCGTGTGTGGGCAAAGTTTGAGAGGTAGAAATACGAACTGGTTTGAGAATTTAATGCCATTCTGGCAGTTTGTCACAATAGCTCAGTGGTTAGAGCAGCTGCCCGGTAAGCGGAAGGTCTGTGGTTCAAATCCCAGTTGTGGCATTGAATTTTTAAGTTCCAGTTCTACCTCTCAAACTACTACTCTAAATTATATTTGCTTTTGAAAACTAGTTTATTTATAAATTTAAAAAGGTAGATAATATTGGGGGGAACCCATCCTTTCTCAAAATGACATCTGTTTAGTTCTTAAAATTACATTAAGTTCTGAAAACATTTAAGAATTATCAAAAATTTATATCTATGGACATAATCTATTTTGAACACTTCTTATATACACTTATTGGATTGTGTTGGTGGTTGGTTACATGCACAATTATAGTCAAATGCTTGCAATACCTGTATGTGGTGGAGGTTTTGTTTCTTTGATAACTTTCACTTCGTCATCATCTTGAGAACCATTAGCCATTTTGTTTACAAGCTTATTTGAGGTTTTAGAGTGCCTCTCTTTTGGAATTGCTCCTTTCATGGATGTATTTCTCAATGTCCTTGCATCTTGCCAAACGTTTTTCTTTGAAGCAGTATTTTCTTTCATAGATTCTTGTTTAGCTTTGGTTGCTGCTTCCCATTCCAAACAAACATCAATTTGCTGAAAAATAATAAAACATTAAGTACATTTTGTATTTACTTACTCTCTAAATAGTTCACTTTTAGGACAAAAATTCCACCTTGCTGGTTAAGTTCAATTTTGTTTTTTAAATTATGTTAATTGCTGGGGGGCAGAACTTTCCATCCTCAAGATTAGCGAAAGTCAAATGGCTTCACTCTGAATAAATCAACTTCATAAACCAAATAAACTTTGCAGAAAAAAATATCTATGCTAAATCAATTGTAAAAAGTGAAACAATTCTAACCAGTTGAAAAATTTAGATATATAGCACATCTATTGTAAATTTACTACCTGTTATTCATGTATCACTTGTATTATAATCCTTGAAGTTGTGATAAGAGTGAGTAATCAAAGTGACTATAAAGATCAAAATAAAAATTTTCACAATGCATCTGAAGCGGGTGTTATACTGATAGGCTATTGCAGTGAGCAAACACACATTGTTCTGAGAGGTAGAATGGAACTTAAAAATTCAATGCCACAGCTGGGATTTGAAGCACAGACCCTCTGCTTACTAGGTGGGTGTTCTAACCATTAAGCTACTGTGACAACCTGCCAGAATTTAATGTGCAAACTGTCCAACCTTCCTGCATCAATGTGACCACTCGAACTTCAGCTTTGGAAAAATACTATTCTAACAGAATTTAGTCCGTCTAATTATTTTGAAATTAAATTTTGTTGTTTAGCGATACTGTCAATTGCCAGGATCACATCGGCATCACCAGTGTGCTAGAATTTTGTCCAGCAGGAGTTTTTACATGTCAGTAAATCTACTGAGAAGGAGCTGTCATTTTTAAGCACACTTATAAAAACCATTGGTTTGGGCCAAATTTGAATCCACAACCTTGGGATCAGTAGGCCAGTATCTAACCGACTGAGCCACCCAGACCAACTAATTATTTTGAGCAGTGTATATGCAATTACTTAACATTTGGCATGCAGTATAGTTTAAACTGTTTATTAGCTTTTGTTTGTATGTAATAT
This sequence comes from Tenodera sinensis, assembly GCA_030765045.1. NCBI lineage: Eukaryota > Metazoa > Arthropoda > Insecta > Mantodea > Mantidae > Tenodera > Tenodera sinensis. Next base: position 163,736,871 of record CM060965.1, read on the forward strand.
GAGATTTTCACAAATGTAGTGTAGGATGCCTAAACAAGGTATTATACTAACAGTACTCTCAGTCGATAAATCAACAATTTATTTAATCAGATACAAATTGCATAATTTTATATACCGGTATTGGCCATAATGTCATAGGAATTATAGCTGGCCTTGACAACAGGCAAACAGAATTTTGTTTTCATGCACAGATGTTCATCCATAAGCTAAGGAATAATTTTATGAATTCATTTTATTTAGGTTATGGAGATCAAGGTCACATAAATATTCTAAATAGATACAGTGGTAGCACAAGCAAATTATCTTTGCAATTGCAAATGCCACATGAGTAACATCTTTACCCCCAGTAGGCAATATCAATAATATGCCGAGAAGGAAACTAATGAAAAAGGAATAATATTGAAAAAATCAATAGACTTTAAACATTGTATGTATATCGAGAACATAGAAAAATTGTTGAAATCATTTTGTTTGGAGGAAAAATATCAGATTTATAGTTGAAGCTAAAGGTTCATCTGAATATCAATCATGTGTGAACATGTACTATATTACCATATTTGCCGGTGTATAAAATACTTGTGTACATGTGCACATGCATACATTATGTAACCAATAGCGTACTAGAGGTGGAGCTCAGAGTAGAACATGGAGAAATACTTCACTTTACTCTAACAGCAAATAGATTATAACATTTTTAACATGTACCCATTTAAGCCTACACTAAACAGCAGATTTGTTACAACACTGTTTTCAAACTTCTATGAAAGGAAGATAGTAGATTTGTTGTTTATGACGTAGGCAAGTGATTTCAGAACTCAAAGGTTTGGAGAGTTTCAACATTGAATTCTGTTTTTCCAAAAGTAGCTTTGCTCCCATGTGATCAATAGCTATTACTTCGTTAATGGTTTTAAGATCATTGATGCAAATTCTTCCCCAAGTTTGCATCGATCAGTTTGCAACCATGGCAATTTTTACCCTATTAAATGCAAGGTTTGATTTGGGTAAACATGACAAATAATCCTGCTTCTGTAGTCAAAACTACTGTGTCTCTAATTTTACAAAATCAATGAAAGCATTCTTGCTTTGCAGGTTTCAATATTTTCATGTAGTACAGCAGGGAGATCGCTGCACCTACACATCTACAAATGCAACTCTCAATTGTTAAATCTTTCAATCCAATACTGGATGCTTTAAAATCAAGTCCCATCCTCTTTGCTTCATGTGCCACCAGAAGTGAAACCACGATACCATTTAATGGCAAATATGGAGCTCAAGCATGTGTAAACTGTACTTTAGTACAACTCTGAAATTGACCCTGCAAATATTTCTTTTAACACTCTTTCCTGCTTTAACAGCGGTTTCAAATAGTTATTGTTTACTAAAAATGTTTAAGGCTGATGGAATCTCAATTTCTACACTTTATCCACGTGTTTCATTTCTGGATTCAACTTACTTCTGAAGGAACTTCAATATTTTACTGTCAATTGCTCCACCTTTATTCCCTTGCAAACATGCAAAAACCAAGAATAACTAACTCTGTATACATACTCAACTCTGAGACACCGCTCATGCTGAGCTCCCTAAACCAGCTCCCTGCACCAGCAGATGATATGATGTAACACCACAGTGAGGGGCAAAGCAATACTTCGCTCTGCTTAATCCTCTCTCTTCCAAACAATGCAGGTTCAAAGGTACACAAGCAGTGATGTAAACTGCATCAATACGATACAGCTGTTTCGAAATTACAAAAATGCAAAGGAACCTTCTTACACATTAACAAAGTTATGTTAGCAAAGTTAAAAAAGAGTCCCAACACAAAAGTTTTTATGATCTCAAAGCAAGAACCATGATTTTCAACTTTTCACAAATCCTTTCACGTGAGCATTCATATTGCAAAACAATTATGAATTGAGGTTGTGAATTTACAAACACAATTCTAAAAATCATAATTACAAAATAAGACTGGTTTAGATTTATTAAACAACTGGATATGGCAACATTTCGTGTTCAGTAATATGCTGCCCATATTAGTGGTATGTTTAGCCCAACATGTGTGTGTGTGAGCAATTGTTTGTCTAAAATGAAGATTATAAAATCTAAACATTTATAGATAAAACCGTACACTGTCGACGTCAGCCTGTACTTGTGAATTAACGTTAAACACAGTTGAACCTGCTTTATACATAACCAGTTCTAAGTAATTTGTACTTATACGTAATTTTTTGCAGGTCCTGGTGAAATGTAATTTAGAAACGTGTTAATAGAACTTTATTATATGTAATTCACTGTCGTACGCATTAAACTTCAGTGAAATACAACAGAGTTGTACGTGATTGTTAGCATACACCATACACATCTTAGAAGAAACTCCAGGGGTATTTTCCTTATCTCAGTTACAAAGACATATGCTGAGCGGGCAGCTTTCAGCTGTGGAAACAAAGACAAAGACGTTTGCTCCTAGAGCCGGCAGCTTTCAGCATGACAATGTTATAGCAACAAACAAGAAGGAAAAATAATTTTTGGTATCTGGTGTTTATTTTGAACAGTGGTTTTGTCTTTCAATGCTCGATTGCTTTTAATCAACCATGGAGAACAGAAAAAAGAAATTTTATACACTAAATCAGAAAGGAAAATTCAATTGAGAGGTGGAATTTAATCTACACAAAACCAAAACTGCTTCAGAGTTAGGAATTGCTTATACCATAGCAGATAGGAGAGATAGTGTGAGCTCTTCGGGAGTTACTATGGTTCGCTCACAAGATGGCACTGGTGTCGTGGTCGCTTCACTTTAGTTCACGAATGCATGGTGAAAATGGGTTTCATATTATCAATTAGCATTTTAAATACCTAAAATCGTAAGCACGAATATTTGAAATAGTGTTTTGAAACATCGTCTTTCCTTGACACATAATATAGCATGCTATTTTACAATAAGTGGTATTATAATTAATTAAGAACAAAAGGAAATATCGGCTTACATGAATTTACGCTGAAAAATTAAACCATAATGCAAATTATGTATGTTATGTATATAAAATATCGACACTCACCGTGGAATTAGATGTTGGAGAACTTGGAGGGTTTACGTGTTGATTTTGCTGACTTCGATGACGTCATTTCTCTACTGATTTCCTTGGTACGAAAAAAGAAGCGACACTTCATGTAATGTAGTGTTATATCACCCCACAAACTTTCAGACGAGCACATTTTCTTCTCTAAAATAGCCTCGACTTGCAAAAGAATATTAACCACACATTCAGAGGGGTAGTTTAAATACCGACGATTTTTTAGGATGCCATAGTCTTTTACTGTAGTGAAAGTGGAAGCTAATGTGTCAGAGGGTAGATCGGTGGACAGTAGAGGCACAGGTTTTACAACTAAGTTTTTCAAGCATTTTTTTTTTTTAACTATATAACCCCCTAAGTTAGTTGTGTACTAAGCATGTTTTAGAAATATTGTCCTTATAGAGTTCGGGAACTTCACTTTCCTAGTCAAGTATTTTAGTTTTGTTCTTTATTTTGTTTCCAACAAAATCCAACAGCTCACGGTTTTTTTTTGCTCAGTTTGTTTTGCCAATATACGAATTTGATTCATAAAAGATGTAAGTGGTGGCTCCACTTTATTCTCACAATTAGCAGCATTTGACAGGGCAAGTTATATATATATATATATAGTATATCACCGGGTGTAGCATTTCTACTTGCGTAAATCGCTACTGGTTGGCTCCAATTACCTATGTAGTAAGGGAACAAACATAAAAACTAAAGCATGGCTAGCCATAGAATTTTTCTGATTGTCAGGAGTGTGTTCACCTAGATTCACAAATCCGTCCACTTTTAGTGAACCTAACTTCTCTTAATTTGACTTCATCAAACATGACAACTCCAAGACCCTTTGTTTTCATCTTCTTCTTGACTGAATGTAGTAGAAATTGCATTTAGAGCATTGCTATTTATACCATATGTGCACTTTACCCCTTTAGATAATTTCCTTAAATGGGCTTCAGAAGGCAGGGGCAACAATTTGTGTTAAGCCATGTCTATAACCTTTAGGGCTTTTAATTTTAAATAGCAAGCTTTCTAATAGAAATTCATTGGTGTAACGCATCTCCTTCGAGCTCGTCTGACATTTAAGCATTGTATCTAGAACCAGCTTTTATTTTTTACTTAAACAATTTAAATTTCGTTTATGTTCGCAACAATTAGTAGCGAATTTCTTTTCTACTATTTTTAATTTAGCCCTCATTAGATAGCAGGATTTTAGTTCTAACTGAATTTCTATTGAGGTTTCTAATTCTTTTCTTCAGTGTGGCAATTTCATTATTGACACTTGTGTTTGTGACCTTGGAGGGATTAGAACTGTTTCTGTGATTTCCTCATTGTTGAAGGACGGTGCCTTTGAATTAAGAACTAGTTGACTGTATCCTGCATCTGGTAATTTACTGATTGTTGAATATTGCTTTTTCAGTAATTTTTTGTCTCTGTCTTGTGGGGATTTTCGGGATTTATGCATTGTAGTTAAGTACCTGGGTAAATTAGGAAATATACAGGGAATTGCCCCTGGCTTTATGCACCATTTAATTCTAGGAATTTCAACTAGTTTTCCATGCACAATGAATGAATCAACTTTCACTAAGTAGTCCTCTGGAAAATGTTTGTCACAAATACTAGATTTAACAGATACTTTAGTGTCTTTCCTAGAAATAGACTTTTCCCATTTGTAAAACAGATTTTTATCTTTAGGAGGAGTAAACAAATGTCTAGCTTCTGAGCAGTTTCTGTATCCTGAACGACACCCGGGTAAAAAACAAGTTGGCATTTTTAATCAATTATATTGATGTTGCTTGAAACTTACGTTTTGAAGAACACACACATTTATGCACAAACTTAGGAGCAATTTCACAAGTTATATACTCACAACACACAACACATACGTATAAAATTATGTCTGTACTTCCGAATCACATACCAGGCAGTTCGGGCACATTTTGAGGCGACTGCGACCACCACACCACAGTTTCGGTCAGTTGCCACGGGACCACTGATCATGCAGTAAACTAGCGGGAGAGCTCACACTTTCTCTTCTATCCGCTATGCTTATACCATACTATGTACGGTCAATAATAAAATTAAGGGTATACACTTAATGCCAGAAAAGTGAAACAAGCCAAATTACTGATTGCATTAAAGGAGGACCAAGTTCAAAATGTTTCCTTCATACATGTTTGTTGCATGTGGGACTTGACTTATAATTTGATGTCATATATGGAAAGACATGAAATAATGCACTAACGTATTCCACTGTACTGCAAGTATACAATCTTTTACCTTTTTTTGGAGGAAGGGAGGGTGGGGGGATGAACAAAACTTACCTGAACCTGTACATCATCGTCGTCATCTGATATCTCAATGACTTCCTTATTAGAAGAGGTTTTTGAGCGGCCAACAGAAGCAGTGGAGGTGAAACACTGCGTGTTCTAGAAAAACCAAAGGATGCTTTAAGCACCTCAGCACATACTATCATTTATGCAAGACGATTCTTATAAACCTTTACTTGTTATAATTTCTGAGTTACAGCAAGCTTGTATATGCATGTTAAATCTATACAGTAATTAAAGGCAATGGGGTCATAGCTTAGGCAATAGAAATGCTGCATTATCATTGAAATCTATCATGGAGTGAATGTTGTTGGCTAATGTTGATTTTGTTTCTAATATTTACTCGTGAACTGGACAGCATTTTTCAACAATATCTCACGCTCCATCGTTTTGAGTTTGTATATAGTTTAGGAAAGAAAATAATTGATGGAAGTAACAACTGATACAAAGTGCCTGTATTTTCTTGTACTGTGTAATATTCTGCATTCTGAACCAAGGAGTCCATGACCGATACAGGCTACTGCCGTGTGCTAATTTATATATGTCTAAGTGTTGTCAACTTACGAAAAACATTAACATGCTTAGTCTTATTAACATTGTCATATTTCAGTTTTGACTAATTGAGAATGTATGTAATATCTCAACCTATTGGTTTCCACTGTATAGTCAGCCTAACAACTTATGAAATGTGATTGGCTGAATTAAGACTATCAATGTATGCCAGGATTACGATGAACTTAATGCAACGTGACATGACAAGACATAACTGGAAAGTCTAACATATTTTATTAAATGGGGCTATTAAGGTCAACGTGACGTAATGTAAGAGTTTGGTAATGTCAAGTTTGGATGTCTCGTGACTAATTTGAACCAAACGACAAGCAGTGCCATGCAGGCATAAATTGTGCTTTTCTAAGTAACTATCTGCATCAAAACGGTTTCTTTAGTTTTGCTCTTAAAGTAATTTATGGCTATAATTTATGGCTATTTATGCTTTTACTTATATTTTCGTATTCTTTTTCTTCTCGTTTTTGGGAAACATAACCTCAGATTAGAAAAAGAGCTGTCTTGAATATCCACTGTCTCTCCTGAGTAGAAGAATAATCAGAATCATTTCCATTGTGTAAAGTGCATCATAATACACTAGTTTCTTACTTCATGATACATCCAGTTGTATAAAGTCACGTTAAGTAGAGTTCATTGTAATACCGGCATTACTTTCTTCTGTAATCCAATGGACAGGCTGAAATATGCAGTCCATTTTGTCTCAGAATGTTGTAAATCCCTGCTTCTCAATCAACATCTAAAATTATCACAACATCAAAAAAATGTTGAAATGAGAAATGAAACATGGTGTCAAATGGAACTGTATGCCTTATGTCTTTCAATTATTTAGCCTAGACATATCCTACCAACCACTAAGTTACCTCAGTAAAACTTGGTATTGTTTGGATTTGTAGTAAATTAATACACCAAAACAATGTTAAGACTGGAATTAATAACTATGGCTGCTTTATTATTTAGAACATTGCACAGTCATTCATTCAGTGATTTTTTAATGGTTTATCCTGTGCACATGTTTTTTCTGTTTTTGTGTTGGCAATTTAGCTATTTCAAATACTGATTAAAACATGTGCTACAGGCAGAGTTGCCAGGTTTTTGGTACAGGAAATGCCCCTATAGGCCTTCAAAATCCCAAAAAAACAAAATAATTCTCTTTCTGCTCAAAAAGCCTAACTTTTTTTGAGTGGAATAGTGGAGTTTAGGGGCCCGCTAACAAACTGTAGTTCTTTCTTTTCTGCATCAATGGCATTTCATTACATATACTGCAGAAACTGTTAAGTCATACTTTCGCTTAAAGCTGAAAAGTCTAATAAGGAATAATGCTTGGTTAAAAGTAGAAGTGCATTGGCAGATGAATTTGAATTTTTGAATTTCAAAATCTTAGTTGAAAAATCGCTTAATTTTCAAAATATTCCCTCATCCCCATTGGAGTTCAAAAATACCTACGTCGAGGGAAAAATCCTTCAATCTGGCTACAAATACCTGGCGTACCTTGCTTAGCTTATACATTATTGTACATGTGTTTGCATAGTGAGATTCACAAGTGCTTCAAATTAATGTAATATTTTCCCTTTCACCCTTCCTTCAAACAGGAATTACAGGGAAAATTGCAGCTGGCTTTCCCATTAAATCAAGTAATAGGAATAAAAAATAAACATTACCAATAATTTGCAAACCTTTAAGATTTGTTATAGTGTGATTTAAAATGTATAAATCTGTTTACAAACACAGCAACTCCTATATTAGCCTTAATGTTTATGCACAGTATTTTTAAGAGTAGGAAGAAACTTCCATTATCTGACATTGCTCAAGACTGCCTACGATGAAAAAATAAATTTCATACACTGATATTTCAGCCATCTAAGTATCGAGTATCCATGTAACAAACTTTCTGAAATATAACTTTTGCTTACTTTGTGGTGTCGTGAAGCAGAGAGAATTTTACGCCCAACTGGCTTCTGCACAAATGAAAATTCCAGACTCTTCTTATTCTTCAGCGGCCTTTCTAGGAAATCTGACAAAGGAAAATAATTATTTTCTCTCAAGCAAGTGTTATCTACTTACAGTTGAATAATCACTACAGACATCTTAACATACTACCACTACCATTGTTAATACATATTTGGGGTTTTAGAGAATTCAAACACTAAAGCTGGCACACTCAGTTGATTGACATTTCCTGGACATGTGCTAATGTGTGAAGGCAACAATCATCAGAGGTAAGCTGTCCTAAGCTTGAGAGGTAGAACTGGAACTTAAAAATTCAATGCCACAACTGGGATTTGAACCACAGACCTTCCGCTTACCGGGCGGCTGCTCTAACCACTGAGCTATTGTGACAAACTGCCAGAATGGCATTAAATTCTCAAACCAGTTCGTATTTCTCCTGGCAGTTTGTCACAATAGCTCAGTGGTTAGAGCAGCCGCCCGGTAAGCGGAAGGTCTGTGGTTCAAATTCCAGCTGTGGCATTGAATTTTTAAGTTCCAGTTCTACCTCTCAAACTTTGCCCACACACGGCTTGTGTGTTTAAAAACACCAACAGTAAGTTTGTTGGCATAAATAAATAATAATTGTCCTAAACTGTTTCCTTGGCAAAGGTGCATATGCAGGGTTGCCAGCAGTAACTTTGAATACCTCATGTTTTCCACTTAGTATGGTAAATGAATTCCTTTCCAAGAATGTTTATCTCATACTAATAGTGCACTATTGTGTTGCACTGTAAATTGGCAAGTTGACGTCATGTAACTGGTATACTTGTTTTGCATACATTGTTTATGCTTGAAATAATGTAACTTGGCAATTCTGACAGCTCGCTCAGCATGTATTCAGGGTGTGGCATATGGGTCTATGCTGCTCGCAAAAGTTAAAGGCATGTGAATGCTGGCCAATGCTCAAGCAGAGCGCTGTTGCCAAGGGTAGTGCGAGTATCGGCAGAGGTTCTGTACATAAGAGCGTGTGAGATGCGTGTACCACATTCGGCAGCACTGGTAGGAAGGGTAAGTTTAGGATTCGCTAGAGTCTGTAGTATGCCCCGCCTCCATATGCCTTTAACTTTTGCGAAGATTATAGTCATGACAACCAGGTTTAACCTTGAAATAGCCAATAGCCTTCATGGTCAAGCAATAACCTTTTCAACCCTCTCCACACACTATGCCTAAGAGCTGCCACAACCTAAGTCTGCTCTTGCAATTGGCTGGGGAACAACTGACCTACAAATCAGCAACACTGCATGTTTTGCACGTGGTGCAGTGGGAATGCACTTGCCAGGAAAACAACTGTTAGGATTTGCAAGTTACATTAATTCAACTCTAGTTTGAGAAGTGTATATTATGGTGGGATTTACGAACAAAATACAGCAACAATTACGTGTAGGGTTGTGTATCTCTCAGGGTTAAATATTTTTATTTTACTATGTCAACAGAAAATAATGAAAGTCAAAAAGAGACACCAAAGATGTCTGGGATAATGAACAAAAGGCTTTTGGAAGAGGTATTCCAATAAGAGTATAGACACATGAAATTGTGTGTTCCATAAGGAAGTACTTGAAGAGAGAATGGAGGACATTAATTTGTATTGCTACAGTCCTAGATAGAACAGCATGTGCAGTAGAAATAAGCAAGAACACAGTTGCAGTAGGCAATGAGAAATATGAACTGGAAATGAGCCAATCGCCATGGAAACTTTAAACACCAGGGAAGAAGAGAGGTAATCAGTGACGAACTTGGATCCTTTTCCTTTTCACCATATTTATGCATATTATGCAAGAAAAGAATATCCTGCAATATCAAAATTGCATTCTTTGTTACAAGATGCAAAACTTTTTACAGGTAGCAAAACTTCCCTTGGAAAATAGTGAAGACATTAGGCTTCCACTATAAAAAACTTGGTCATAAAGTTCTGTTAGAAAAGCCTGACACCTGCACTTGGCATAGATTTCTCCAGGAAATACATGCCCATGATTTTGAAAATATTGTTTGTTAGATGAGACATGGATAAACACAAGCCACAATGTCAACAAAGGGTGGGCAGATTCAACAATTAGGCTACCATTAGGTAAAGGAGGAAGAATAATACTTCATGCCAGGAACTTCCATGGGTTTATTCCTAATTATTGCTGTTTAAATAAAAAAATACCACGAAAAAGTGAACCCTGCAAAATTTAAAAAATGGTTTGAAGAGCAGCTGTTGTGTAATTTGCATGAACCATTGTTAATAATAATGGACAATGCAAAATACCATCCTGTTACTTAGATAAAGCTCTGACATTAGCATCCTAGCTGAAATACTAGAATGGCTACTCCTCACAATGTGTCAGTTGTGAGATGAAAAATTGTGAATTGACCAGCAACAGGTATTTACAACATTCTTACACTATTTGTGTGATAGGGATAGTAGGGCAAGAGACAAATATTGAAAATAAAGACAATGGTTCAAAATAAAATGTTTAGCACACAGTAATACTTGTAAGAACATAAGCTGTAGCCTACTGGGTCATAAGAAAATTCGTCACCTCTTCATATCAAACTTGTTTTGGAACAATTTGTCCAAGTACCTAAAATGCCGAATTACATAACTAATATGTCAAAAACAAGGCAAATTGCCAGTGGCATGCTAATTGGAAGTTAGAGGACTCTCACCCAGAAATTTATAAAAATAAAAGGCGTAGAAGAAAATGATAAACTAGAACCAGTTCAGATGGATGTATGAAACATAACCATATATAATCCACCAAACAAATCAGACTTCAGCTTCCTGGAAACCACATCCAAAATAATAGACCTTAATGCCCATTTTCACACAGTTGGATATAAGGACACAAAACAGGGAAAACAGTAACAGTACTAGGTTCAAGTAATTTAGACATATATAATAAAACTGATACACCAACATTTCTGCACTATAATGGAAATTTAACCAACCCAGACCTAATGTTGGCAACTGCAGACCTCTGAAGTACCATTAAGAGGAAAATTATGGATGATGCAAAGAGTGGCCATAGAATGATATCAATACCTATCAGAACTAAACCAAAATCCCAACCTTGATGGAAGAAAATTTCATGGAGCTTAAAAAAGGCAAAGAGGAAGAATTTTGAGGAATATATTGAATAAAGTATAAGCAAACCAAAATTTAACTTTGAAGAAGAGACATCAGATAATTGTAAAAACCTTTGTCACTTATTACTACAAGCTGTAAAACAACATATCCCAAGAGGACAAACTGAGAACTGTAAACCATTCTGGTCGGATACTCACAGAACTGAAAAAAAAAAGTGTAAAGAAAATAACCAAACAGAAAAAGAACCCAATGGAGACAAAAGACAGGTGTCTAAGAAGAGAAATAACCCAATCTAAAAGACAGGCATTCAGGACATTTCTGGGGGGAAAAAATGGACTATAGAACAGACACTGGCAATATATATATATATATATATATATATATATATATATATATAAATTCATCAAAAGGTAGACAAATCAGGAACTAAAGAAAAATAACCAGTAATATCAATGGGGAAAAAGTTACTTAGGACAATAAAATAGCAAAAGAATTTACAAGACATTTCTCCAAAACACCCCCAACCAATAACCATGGTGAAAAGAGTGGAGAAACTTATAAGGAACAAAGTGAAACAAAGTAAAACCACACATACCAGCAATTTCAATACAGGCTTCAGTATCCAAGAACTGAAACAAGCAATAGCCAGATTAAAGAATGAGAAACAGTCAGGACCAGATCACATCCATGCAGAAGTTATGGAACACTTTGGCGTCAAAGCCATAAAAGTTTGTCTCCAACTATACAACAAGTAAGGAGAACTTCAGTCCCAGCGAATTGGAGAAAAGCAGCCTTAGTGCCCATACTGAAGCACAAGAAACCCAAAGAGAAACAGTTATCAATCAATATCACCAACAAGCATCGTGGGCAAAATTGTGGAAAGAATGGTGAACTCTAGATTAAATTCTATATTTATTACGATATTAAGACTACATTGCAATTATAAAAAGAAAATTAGCTTAGGTAACATATATACTATAAGCTAACAAAATGAAGTTATTTCACTTCATCATTCATTAATCAGTCACGTATCCTGAAGTAGATCCTCTTATTTTATGTAGTCTCACCATTTTCTCCAATTGTTGCTTTCCTTTTGATGGGTTATAAGTTATATTCTCTTTTCAAGGGTGGACATGTTTGTGTCTGGAATTCTATCTTGTGCCATATATTCTTCTAGTGCTTTAACAGATACTAGCTGGGTCAGATTTTACAGTTGTACATAATCTTCTTGCATTCTTAAGATTTCCCATGTACATTTTTCTTGAATCTTCCTTCAACTAGTTAACTACTTCCGCATTCACTTCTCACATAAGTCTGAGTTCTTTTTCCCTATCCTTTTTAGGTATACATTATATGGGCCATGACCTGTAACGTAATGAAAAAACCCTTGGTTTTATATAATCTAGCCTTAATCTTTCTTTTACATTTGAGTTGTCCCATTGTTCTTGCCATTCATGCAATTAGTGATTACTAACTTCTCGCTTGGTAGACCTTTTTCCCAATAATTTCAAAAACTTTCCCATATTCTTCCTTTTTAATCCAATAAATTGCTCCCTTTAATCTGATCAAGTAATCAATAGGCCAGATTCCTGATATTGTTAATAAGGTTAAAGTAGATGTCATTTTAACAGCTCCAATACTGTCAAGTAATGTTTGCCTTTGGGCTCTTCTAATTAAGTTTGCACAAATTTTGATTCCTAATTGATGTGCCCATGTCATTGGCCATCGTCTAGTGTACCAATTACAAAACTCATGTGATATGTTCTAGTTGCTATAAAAGGAATCCTGTAGCTCTTTTGGACAATAGACACTAAGTTTCATGACATTTACTGCTTTATCTCTTACATATTTCATATGATTATTGAAAAATAATTTTTCATCTAACTATGCCTCATAAATTTCTATGTCTCTCCGTATTTTCATTCTATATTTTAATTAAGGGGTCTCTTTTGGCCTTGCCTTTTAATTACATATATGCAGATTTATGTGGGACTAGTTTTAACTTGGCTGTATAACACCACTTTGAGTGCAGCAATCAGTCCTAGATTTCCTTTCTATTTCTAATCTCAGTAGTGTATGCTGGGATTGTGACTTGGGCTATCACTAGGTCTAACATGGCTGAGTGGTTAGACCATTCGCTTCACCACAAAGAGCCCAAGTTTGATCCCAGTCAACTGCTGTGGAATTTGTGATGTATAAAAAGGTGCAGGGGCAGGCTTCTTCCAGGTTCTGTGGTTTCCTCTGTCATCTCATTCCACCTGTCCTCCATCATGTATCATCAGTGTCACTGCCTGCGGAGCCACATGTAGTAACAGCAGGTGTTAAGCACTTTAAAAAAAGAACCCTAGGCCTGCCAGCCTGCCAGATCCAGACAATAAGGGGTTGTTGATTAAATGTTAACTTCATGAACAGTGCATTTAAATAAAATTTTCTTGAAACAAGCTATACAATAAAGTAAGATGAACAATTTTACCATACCTGTTTATATATATACATTCCAGCCATCTTTCTTTATGGGTAAACTGTGTTGCCACAGTGAGAAAATATTTCTTGTGATATATTCTCAATGGAACAAATATATCTTTCCACCGATAGAAGAGTCAAGTTGCTCAGACCAATGTCTTTGTGTTGCCCGTAAATAAGATTTTGGTTCGTTTCAAGGCTGGAAAACTCCTTTTTGCACTTATAGTGAAAGGAAGTGTTAAAACCAGTTCACACAGTTTATAAACTTCACTGTACACAACATCAAGTCCATTTGATTTCATATAATTTGCAATGCTTGAATGGACTGTTAGAACATTTTTGGGGCAGACCCAGAGGCTAAAAGTATGAATAAGAGTGTGAATATCCAATAGACATGTTTCATGGGAAAGACCGCCGATATGACCTTTGTAGTTAATGGGATATAAATGAAGCAATAAAAAATGAGGTGAATAAAACACTTTCATTTGTTTTTCAAAGATAGTATATCAAAATAGGAAACATATGGTTCTCTCAACTCACAATACATTTGTTGGAAATCTTTTATCGTAATTTTCAAAATGTTTAGAATTCAGTAAGGCCAGAAATTTCATCTGTTTCTGTGATTCAAATCTTAATTTAATTTGAATTATTAATGTGTGCAGGACACAATCTGTAAGTATGAAGAATGAGCTTCATCTTCATAATTTCTTTCTAGACCTTTCTCTTCATTAGCAACACCCAGTTTGACCACATTTATTCAAATCCTATGTTTCTAATTCTTAATCTCTTATGTTTATCCAAAGCAGTGATTAGATGCACTAAAATTGCAAACCCTGTCGTATTCCAGGGTGTTTTCTCAGTTGCAAACAAGCATGGCCAGTAATAAAGTTTATTTAATTCGCATGAACCAATCAGCCACAAATACTTATCATAATTGTTTATATTAAAATATCTTTTCTAAGGATTACTTTTTTCCTTCTGCTCAAACTGCAAGCGTGGAAGAGTTGCAGTAGGCCTTCTCTATTTTGCTATCAGTAACTTATCCTTGTATTTCAATGCAAATATGGTCCCTTTACAAATTTTCTATTGCACATTGTTAATCCATTTCAAAGAATTAGCACTGCCAACTGTCTTGGTCAATTGTACAATATGAAATAAATAAGACCAATATGGCTGTTGAGGACCGCAACATTATTAAAAGCAGAACATCCTTGCTAACTACAAACCAGTCACGTTCACATGGCACATTTTGGAGATGCTCGTGTGAGTACAGAGACAGGAATTCCGAAGCCTTGGTATGCTTATTCCTGCATTCCCTTGCCTCACCCCTCCTCGCCTGCATTGTAGTGAAGGCTGCTGTAGCAAGCATCCAAAGCCCTATTCTCCCCTTTGTTCAACAGCAGAGAATGAGACACATTCCATCCTACGTGTGAATTCTTCATGTGGGAACTGACTAGTATTGCAATTATTATTACTTATCAATTTCTAGTTTACTTCAGATACAGGCTTCTGTGATAAATTTGATAGCCCACAATATATGCCATTGTCTAATCTATTCTTTGCTTCCACCACAATCATTAAATTGTCTGCATAACAATGATCTCTTGTACCTCTCCTATATTGCTAACATCGGTTGAGTTATATCCCATAATAATGGTCCAAAAATGGACTATTATGGACATTCTTTATTAATTTCTCTTTCAATTTTTGCTGATGTGGTCTGAATAAATACTTTATCTATATAGTAACTTTTTATGCTATTACATATACATCTTGGAAAATCTTATAATTTTGAACAATTCTGGCCATCATAAATTGTCAAAAGTGTCTTGTATATAAAAAGAGAATGCCACAAAATACTTTTGTTCATAAGTGTATTACTTTCAAAGCATAATTTATTGCATCCTGCATAGATTTAGGCTTTCTAAAACCAAATTGCTTGTTGCTCATGGCTCTATATTCATTAATGCATTTACACAATTACTGTTCCTGTAATTTGCCAAGTGTACTGTCTAATAAAGCAATTATCCTTCCTCACCATCCTTTTTCATATTTAAATTCTCATACATACCTTCTGAAGCCATAAAACTTATATCCTTGTTCAGCCGTCTTAATTTCCGAGATCTTTCAAGGCACTCATCTTCAAAGTCATCAAGTCCCCTGAAAATAAAGATGAAGTTAAAAATTATTTGGCATTCATTAATGTAGTAATCAACAAAAGATGGTGTCACGAAAAATGTAATCTATTTTACATCGGGAGAAACAATGTTCAAATAGTAGGTCAGGCCTCTCACTTTATTTACCCACGAGAAGTTGGCTCATGATTTACAACTTATCAACTGCTGCTCTAATGTCCTATAATCTATTTATTGTAAACAAAGATGTAAGTGGGGCAGATGAATCTCATTGGCTGGTACGTTTTAACACTCCCACATTCTTCCACAATATAGTTCCATGGCTTACTTAGCTTCTTGTTTTAGCCGTTTAATAAATCACTCAAGTTGTTATAATATAGAATATAACATTGTTATATAGAATATAACAAGAGGATTAATAACTTCATTGTCAGAAATCCAGCATTAGCTAACAACAACAACATTGTAATATAATATACTGCAATAACACAGTTTATACCTTATCGCCAATTGCAGAACAGGAGTTCTCTTGTGGCGTTTGCCTGTTGCTTCAGCACCATCTTGGTGTGAAAAATGAAAGTAAATCGAGTAAACGTGGTTTTGTTAAACACATGCAACAAAAGCATATTAGGAACATTGAAAATATTACATAGAATGTATTCAATAAGATTTTGGAGAAATATCCTATCACAGCTATAAATGATATGGTAAAGCATGACACAGGACAATGGCTTTTACCATTCAATAAAAGTGGAGCACATTCCAAATGCATGGAAAAAATCTTGGCTGAGCTCTAAGAATTATTTCTTACAATGTGATATACAGAGACCCAAAAACATCCAAACTGCTGTGCAGTGTTTTTCCACTGTGCACACAGAAACATAACACAGCTGCTGCACACTAGGTCATGCACTTAGGCATCTTTCACAACAGGCAGGCATTTCTTATGGCTTGGCGCAAAGAGCTACTAAATTGCTAAGTTAAAAAACTATATAAAATAACTTGGCACATGCTCTTCAAACAGGTGATCCTGTAATTAGGTGCACATTTTGTGAGTGGACTCTCAATAGTGTATACAATAGTGAAATTGGCCCACATTTAATATTTTTCACGGATGAGGCTTGGCTCCACCTTCATGGATGTGTGTACACGAAATCCTTATAGAACCCTGAAACCCAATGTTGTTCATGAAATACCCCTTCATGATGAAAAAATTGGTGTATAGTGCGCCATTAGCAGAGGTCCAATTTTTTCAAGTCAACAGTTGATGCCTGTACATACGTGAATACAATTTTGCCTCCTTTTTTTAAAAGAATTAACCAACAGGGAGTCTCTCATGCTCAAAATTAAGTGGCACCAGCAAAGGTTAGCTTAATATAACCAGTTTTAAGAAAATTATGGTTTTACATATGTCAGCCTGCCAAAAATTAGTCTTGATTTTTAAGGGGCACATTTCTCCATGTGGAGAGCTGCAGCGTTGTCAAGAAGCAAAATTTGAAAACCAAATTCAAGGTGATTTTTCAAGGTGAAAAAATTCCCTTTCAAGGAGATGTGCAAACTTATAAACAATACTGGGAAAGAGCTAAACATAATAAATGAAAGTAACCTAAGATACATAGTATAAATATGGAGTTAACATTTAGAAAGGAATTCCAGAATATATTCCTTTTAATGACATTGTTTACCACACACCATTTATATACATATTTAGCTAAATAATAGAGGGTGCACTACGATGAAGACTACCTCTGAATTTTGAAGTCCCACTTTTTCGTTATGAGAAATCAGTAATTCAGTCGAGTAGATCTAAGGATTACACCAATTATTAAAAAGGTTTTATCAGAATGAAACGTGGAATTTAACCCTTATTAAGAGCAATAGTCTTTCTAAGGAACACTTATTTTTTTAATGTATAAAATGTGACCTAAACAACTTCCTTTTTGTCAGATTTTTATAAAAATACAAATAAGTGAGCTGGTGAACAAACTGTAGTGCAACTGGCAGGTTAGATCTTTGTGTAGCTTTGACCTTGGTTGGAAAGAGTGTGGTGGAAGATCAACATAAATCACGGTGTCAGAGTGTCAAAGATCCCACTAATGTAACCGGAGCAGCATATATCTCAAGTGCGCGAGTGAGACCTCAGAATGTAACAGAGGTGTTTTAGAAAAATTCAGGGAGAGTTTTTGAAAATCAAGGTGAATTCCAGGTTTTCAAGGTGTAATTTTAAATTCAAGGTGATTTCCAGGGTGCTAGACACCATGCAGATAGCAAGTTATGCATTTCTCCCCACCTTTTTAATCCTCAATACTTGAAACATACAAACAAGTGTTCAGGTTTATCTCCCAGCAGCGAAAACCTGCAGATATAATCTATATTAGCCTACCTTGGCTAATCTTTTCTTAATATGAAAAAAGTAATGTGTTCTTTATACAAATTCACTGTTTTTACAATTACAACTGAATGAAGAACACTTGAAGACCTGTGAAGCATTAAGATCAGAAGAAACTACAGTTCAAAAGTATTGGAAAGCACGAATGCTAATGGCTTCATTGCCAGATGCAAGGCACTAGAAAACAACAACAACAACAATTACAACTGTGTCTAATTTATAGTTGAATCTCTATCATAGGGACTCTTGTGGTACTTTTAAGATACCTTCAGTCCAGCCCTTTGACATGACATGGCTGGCATTTACCCAAATTTCATCTAACCACACCATTTCCTTCAAGCTATTGTTTTGCACATCTCCCTTGGTGCTACAATATTTGATCCTTCCATAACAGTTTTCTGTCATTTATTATTTTTAATATTTTTTTTGGAACTTCCCACATCATGGAGGGTGTTCAAAGTGCTAAGGCATCCCCCAAAAAGCTCTGCTTCTTTAACAGAAAAAAGAAGCTTGTGTGATATGATGCCCCTTTCGGGTGTAATAGCCATAGATGTCTTCTTATGTCATCTGACTGAAAACTGTCTAGTTGCACAACTGAAGATGCTCTTGGTCTCTCTTGCCCAGGAGTTGCAATTTGTAGCTGATTCTTTTTAGAGATTTTAGACACACTTATTTTAATAGCATGTGCAGTTTGTTTCCTCACTTGGTTGAAAGGAATAAGAGGTTCATTGTGAAGGAGCATATTCTCCTCTTCCTGTTCGAAGAATTCCATAAGAGAGCAGACAAATTCTCTAACTTGACTGTGTAATGTAATACCCGGCTGCAAGTTGATCTTTCTCTTGAGCAACAAATCTTAGGTCTACATGTACCTCCACCAATGCTTGCTTCCATAACTACATATTTTAACATGACATTTAACAAAGTAGGCTAACAACATCCAATGCAATTGATGTCGAAGCAAGGTCAGTTTCTCACAACTAGCAACAACTGGCCTGAGGATGGATGGATGAATGGAGTTTAGGGGCCCGTCGACAACTAGGTCATTTGGGCCCTAGGTCAGAAAATAAAAAATCTAAAACTCGCCTAAAAACTCAAGTTTAAAATGGCAACTAAAAACGCAGATAAAAACACCAAACGGCACATGAGTGCGCTAAGTTAAACTTGGTAAAACCATTCATTAAAATGTGTAAAAGATCGAAGCTAAAACACATTAAAACTAAGCACTTAAAACACTAAACCGTAAAACACAAAAACCACTGGCCTGAGGAGAATATGATTCATCAGTGTAACCAATGCTTGCCAATGTGGCAAGCTTTTACATTTTCATAGCAATGGCCTTCCCCTCTTGCCCTTTACCCCCTTGCTTGATATCTGCCATCTTCTTTTAAAAATCAGACTAAGTGATCTAAACAAATTGAGAGCTGTTAACACTTTATTAATATATTATAAAACGAGTTAGAAGCAATGTTAGGTTAAGCACAACAGGGTTATCTTGTATTATAACGGCCTTGCATGCTTTACTGAATACTGTCTGCTACGGAGGGAGAGGACTTGGCCTCTGTTGCCAGCCTAACAAACATGAATGCACTGAAAATACCAACACTGCAAAGAAATGTAATTTTTTAAAGAAATTCCTGTGTCACAAAAGTGGTGATACCAGATTTTGTAAACAAATCATTTCTATGTCACGAATTGGTTGGCTACATTCACATGCTTCTACAGATGATAACCACCAAATTGTGTAGGAAGAAGAATAAGGGTGAAGAAAAAGTAGAAGTGGACAAAACGGTAGTGGAGCAGGAAAGAACATTTTTCAGCATGCAGCCGACTATAAAAGTGACAGAAGTAACAGTTTTCCTCCTATACAGAAATACTATCCATAGCACTAAACAGAAGAATGGGTTTCAGTAAAGTTAAACTTAAGTTTGAAGATTAAAATTTGAAGACCTAGAACTACAGTTTACATCTCTTTTATAGTAAGTCCTAAATGCCATTTACGAACTGACCTATATTACATTTCCATAAGGAATAGACATTTGACTGCTATCCACATTTCAGTTAAATGCATTACATATTTAAATCAACTAGGACAGCAAAGCTTGAGAAGTAGTTTAAGCCTTTATGTTGGGAAACCTGAGAAAGTAATATTGGCTTCTTGTTCTGCATATTTAAGCAGATTTTTAGGTTAGTGAATGTTCATAAGCAGAATGCAAGATGGCAGAAACGATAGAACTGCCTGTTTTATTACAAGCTAGGAAACCAAATAAAATGAAATTAAGGGCGTGAAGAGCGTTACGAATACTGTAGAAGATAGCATTTTCGCCTGTTCAAATATGTTCGAATACAGGTGTTTCCATGCAACAAAGTTTCGACACGATCCTACTGTCTAAGAAGATGTATGCAAGATTCAATACGATCTGAATCCGAGTTTTCATGAGTATTAAATCCGGAATGAGGGCTCAAATCAATTTCAATGCCCCATGGAAACGTACCGATATATATTCAATATGCAAGGATAACCTACCATGTTTAAGACAAATTTGAATTCCGTATGTACATCGAGTAGAAGAGTGAGTGATGCTTAAGGGCACATCGACAACTAGGTCATTTGGGCCTTGAGTAAAAGATCACGTTCTCAAACCACTAAAGAACTCAGGATAACTTTGTATCCACCAAAGATTCACTAACGTAGGTATTTTTGACGCAAGTTTTTCGCGTATACGCAATCTTTACTTAAAAAAGCGGTATGTGGGGACAATCTAATCACACATTGTCTCACTCAAAATATGAATAACCAGATGGTATGTTTTGAAAATACAAGATTCATTAACCAACCCCTTGAAGCCATAATTCGGAATACCTCTTACCTAAACGGTCGATCCCAGAATTTCGATGCCGCCCGTACGCTTATTACAGCCACCATTGTGCAAGGATCAGGATGGAAGATATTTCAACTTTAGTGTAACAAGCCTCAATTCAACCACATCGGGTAAAGTCAAACGTCGCTGTTTTCGTGAATAGGAATTTATGTTCCAGTTGTCATTGACTAATACCCTTCTCACCATAACGATATTGTGTGAATAACATAACCAAATAAATCAACTGCTTCGAATTCTCCTACTCTCTGCAAGTGGAAATGGCATTCAATATTGCCAACTTCGTTGTGGTTGACAATGTTGCCAACGGTCTGTGAGGGGAAAAACATCCCTCATACAGATTCCATACCACGATCGACTCTACACAGGCCGGAGCCTAAAATGTGGCAACGTCGCAGGATCGTGTCGTAGATGTTTTCAATATATCTACTCTACCAAGTTTTCTAAAATCCGCATTTGGTACCAAAACTAATTTTTGAACATAGATATATGTTTTATACATATGCCAAAATTCATAAAGGTTATCTGTGGAAAGGGCAAATGCGTTTGAACGGATTAATATCGAAATTTTGCCGCTTATTTAGCATGAAGATAAAAGGCAAAATACCAAACATCCCAACTTTTTTGTTGTTGAAATTCTCTATTTTAGTGCTTTAGAAATAAAAAAATTCCCGCAATGGAATAATACAAATTAATCCCTAACACCATTTTAAAGTGACTTTGTCAATTATTGACAATATTCACTGTCTAACGGTGGCCTCCGATATATGATGACCTGATTCAGTGATAAGCTACCTGCTATGACGTCATACTAGTGGTATTATTAGCCACGGGTGGTGTACTATTCAGCACAGAACACTCTATTGGTATAGCTATTTTAAAAACTTAATGAAAACAGGAATTACTAAGTTTTTGCGCATTGTCTCTGCGAATGTGGCAGGTTACGAATTAAATTGGTGGAAAAATCACTTTCTACAGTTACAAATATATTGCTAAACAATTATTGCAAATGTAGGAATGATTTCCTAGCTCATAAGAAAAGCCGAAAGAGAAAGTTGGGGACATTACAAAAATGTTGTGCCGAAAAAACTCCTCTCAAAACATGAATTCGTTAAGTTCCATTTCACCTCTAAAACCTCCAAGCCCAGCATAAGCATTAATTTTTTGTACAGGTAAATTATAAAGCTTGGCAGCGTTTTCTTTGTCCGCTTATTGCCGAATACTGTATGGTCGTTCACAGCATTTGTGTGACACAACAATTCGGACTAAACAATTAAATATATGTGTATTTTTATCACTGTGAAAACCATGTGGCCTTCAAATGCATCCAAATAATGCAATAACGAATGCTTCATTCCGCTGCTGTGACGTCACATTCGTGAGGAGCGAGGCTCGCGCGAGTCAGCCTCGGTCGCTGCCTAACGTAGCGGTCTGGACTACACACCTCAGCTGATTTAATTACGACGCGCGAAACACGTCGAGATTTCTGTTAAAATGAAGACGAATGCGTCTTCCATTTTAATGCATGTCACAAACAAGGACACAAACCTACATATTTTAAGTATGGATTGAGTTTACCTCTAAAAGTCCGTAATATGTTTGTTGTAGTTTTAATCTAGGCCTGCATTAGTGGGAAGAATATCTACTGAAAAAGTTACAATGCCTTGAAGCTCTTGATGTTCATGTTTTGCGGTGCTGTCGAGTAAACCCCAAGTTTAACATGATTATTTTTTTGACGAAGGCATGAATATGAGATACACAGAAGAAATGCTGATTCTGACCCAGATATGTCAACGGTTAGAAACTAAAATCGAATGCGTATACTGTTCAAATCATGCTTAGAACACAAGACTTGAGATTCTATTTTACTCTGCTCCTCAGTAGTCTGTAAAAGCTTTTGAATGAAATACTCTTGGGCCTGCACTCCATATTATCCGGTTAATGCTTAGGTAGCTTTGTAAGTAGTTTCTAGCTCATTTTATTCTGTATAGGATTATCTGAGTGACAATCAGAATGAAAAATTATCCTGTTAATGCTTAGGTAGCGTTTAGCTAATTTTACTCTTTATAAGTTTAACTGAATGACAAATTATTCTGTTTATGCTTATGTAGCTTTGTAATTTCTAGCTTCTTTTATTCTGTATAACAAATTATCCTGTTAATGCTTATGTCGCGTTGTAAGTAGTTTTAGCTCATTCTATTCTGTATAAGATTATCTGAATGATAAATCATCCTGTTAATGCTTATCTTGCTTTGTAAGTAATCTCTAGCTTCTTTAGTGACAAATCATTGTTAATTACATTTGATGTCTATGTGAAAGCTACCTAAATGGTTATGTATAGAACAATCTGACAAAAGATGCCATTCGTTACTAATTATAACTAAACAATAGGATGTGGCAGGAAAAGCATAGTGAAAGTTTAAAACAGTTCAATTTATATCTGTAAATATACATTATCAATTATCTTATCAATACATTCTCCCTTACCCTGGTTTTTTTTTCTTTTCTTAAATTAACGTCATTGTGTCATATCGGACGAATGAAATGAAATGGGTGAAATGATGCTCAAATGAGCCCGAGGTCCATGGAGCTTTAAGTTCCCCGACATTCGTCTTCTCAGGGTAGGGAAAACCACGGAAAAAAACCTTACCCGGATAACTTACCCTAAGCGAGATTCGAACTCGCGACCTCTTGAACGTGAGGCAGACACGCTAACCATCACGCTATCAGGCGGGCTTGTGTTTTAGTGCCTATATATGTGTTTTATATGCTATTACGTATATTTATTTACAAGATTGTACATTTAAATTGACATGGTCTCCAGTATTACCAGTGAACTTGCTGAACCAAATCCAATCTAATCTTAATTTTGTTACATGACAGAAAGGTTTGTAACTTACTTTTGAAATTACCTATAAGCTAAGACAAGCATTGCAACTAAAGGCATACTTTTCTATAATGATACACAGATACTTATGTGAATAAACAGATGAAATTCTCCACATTGTACTGATTGGAAGAGGATTTGCCTTACCACTACTTTAAAAAGTCAGGTATTTCCCCAGATACATGCACTAACTGAATGTGTGATGCACCATTCCTTTCTTGTTAAGCCTCTATACAGAAAAGAAGACAAAAGCCTGACTTCCAATTACAGGTCCATCTCACCCTTGACAGCTTTTTCAAAAGTAACTTAGAGTGCTGTAGGTACAGAAAAATATTGGAGAGCAAGAGGATTAATGACTTCATTGTCAGAAATCCAGCATTAGCTAACAACAACAAAAGAATCAGGTTACAAAATACAACATACATTCTCTGCTCATCCCAGTTCAGATTTAGAAAAAGAATGTCAACAGAAAATGCTGCATATATGCTACCTTTTGAACTAATAAACACCCTTGGATAAAACACAACTACCATTAGGAATACCATGTTTGCCAGTTTTTTAAACAGCTGAGCGATATTGAATATCAGTCTTGAATATGTTCATCGCCAGTAAGCTTCAGATCTTATTTTAGATCAGGGATTTATAACCTTACCTCTTTGGAGAACCTCACGTAATGAGCGACTATTTCCCACTCCACTCCTTCAGTTGGAGGGACAATCAGTATCCAGTGATGGACAAAAACACAGAAAGAAGATCAAAGATGAAGGAGAAGGGATGATGTCATTTGTGTACAAGACCCAACCATCTAGCTAAGAACTCCAAATCTTCCGTTCAATGTTAATTTTGCAGAAAGAAGAATGTTACAGTTATGTGTCCAGAACTAATGAAAACGGAAAACAAGTGAGACAAAAGATGAAATACCACAAACACGGATTAGCTAATAATACATATATAAGTCAAGTAGTCCTGCAAATGTTGATGGTCATATTACAGGGAAAGAGTAAATGGAAAACAGTAAGAACTTTCATGGACTGCAGCTCACAATGATCCTACCTCCTCCAGAGGACAGTTGATGAATTGGGACTAGAACCTTGTGGAGAAGAAAGTCACCTATGTCTTGTTTGGGGGATTCTGCTATAAAACACAAGAGATAAAATTGATGTAAGAAGAAAGGATGTGAAATTGAGGTATGAGACCATCCAAGAATTTGTCAGTTTATTCCTCGAGTTTCTAGAACTGATTTACTACAAGAGTTGAAAAAAGAAGAAATATGGATCAGTCACATTGGTGACAGTTCTCTGGAGGTTGAGCTCCTCATTGGAATGAATGTGTATGCCAAGATTCTTATAGGAAATGTTCGCTCGAAAGGTGGGCTCTTGGCAGTAGAAACAAAACTGGGATGGACTATGACTGGCAAAAGGCACGACCAATCTCATGATAGCAGTTTAAGTAACCTTACCATTTCAATGGCTTATAATGATGTATGAACCATATCTGAACTTCGGAACCTCAAGACTATCAGCATCCATGACCAAGTAGAATCCAAATTGATTGAGGAGGTAAAACAGAATCTTCTCAGAACTCTGAAAAGAGAACTTGATGATCATTATGTAATAAAGCTTCCCTGAAGAGGTGGTCAAACTGAAATCAATTGCAACAAACATATTGCTTAGAAGAGACTCAAGTCTACTACTGAGGAGCTAAGAAAAACAAATCTTTTTGCCAGTTACACCCAGATCTTCACAGACTGGCAAAGGAAGGAATTCATAGAGGACGTTTCAAATGAAGAAATGGAGAAGACTTGCCATTATCTTCCCCATTGCCTGGTAATTAAAGTTTCAAGTTTGCCCAGTATTTGATGCACCACATAAGACAGATGAAGGCATTTCCTTGAATGACTGTTTAGAGACAGGGCTAATCATGTCCAGTTAAATCCAGAATTACTCATGAGGTTTCAATAAAATATTATTGGAGTTACTTCAGATATTAGGAAAGCATTTCAAACAATTGAGGTTACAATAGAAGATCACGATCATTTGCATTTTCTATGGTGGGAGGACGATGGTACAAATAAAATGAAAATTTACAGACATTCAAGAGTGGTCTTAAGAACAACCTGCAGTCCATTCATCCTGGGTACTCTATTAGAACACTATCTCTCCAACGTCCACAAAGAAGACAGCTTGATAGCTCACAAATTGGAGTTCATGTATGTAGACAACTGTGTTATATCAGTCTCTTCGAGGGAAGAGTAATGATGCAAATATGGAACTTAGAAACTGGGAATGTTCAGCAGAAGACATCTAGTGCATTGAAGAGAGTATAAGTGAGAATGTACACGTCACAAAAGTTCTAGGTTTACAATGGAATAGAAGACTACATACACTAAATGTTGAAATTAATACTGAATTTTCATCTCTACCAGAAGTACTAACAAAGAGAATACTACTCTCCTTAGTACAGAAAGTTTTCAGTGTTATTGGTTTTCTTACTCCTGCACTCTTCCATTCAAACTTGTTACAAAAAACATGGCATATTGAAGCTGGAAGCAGAAGTGAGCAAACGAGAGTCAAACTGAAATGGGATGCACTGTTACTTGAGCATATAGCTTATAAATTCAGAAAGTGTTATCGAGAAATTAGTCGTCTAAAGGAAGTGAAAATTCCATGACTAATCACAGGTGGTGTATTAGAAAAGTGCCAATTGACACTGCATACTTATGTGGGTGCTAGTCAACACGCATATCTGCAGTCATCTTTTTGAGAGTTGAAAGTAATCTAGGAGTTTCAGTGCAACTGCTCTTAGCCAAGGCCAGGGTAGCTCCACTCAATTACAATTCCCAGGCTAGAATTACTAGGATGCCCAGTTGGAAGCAGGCTCGCACCTTCAGTTAAATCAGCTTTGCATTTGCAAGATGAAAAAGAATATTTCTGGAGTGACTCGACTGCGTTGGCTTGGATAAGAAGAGATGAACAATGGGCTACGTTTGTTGGCAACAGAGTAGAAGCTTAACACACCCTGAAGACTAATAATATATACCAGGAATTTATAATCTGGCTGATCTAATGTCAAAGGATGTTGTCCTAGTCAGCTGTAAGACTCAGAATAGTGGAAGGGACCTGAATGGCTAAAATGATAGGAGAAAGAATGGCTATTTCAACAAACAGAAAATGACGAGAATAGAATTGCAATCTTTGAGGAAAGGAAAAAGAAACTGAACCACACAGCAACAATGATAACCATGGACATAAGAAGCTGGAGTTTTTCTCAATGAGTACGGGTACTAGCCTGGATTCTTAGGTTCTATAATAATGCAAAGGAGAATAATTCTTATGTGGGTCCCTTACAATATTCAGAAATCAAGACAGCAGAATTGAAAGTCATTAAAGGGATTCAATCAGATTAATATCCGCCTGAAGGTAACACAGTCAATGGTATCAATGTTGTTAGGGATGTTGCCTAAGAAACATGAAATAGTGGAAGCAATAATCTTCGAGCAGCATCAACTTCATTATCATGCTGGTGTGCAGTTTTTAATGATCTATTTTAGAAAAAGATACTGGATTATACAAGCCAGAAGAACTGTTAAGAAGGTTACAGTGTCTGCAATGTAGGTGGCATAAAACTAAAAATGCAGAATCAGATTCTGTTCCTCCACCTGAGGATCGTGTCAAGGATGCCAGTGTGCTCAAAGTGGTTGGTATTGACCTGGCTGGACCATTGATTTTGAAGGACCATCTGAAGGTATGGGTAGTTCTCTACACCTGCACAGTCTTCCGAGCAATTTATTTGGAACTTGTGTTATAGTTAAATATAGAAGTATTCATTATGTCATTGAGAAGATTTACAGCAAGAAGAGGCTATCCATCATCTGCTCAGATAATGGCACAAATTTCATTGGAACTTCCAACGCATTGAGGAGTCTAGACATTCAGAAACTTCAACAACAATCTAGGTTCCAAGAAATAGAGTGGAACTTTAATCCTCCTACTGCCAGCTTGTGGGAGAGTAACCTATGGAGAACTACTAACTTCACTCTGTGATGTGGAAGCAGTAATCAATCGATGCCCACTGACATACATATCAGAGGATTTGACTACATTGACACCGTATATGTTTCTTAATGATGCTGGAGAGATTTTTGTACAGGATACTGATCATTTAGAGAAGGTTTAGTTCCAGGCACTTCGCTACATACATCTAATGCAAAAGTTGAACTAACATCTCAACTTATCCACTGTCCAAAGGGTAAAAGGAGATTAAACTTGAAGGAAGGTGATGTAATACTGTTAGGCTCCGAGCAGCAGAAGAAGGAAAAGTAGCCACTGGCAAGGATTGTATCACTCTTTCCTGGCAAGGACAGTGTTTCTCAAGTAGTCAATTTAAAATTACAGGATGGAACACTGATAAGATCAATTGAAAGACTGTACCCTCTAGGGTACATACATAGACACACATGAAGATGTCTTTGTTTCCAAGAACTGTTTGACTAAGGAGATTCCCCAGGGTTACAAAACCTGCAATGTTCACAGAGTGGTTCCCAATCCAAAATATTCTCCTTAACTGAGTAGATTATATTAACGTTTTTGAGAAAATATGTTCATGTAATAAGTAGCATGTGACCTTTGTTATATTGTCTTATTTTGACTGAAATTATTCCCACAATTTCAGGTTGGGAGGAATGTTAGAAATATAGTTAGCAATGGCACATGTTTAATTATGACTTCAGTTGTCATTTGTTAAAAAAGTTGAAAAATGAGAATGCTTGTTTTATCCATCACGATAAATATGTTGTTAGCTAATGCTGGATTTCTGACAATGAAGTCATTAATCCTCTTGCTCTACAATATTTTTCACTCATAGAGCAATAGCAGAATAGTAACCGCTTTTAAGAGAGCACCATATTTTATGTTTTGGCGCTCACATCGCTCCCTCACAACCCCCAGGATGTCTGGAGGACCACACCTGTCGTTGGTTTATGGGTCTCACCGACCTGACCGGGAGAGTTATCAAAATAAATTCACCGACCATATCCTCTGATTACCAATCAGAGGATGCATTACATGCCATGACAGGTCAGCATGTTAAGGGTTAAGATTTTATAGAGAAATGGAGAGATTGGAAAAATAAAGACTCTGTAGCCCTCGGGAACCCTAATAGCATCGGGGTCGGAAGAGAACAAGAGATGACCAAGGTAAGGTCAGATAGAAAAGTTACAGTGAGGAGCAAAACACCAGTAAGTGGAAGTAATGTTCTGCTCAGCTTGGGTACCTTGTGGTTGCCATTCACATATCCCCTAGACGGAAACCCCTGAGTAAGTATTTAATTTAGTTGGATAACTTGTAGGGTTTAGAAGGGTTCTGTTAGTTATGATCTTGTGATTGGTTGAAAAGAAACGGACTGCAGCAGATCTGTCCATGTTTATATTTTGTAGCTCTCACGTGTTCTTTTAGTCTCGTTATTCAGGTATCTCTCTGTTTACTCAATCTAGATTTGACTGCAATTGGAGAGAGAGAGAGAAAGAAAGAGAGAGATGTGGGTTTAAGGGCATTCAACTACTTGGTTATCAGCTCCCATAAAAAACCATTCATGGCAGAAGCGAGATATAAAATTCAATATAAAATAAAATTAGTAGTAAACAGAAAAATAAATATACAAATCAGAGAAGCAAAAGACAGAACTAATACAAAGATGTCAGAGTATAAAATTAGATGTCTAAAATTTTATATCCTCAAGTTCATATTTGCCTTTTCTAAAAACTTCAAAACTCTTTTGATCGCTTGTTGTCCGCGAAGAGCTCTGCAAGACTGTCAGGCAGTTGCAGAGAGTCTCAAAGGTGTGCTAAGGAAACATTCTAGCAGCATGTGATGGACCGATAAAATGTTGCACAGCAGACGAAAAGGAGCAACATCCCATTTAAAAAGGTAACCATGCGAAAAATTGCAGTGGCCAATTTGCAACCATGTTAAAATCATCTCGCAACGAGATATTCGACAGGAAGTTACCCAGTTTATTGGAAGTTCTTTCACTTCTCTAACCTTATTACAGCAGACAGCTGACCACTCCTCGTGCCAACACAACAGCACCGCTCTCCACACTTCAAGCCTAAAGTCTTCCGAAGTAATACGAGAGATGGTAATACAGGGTTCTATGGTTGCTGCCTTTGCTGCCAAATCTGCCATTTCATTCCTAGGCAAACCTACGTGACCAGGAATCCATGCCAGAAGTGTGTAAAACATGGAGGGCATCCTGGATATGTTGTACAATAGGATAAGAGTTGTAAGCTCACAAGGGCTTTGAAGTGCACTAAGAAAATATCTTAAAATCAGGCAGTCACTTAACTTATGACGGTGCAATATAAAATGGCTCGGTATACTGCATACAGCACTGCAGTATAAATGGAATATATATGGTTTGGTTCCATAAACAAAGTACATCCAACACCACTAGTGCTCTTATCACGATAAATATTGAACTATGTAACAAGATTTTAAGTTTGAAAATATATAAAAGGAGTCAGATTTGGTATTTAATGTAGACACTGGCATAAGCGACTGCAAGTTGGCCCCCTTAACCATTAAAACGAGAATGGTGTATTATCTGCTCTGAGCAGATGTATTTTAGATTATGTGTTTAGCTGAATCAGTAATAGTTCTAGCAGACAGTATATATACTGGTCCTTTCCCTCGTGTCAGTCTTCATCATCCTGATGATGGGAAAGATACATACTCCCGAAACGTCAATGGCTCTTCATCACTACACCTGGCTCAAAGCCCGAGAATGTCTTGAATATTAATAGTTCTGTTCTTGGAGATTATACTTTTCTCCTGCTCACATGTATGAGTAGGTCTGGTACCTTGTATTTTATCATTCAAATGAAGTTGAATTTGTTGATCAATTTCTCCACCGTAACAAAATATTAATAGCAAAAATAATACCTAGATAATCACATTCACCCCTTCTTTAACCCAATATTACATCTCTTGTTTATCTCCATCTCTGTTAGATTAATATTTTTCTACCCTTGCAACTTGCATATCTTATGTTCTTAACTCACAAAAAAAAAAAAAAAAAAAAAGAATCCCCTTCTTGTAAACCCTGACTACTGGCATTAAAAAGAGAATGGTGAATTACTTGGACATGTTGAAGTGAGCTAGCAATAACAGGAGGCATTGGTAAGAAACAAATGCAACAATGGACAATGTGTTTTTGGAATGCTGTCTATAATTCAGTGCAATTAGGTATTCATTAATTTGCTTATTTCTGGCTTTGCTGTATCTTTTAGCTGCAGTAAGGATCAGATCTAGTATAAAAAGCACAAAGAAGCAACAAACTAAGTGCAACTATACTATCAAATGCCTTTTATGTAAACTACAGAGTACAGAAAAAGAGCTTTATCTAGTAGAAGTGTGGCATAAACAAACATTTATAATGTGACTTTAAATGCTGACATACAAAAAAGGTTAACACTGATGCTAAAGGTACCGTAATCACTTATAAATCATCTTTCAGAACAATCATGGCAAAAGTGTCTTACGCTAAAGGCAGATGTATGACTTTTCATACACTATAAGCACTTGTCCAGATTAAACTAATTTTCTTGTTTAACAATTGCCATGATCACACCAGCATTGCCATGAGCAGAATTTTTTCCTGCAGAAGTTCTTTTACATGCCAGTAAATCTACTGATATGCAACTGTCATTTTTAAGCACACTTAAAAACCACCGGTCTGGGCCAGATTTGAACCCGTAACCTTGTTTTCCATATACAGCCAGGTACAAATGACCTACACTTACCGTTTGTTTTATATATGAGTTCTGAACATTACTTGGGAGGAATGTTAAAATACTTAATCAACTCAGGGTTTAAGTTACAGTTGCTTTTTGCTAGTCAAGATCAAAGGATGTAACAAACTTCAAAACAGCATTTGCAAAAATGCAATAATTATCACAGACACAAGCAACATGCTGCTTTCCCTTCCAGAATAGTGGAGCTCATTTCTGATCAGGTCTGCAGATTCACTAATTTCTGTCAAATATACCCTGTGCATGTGTGTGCTTTTTAAGAAGTAATGGATAAATTTGTCTTAAGGAAGATAAGTGAATGAATCTCAGTGAAACTAAACTAAAACTTAAAAACAGTAAAATAGGTATGCCAAATAAAAAATTAGTAGAAGGTGTTATATTAATAAGTATTGCAGCCAATTGGTCATATACAGATCAAAATTTCATGTTAGCTAACATGAAGTGTTATATTGATGGTGCAAAGTGCAGTATACTGGAGCAATTCCATTATTTACATGTAATTTGTGAGAACACAAAAAAGAACTGCTTGGCAACATAATCAGGTAAGCTGTAGTATTAACAATCACAACAAATGTGAGAATTTAACAATTTAAAACTATTTTAATACAGACAGCCAATGAAGATTATAAAATCATTTTTTATATCCAACTCAAATTAGGTTCTCCTGGAAAAAAAAAAAAAAAATAAATAAATAAATAAATAAAAAAAAATCCCAGTTCTAATTATAAATGTTGACATATTTATTAATGCAGTTCTAAATTATTCCAGAATTAATAAATTATTTGGATTCCATATATTACAAGTATGACTGCCTCCATAGCACAGCTAGTAGTGCACCTAATTCTGACATGGAGGACCCACGCTCGAACCCCAGTACCGGCATGGGATTTTTCCCCCACTGGGAGGTCTGGTACGGGGTGCACTCAGCCTCGATAGTTCCCTGAGGGGTCAATTGAGGAGCTATTCTGATAGAAAGGTAGCATCTCTAAAAGGTCAAGCAGTCGCCTTACGGTTGGGGGAGTCGGTGTGTTGACCCCCGCCAGCCCCAACCTGCACTCCTCTGTGGCCTTGGCTGCGGCTGGAGGACAAAGTAGCTGGACGAATAAGGGTAACCTCTGCATAGAGGAGATGCCCTAGGGATTTTTTTATATACAAGTACATGTTTATTATAGTTCTAACTTGTTTGAGCTAGATGTGAGTAAATCCATAAATACCAGTAAATTACGCAATACTGAAGGGTCACCTCACATTGACTTTGATTTTAAAAAGGCATTCAATGTGTGGAGTATGCATAAAAGCTGACATATTCTAGTGTGATAAAATATAATGTAATGCAAAATATCCAAATCAATACTAACAGTTTACTGTAATGTAGATATGATATGGAATGTTTAGATCTGCATGTGTAGAAGTTAATATTTAAAAATATTTCATTAGCAGATTCAATTCAATAAACAAATATGTCACTTTTAAAACCTCATTAATAATATAATGTGTAACATGTTCTATTGGCAGAATTTTGCACAAAGGTAAATTGTGATTTGCATTTTTGTGATGTTTTATTTTCTAGCTTAAAGCCTATCTAGTATCATTCAGTTTTACACAGCTTTTACAAACCATCTTATAAAAGGTTAATGTTCTACATCTAATATATAAACTTAGGCTTTCACGGCTGGTGTCTTGACTATTAGATATGTTTAGTTCTTCCAGGCTTGAAGGTAGTGGTCTAGAAGGCATTGTAGATACCAACATTTTGCCAAGTACTGCGCTAAACTTTCAGACACACACAACAATTGTAATAAAACCCCGCCTACAACTAGCCAATCACTACCGTAGCCAGCACAACAATGCCCCGCTCACCCCCACCATATACAAAATCCTAACAGACATCAACGGTCTTTACTTCCACTCCCAAACTCTGATCAGTGCAGACAGCAGATCGTGTTACCCTGATGATGCCAAGCGCAGTACTTGGCAAAATGTTGGTATCTACAATACCTTCTAGACCACGGCCTACAAGCCCGGAAGAACTACACATATCTAATAGTTCTACGTTTAAGTTCAGTGATCTTTCAAAGTTACGACACAAAGATTTTCAAGAAAATCCCCATCCCAAACTACCCTTTACATGGAACATTTTTCAAGTTTTTTGCAGTTTGTTATGAGGGTGCTAACTTATGTTACTACGCAGGCATGATCTTGCATATGCAGGTTGGGATACGTCTGACATGTCACAGACCCAGTTATAAATCAGTCTGTGGTAAATGCTGGCATTGAGAAGATGGGAAGTACAGAAGAGTGCGGGTCTACAATGAACACATGGGATTTGGCACTTCATTCCTTGATAAAGTTTCTCACAAAGGAAGGGAAGAAGCACATTGGTGGAGTTCATTCTATAAAGATGGCAAACATGCCAAAAGTATCACATCCAGTCACTTTAAAATTAAAAAGTTACATTTCAGAATTTAAAGATGATGGTTTATCAACAGACAATAAAATATTATTTTGTAATTTCTGTCAGTGTGCAATATCTTCTACTCAAAAGTTCCTGGTGCAACAACATATTCAAACTAGTAAACATCAGTCTAACAAACAACGAAACTCCAAGCAGAGACAATTGTTTTAACAGAACCAACAACATCGAATGCAAGGTCCGAATTCAACATCAAGCTGTGCCGTGCTCTCGATTCTGCTGACATTCCTCTACAAACTGAAAAATGAGATCTTCAGAGAATTCCTTCAGGAATATACTCAACATACAATCCCGGATGAGTCAATGCTTAGGAAGACATATGCTCCAACCATCTACCATGAGACAGTACAGAAGATAAGAGATGAAATTAAACATGGCCCAATTTGGGTTTCTATCGATGAGACTACTGACAAAGAAGGTAGGCTTGTTGGCAATGTAATTATTGGTTTGTTAAGCGAACAATATTCTCAATGGATTCTTTTACATTGTGATGTTCTAGAGAAGTGTAATAACACACTGTAGTTAAACTGTTCAACAAAGCTATGGGTATCCTATGGCAACAGGGTATTATGTACGATAATGAGTTACTCTTTATTAGCGATGCTGCCCCTTATATGCTCAAAGCTGGACAAGCATTATCTGTAGTTTATCCTAAAATGATTCATTTAACGTGTGTGGCACATGCATTTCATCGTGTCGCAGAAGTGATAAGGGGCAATTACCCTAAAGTAGATTTGTTGATTTCACTAGTGAAAAAAGTGTTCCTCAAAGCTCCCAGTAGGGTTAATGTGTTGAAAGAAATGTGCCCTGATATTCCATTGCCACCAAAACCAATTTTAACTAGATGGGGTACTTGGCTGGAAGTAGTTGAATATTATGCCTAACATATAGATTATTAAGAATGTTCTACTTGCATTGGATTCTGAAGATGCAGTCTTAATTTATACTGCAAAAACAGTTGCCTGTGACACAAGTGTGAGGAATGACTTAACTTACATTAAGAACACATTTTCATGTACCATAAAAACACTCAAAAGTCTCTAAAATAGGCACCTTTAACTTCCTGAAAGCTTTGAAATTAAAAATAGCACTGTGGAACAATTGAATCGTGGTAGAGGTGAAGTTGCAGACACAGTAAGAGCTAAGGTGGACACTGTACTTTCAAAAAACCTTGGATATGAAGAGCTACGAAAGGTTGTTGCTGTGATGAGTGGTGATTCAACAGTGAAGGTTAACTTGGACTTATCCCCAGCAGACATCGTGAAATTGAAGAATGCAAGAATTACTTCTGCTGATGTTGAACACAGTTTCAGTCAGTATAAATCTGTCCTCAATAATTGTCAAATCTGACAATAGAAGAAGATTCATTTTTCAGAACTTGAAAGAAATGTTTGTAACCCATTGCTATTATAACAGACAATAGAAATTGTGTTTTGTTTGAAGTTCACATAATTTAAAGACAAGGTATGAAGTTCACATAATTTAAAAACAAGGTATGTCCATTATTATATTCTTTGGTTAGTTTTATTAAAATATATCAATATTTAGCATAGATAGTCATTTGTTTTATAATTATAAGTCCACATTTAATTCCATATTTTGGTAAAAATAACTGCATATGTATTTACATATTTCATACATTGTTAGTCCATATAATTCCTTTCCCTGCTAATTAAGTTGAGCGTATGAGGAAAAGGGAAATAGTCACTTCATAACATTTTGTGTGTCATGCTCCCTTTTTGCCTATATTTACATTACCTGCATAATTGTGTCAGTTTCCTATTCAGATCTTACTTGTTCCAATATCCGTAACCCTAACTGATTCATATCCATTATCCTCTGTGAACCCTTTTGACATTTCTGTGCACAACGGAGATTTAGTACATTTCTAAATGACAAGATTTTGTGTCGAGATCCATGTTAGGCATGATTACTGAATCTTACTGTTCTTTATTCTGTCCATTGTAAAGTAATTAAAACATTTATTTATGCTGGTTTAACAACACTTTCTGATGGCATTCTGATGTATGACTGCAGTGACTATTCTCGTCTAGCCATTTTATTCTAAGAACAGATCCTAGAAGTTTGAGGCCCATACGATTTCTTAATTTTCTCAAATGCGAAAATAGTTTTTCCACTGTAGCTTTACTTACGGGGGCCCTGAAAGTGGCTAAACTTCTACAGACCAACTCCATCAGAAATTAATAAAATGGCATTGAAACAGTATAAAAGTTACTCTAGAGTGTTCCCCATAGTCAAAAAGCTTCCCAATATTGCATCAGAGAAAGATATTTATTGTTGACTTTAGTCACCTGTAGTAGAAGATTGTTACGTTACGGCTGGTAATGTTTTGGAGAACCATGTTAGCTTAGCTTGGTTAGGTTAGGTGTAGCTTAGTTTTTTTAGGTTTAAGGATCAAATCAAGAAAGGTGAGGGACAAGGAGGAGAGAAGAGGCGACGTGTACAGAAACTGCGTTTCAATGTCTTTTTTTGTGAGCATTATCCCTAAAATTTTCAATTTTTTGTGGAACTCTGGGAATTTTTTTTTGGCGGTTTGAGGCATTTTTGGAAGCTAGAATTTTGGGTACGTATTTATACGTGCCTAACGAATGTTTTGGAATTAAATTTTTTTTTTTTCCGGCGGGGTTGGTCAGCGGAAGTTTGCCCACATCGGAAACTCGAGCCATCTTCAGGAATCTTGTAATTAAAAATTTGTTTACCAGCGGAAAGTCAGAGGCATCCGCCACTAATGTTCAACTTCTCCAATAGCAGATTCTAAAAGAAGTTCAGAGAATTTAGGACGTGTATGGCTTAAATAAATGCTGGGAGAATCTGCATCTTTCATAGAACGGATATATTTCCATCAATGTCTCACGTCATGTGAGTGTTTTCTATTCCATACAAATACAAAGCAACATTACCATAAAAGTTCTAATTTGAAAAAATAGTTTAGTAGCCCCAAAATTCGAAAATCGCCTTCATAAAAAATCTGTCGCAGAAAGGAGACTTAAGTAGGCCAATCCGCGACTTTTCGCCCAATCTGGCTGGCAACACTGCAAGCACATACTTTCCTCGTGCAATTATGCTTAATATGTTTAGCATCAGCACCCGGAATTGAAAAAATCGCGCGAGAATACCGATTAGGTAGTGATGTTACCATTTCGCGTATTTAAAAAGGCCAAAATGCTGTATATTCCCCAAAATTTTAGCGTATGCATTTAGACAAGTTGGCACACTTGACGTTTCGCGGAACCCTCCATGACAGGTTCACCTCTGAAGCAACATTACCTCTGCTTGTTTGTACTCGAAAATATAAAACAATAACTCGGGACACCGTAAGCTTCACAAAAATATATACCACATTTTACATATACAAGTTTACAGACATGCATAAGGTACAACACAAATACCTACCTTTTTCTGTTCCGGGCAAAGCGATCAAATACGTAATTATAAAGCCAATTGAGGAACTGCATTTTCAATGTCACTGTACATTAGAAGCACCATTAATAGTCGTATTTAACAAGGTGTGCGTGACTTCTATAAAAAATCGGTAAAAATCCTGCTACTTATAGCTGTGAATGATAAAACACGTTTAATTCTGTCACTTCCCTAAACTAAAAAGATGACGGATACACTCAAATTGACTTTACTTTAACCTATCTTCCTGACCACCCACCAACCTACAAAACACCAAACTAACATGGAGGAGGAATATACAAAAGTGACGGGTTGTAGGAGCAGAGTCGTTGCAAAGGAACACTTCCTTTATTGGGAATATGAAATAGTCAGAGCCGCAACACTGCGAAAGAAAATGCGCAGATTATCCGTGAAAACCTCCAGAGAATGCACGGTAAAAATTCTATATCACTCCCGCTATATAAAGAATTTTCACAAAGTAGAAAAACTAATAATATAAAAGGTATGAAGTTTCAAAAGTCAAAGGTGAAACAATGCAAATGACCCTGGCAGTAATGTTATAATTAGAGCCCGGATTTTTATGTAACATTAAGGTGCGAAATATGTACATATTTATGAAACAAAAACATCAAAATATGTAATGAAATATGTAATATCAAAAAAATATGTAAAATTGTGTAATAATCTAAATGCTAAGATTACCACCTCAAATCTAAATGCAGACTGCAAATTACCCAGAATTTTGTGATTTGATGGGTCTGTAAGTACGTAAATTAATTACAATATTACAAATGGTTTTGCTGGAGATTCGGAATCTAGTTTTCCTACTATTAAATTTGCTATGTACCGAGTAATCCATGTCATATGTAATTTTATCGACGGCAAACCAAATACAGGAATCTCTAATTTCATACCGTATATGTATGAAGAACTGCTTTTCCATAACAAACGTGAAGATACTTTTTCCTCAGAGTAAATTCGTCAGGAATAACTTTCTTGCAATATTTTTTTCTAGAAAGGAGCGAAATTGAGGAATTTGAAGTTTATGCCACGGAATATTAGCTGCAACCATTGTGCTGCTTATGTCTTTAAAACAGTCATTTCCGGAGGTTCCTATTGCATTTGTGTCAATAGAACTTGCTTTCTAGAAGACCGTAGGTGTTTGTTGCGTATGTGAAGAGCACTTTTGATATATTGTTACAATTGAGATTTCATGAAACAGCCAATTCTTTTACCTCATGCTTGACAGACTATTACTTTTCCGTCGGTTGTAAAGGCGCTATCTAACCATGAACTCAACTTGCAGGATAGCGAGGACGCAACTGGTACCATTTTACTAAGACTTGCAAGAAACTAACTGCACTATTATCGCCTCGCTATATTGATGGTTGTCCAGCGGCTCACTTTGTTTCCTCGCAAGTATTATATTACAAGGACTACCGTGACAATGGTAACAATCAATTTCTCCAGTTCTTGTAAGTGTCCAAAGCGCTACGAGAAACGTGACACTGGAGGTCAACATTGTCGAGCGGCACCTGCTTTGATATAAACGGACAACAATCAGAACGAGGCGAGGCAGTTATTATCGCATTCTCAATTTAACTTGCATCCTATTTCGCAGATTGAGTTATGTTGCTTTCAGCAAAAATTGTCAAAACAGTAGCGAAATCCAGAAAATATGTACGCTTTACGTAACATCGTTAAAATATGTCGAAATTTGCAAAATATGTTAAAAAAAAGTAAAATAAAAATTTGTGAGCGAGTCTCAAATGACGTAATTCGCCAACATTTTTACTTCTCATTGAAATATTATGCAGGATTTAAAATTTGTAATTACATAAAAATTTGGGCTCTAGTTATAATTATACCACGTTACATGGCAGGAACCATATTGACATTGACATTGATATCTTTATTAAGTCCTTCGGCAATACATCGTGCAATAGACTACGTCAATACAAAGTGTACAATACATCACAACAACAAAGATAGTCTAATGCCCACAAGTTGGGATTTAAAGTAGTACAGTAGTGTCTAAGGTAAATAAAATAAAATTACAAGTCAGTATAGATACATAATGGGTGAATATAACTTTTATATGATTACAGTGTTTTGTTCGAATATTCTTTTAAAATAAATTGGATTTTGGCTTAGCCAACTATACAATCTAATTTTAAACTGCTTACACTCTAAAAGTTTACTATTTCTATGAAGTTTATTATAAGGTTTCTGACTGGTAATAAACAAACTATTTTGACATTTTGTCTGTGTGCTAAAAGATACCGCTAACATGAATTGATTCCTATAGTATTGTAATTGTGGATTTCAGATTTTTAAGTATTCCTTCATAGAATTTCTTTTTTACATATAACAAACATAAATATATAAATTTGTCACAGTCAGTATTTTGCGCTTTATAAACAGTGGTTTACAATGATCATTAAATGGGGCTTTATTAATTACCCTTATAGTTTTTTTTTCTGAATAATAAATACTTTGTTTATATGTGAGCTATTTCTCCACAAAATTAGACCGTAACTTATAGTTGACTGGAAAAAAAAGTAGGCAGTCCTAACGTATACCTCAGGTACAATGTCCATAAGATCTCGAAGCAAGTAAATAACTTGACTATTTTAAACACACAGATTGAATTTGTGCCATCCCAGTAAGGGAACTATCAATTACTAATCCCAATATTTTTATATCTTTACTCATATTCAGATTAATGTTGTTTGTTTTGATATTACATAGAAGAATTTGTGTTTTATCCTTATTTAGAAGACTATTGACACTAAACCACTTCTGGGCCCTATCAAGGCTGCATTCAATTTTTAGACTTAGTACGTTGTAATCGGAGTGTACACTCAAGAATGTGGTATTATCTGCAAATATAATGGTGGATAAAGTATTGATATTGTTTGGTAGGTCATTTATCATTACACTGAAGAGAAATGGCCCCAGGATGGAACCCTGGGGCACGCCAGATTTAACTTCTAGACATTCAGACTTGTTTCCACCAGTATCAACATACTGAGTTCTTCCTTCGAAGTATAATTAAACAAATTTACACTGGCTACCACAGATACTATAATGATCTAATTTGCTTATTTAAATGTTGTGGTCAATACAATCGAAGGCCTTGCTCAGATCACAAGCAGTGATCTGGGCTAGGTCCTTATCCACGAAAGCCAACAGTATCTCCGAGGTCAAACGTTCCAGGGCGTAATTTGTAGACAGACCCATTTGAAAGTCAAACTGACGATCTGAGATTATTTTGTGGGTATCAAAAAATGTACATATCCGGTGCTTTACAATTACCTCGATGATCTTGCCTATTATGGGAACCATTAAAATCGGACGGTAATTTTTTGGCAGGGCCCTATCGCCTTTCTAATATATCGGGATAATTCGTGCAACTTTTTGAGATTTTAGAAAAATGCCTTCAGTGAGACAGGAATTGATACAGGTAACAAGTGGTGTCAAAATAGCAGTTATTATATACTTAATACTGTTCGATGAGAATCTATAAACATCTTTGCTTTTTGAAGCTTTCGTTTTGGAAACTATATTGAACACACATTCACTAGTCACACTTTCCCAATAAAATATGAACTGGGTTCGCTCCTATGTTGTAAACATTTCTCGGCAGTCTCTGGTGGTGGCTCTTCACATCATTGACTGATCTAATGAAGTAGTTGTTAAAAATCTTCCGCAGTTATTGTAATCCCGACCTCCTGCGTCTTTTGAATCGACACTTTTCTAACCAATGTCCATGCTGCTTGACATTTATTGCTTCAAAGTTAAATGAATGTTGCATTTGCATTTAATTTGGCTTTATTTACTTCCAATTTATATAAGTTCCTTAAATGCGTATAGGCCTTATATGCTATTTTATTTCTAATATTCTGATAAACTGTGCGGTATGCCATCAGTGATTCTTTCATACGTTTCAGTTCAAGGGTATACTAAGACAGTCCACTATTTTTATTTTTTAACAATTTCTTCTTTTTTACAGTTCTCATCGGGCAGACATGATTGAATAGCAATAAAAATTTGGTGAAGAATAAGTCAAATTTTTCCTCTGCAGGCCTATTACTGTCCAATAAATCCACATTATTGAACCTCACTAAAAAGTTATCTAAGCATGGTGGGGAAAGATTCCTGAATGTATATCTTTCTAATACATCATTTCCTGTAGCTGGTGAAAGCTGTATAGTGAACTCTAGGCCGCTGTGATCGGCAATATCTAATTGAATTTCACAAATATCACACAATTCCAGCGGGATATTTGTAAATATGTTATCAAGGTACGAGTTCAAACGAGTTGGCATATTATTTAAGTCATGAGTCATTATTTTATTGTCAAAATTTATATTTGTTGCATATAACCGTATTGATTTATGCTAAATAACAATTGTTATTAATCAAAATAATAGTTTAATAGTCAGTAATTGATTGCACATTAAGTTTACCAACTTCCAAGGGGGGGGGGCCGCCCCCCCCTTGCTCCCCGTTCGCGACGCCCATGATTTAAGTATCTGCAGTCAAACTGCCTGAGAAGATTCCAGAACTTTCTTACACTGGGTTGTTCTCATGTCACAACAAACTTAGAGTTCACATCACCACCAATCATAATATAAGCTTTTGTACGATTAAGGTATATCAACAACTGTTCTAATTTTTCTAAAAAATTTTCTCATCCCCCACTGGAGAGGGGTATATACTGACAATCACTCCACTATTCGCGGGTTGTCTATCACTACTGCAGCACATCAATTCTAGGTCTAGTACAGTATAACAATGAGGTGCGTTCAAGTTATAACCCTCCTACACTGCAATATACAACCACCATAGAAATCCACGTTTCGGCCTTGCAGAAATGCAACGTTATGTTAACAACTTCCTCTCATAGCAGCATGACTGGAAAATCAAAATTAACCCCGACAAATGCCAACTAATTCATTTCTCTAAGCGGCGTCACACTTTGGCAAAGGACCTAGCGGTCGGTGGTCAAATATTGCACTGCCGTCAGCAGGTTAAATACTTAGGTGTCACCTTGGACCGCACAATGTGTTGGTCCACCCACATAAAAAATAGCGCCAATAAAGGCAGACAGCGGCTAAAGTTGTTCGCCCCCATCTTCCGCAGTAAACAGTTGCGACTGAAGTCAAAACTGATATTATATAAGTCATTTATTCTCTCGGTGGTCCTGTATGCATGTGTGGCCTGGGCGAATGCCTCCAAAACCGCCCTGAAACAACTCCAAACCCTCCAAAACCTCTCCCTCAGAAAAATCCTGCCTGCTCCACTCCTCACCAGTACCCAAACACTACACCTTGAAACCCGGATCCCGTTCATCCCGGAGGCAATTGAAAAGCGAGCAACGGCTGCATGGACGCGCATTAGAAACCACGAAAACGACGTGATCGCCAACATTGGCAAAGGCGAGCCGAAGCACCGCAAGCATAATAGGATCAAAATGTTCTAGAAGCGGCTCGGCTCGCCGACTAATGCGCGTGCACGCAACCTCGATCCTAGGCCACATACATGTTCCGGCAGAGGCCCTCGCCTCGAAAAATATTCAGGAGCTGCCACCGTGTGACAGTGCAGTGCGCTGGGACGCATATCTCTTGTGTGCCCAGAGAAGATGTGTGTGAGAGTGTGCGTGGGTGAATGCGTGCGTGAATGTGTCTGTAAATAATTTGTATAGCGTGTGTAAATAGTGTTTTCAATGTGCGTGTGTGTTTTGTATGCGTGTGTGTGTGTGAGGGCATATCTCACGATATGCCAGAGTGAAAGCGGGAGTGAATGCGTGTAAATAAACAAAGTGTAAATATGTATATAAACAAAAAACAATATCAAAAACACTATAAACTAAAAACCCAAGACATTACAAGAGGGAACTGTTCTCGGTGGCCCAAAGACGGCCACTGTATGGGTTTCCTAGAAAAACCACTGTATATAGCATGCAAACCAAACAATTGTATATAAAAATGATAATGTTAGTCTGTAAGCTGGGCC
The DNA here is from genome assembly GCA_030765045.1 of Tenodera sinensis. Taxonomy (NCBI): domain Eukaryota; kingdom Metazoa; phylum Arthropoda; class Insecta; order Mantodea; family Mantidae; genus Tenodera; species Tenodera sinensis. The sequence continues at coordinate 163,780,342 of CM060965.1, forward strand.
CGTTGTACCAGCACCAGACACAATTGGTTAATAAACAATAAACAATCGTCTGTTATAACACCTCCTATTTTATTTCCAGGACTGGGACCAGATTGGACTGACTGGCTACCAGATGGCAGGTTGAGAACAGCCCGAGGTGTGTCATTCGTGTACCTACCCTATTAGGGTTTAACCACTTTATGACGGGACTAGAATGTTGTAGGATGGCTGGTGAAGAATGGGGATTGTAGGTTATAAGGAGGTAGCATATTTTTCTGCTCCTCGACGGCTGTTAATTCAGTGTGCAACTACCGTTGGGCAGATGAACTACCAGATTGGAACTTCTGGTTTGTTTTAAAATACACGTGGACTCTTTATGAATGCGTGACAGAGATGGCAGCAATGTACGGTGCATAGAACCCTCGTGGCAGCGACGAGAGTTAGGGCTGTTTTTGATACCTAAAATGGTGACGTTTTCATTACACGAACAGCATGTAATCATTCGTTTTCTCCATTTTCGTGGAGTGACACCTATTGAAATTCATCGCCAGTTGAGTGAGGCATGTGGTGATGGTACCATGGATGTGTCAAATGTGCGTTCCTGGGTGCGACAGTTCAACGAAGGCAGAACATCGTGTGACAACAAACCAAGACAGTCACGGCCTCGCACCAGCCGGTCTGACGACATGATCCAACTAGTGGAGAACGTTGTTTTGGAGGATCGCCGATTGAGCGTTGCAGACATCGCCTCCAAAATTGGCATTTCCGTGGGATCTGTGCACACAATCCTGCATGAAGATCTGAAAAGGCGAAAAGTGTCTTCCAGGTGGGTGCCACGAATGCTGACGGATAATCACAAGGCTGCGCGCGTGGCAAATTGTCAGGTGATGTTGACGCGTGATGATGGTATGAATGGAACTTTCTTTCAATCGATTGTGACAATGGGTGAGACGTTGATGCCCTCCTTTTTCAACCTTGAAACGAAGCGCCAGTCAGCTCATTGGAAGCACACAGACTCACCGCCACCAAAAAAAAAAAAAAAAAAAAAAAAAAAAAAAAAAAGCAGGTGAGCGCCAGTGCTGACAAAATTATGGTGGCCATTTTCTGGGACAGCAGTGGTGTAATCCTTACTCATTGCATTCCAAAGGTCACTACGGTGACAGCTGCATCCTACCAGTATGTTTTGAAGAGTAAACTCCTCCCAGCATTGCGTGAAAAACGGGCGGAAAAGTTTGGACGTGTGCTCTTTCATCAAGACAACGGAACAGCGCATCGGGCGAACGCGACGCAGGAGTTTCTTCGTGACAACTTCGAAGTGATTGCTCATGCTCCCTACTCACCTGACCTAGCTCCTAGCGACTTTTGGCTGTTTCCCACGATGAAAGACACTCTCAGTGATCGCAGATTCACTAGTCGTGCTGCTATTGCCTCAGCGATTTTCCAGTGGTCAAAACACACTCCTAAAGAAGCGTTCGCAGCGGCCATGGAATCATGGCGTCGACGTTGTGAAAAATGTGTACGGCTAGAGGGAGAGTACATTGAGAAGTGACACTAGTTTCACATTTTTCTTGTGATCACTTTGCGAGGAAAAAAAAAAAAGTGTTATAACTTGAACGCACCTCGTATATGGACATCTTTCAGCCATCAGGATACCTGAACCTCCTCTAATATGTTGTTTGTGGCAATACATTGATAAAGCCATATACTCATCAACTTGCAAATATCTGACTTTGTTTTCATACAGCCAATGCTCGCTTACACATATCAAATCATAATTTCTTTCTGGTTGACCTTGGTGACACATAACTCAATCGGTTATTCTTGCACCTAAAAAAATAAACAGGTAAGATTGTAGCTGCAGCAAACATTTGAGTAAGGTATAATATCAGATGTCCTAGTCAGAGAATTACATAGGTGCATTCGTTTGCAAACTATAACGTTTAAATAAACCTAGGGGTCTCTGAGGCCTTTAGTGACCAACAGAGGGTTAAAGCATGACTTTCTGCATATAGAACCTTTTGTTTCTTCACAAGTTGATCAAAGTCTAATTCTAATAGTGCAAGACAGCATCTTTATGAGCTTGTCAGCTGACACACTAGAAATGATTTTCACCCCGCACATGAAGTAATATTGTTAAACCTACAAGGCAGACAGTGCAGCCATTTACCAGGGATTCTGAAGCAAAAATGTTTAATGTTGCATATTCAGTATTCAAGTGCAATGAGTGTCACTGAAGCAGCCTTCCATAATATAAAATAATATTGCTAATGCTATTCCATTACTTGTTTTGATTTTAGCAGTGGATTTATTCTCTAAATAAAATGTATAGTGATTAATTGTAACATATGTATTCTTTTCTTTTGTAGAGTTTAATGCCCACTATTACTACATATGGCACCACAAATGAAGTGAAATGATAATTGGAAATGGAAATTTGGAAAGAAAACATCCTAGGCCTAAGTTTAAGCAATTCTGTGTTGTTTGCGAATTATAAGGACTAAAAAATCCTAGAAGCAACCTTAGTCAAAAGAACAGTTCTTTCAGGACTTGAACCATGATCCTCCTGTTCACAAGTTCATGCTTTAATGACTTTGGCCATCCTCATTGGTTTGTATGCAAAGCATATTTTTCATTCACTGTATAAAAATGCTCCCAGGAAAAAAATCTACTACCTATATCTAAAATTATGTTTGGAAACTCACCATCAAGGCATCAATGGAATGCTTGAGAGAAGCAGATCGAGACAGATATTTGTTTATAAACCCTTAGGCAAGATGTTTACTAAATGTTTTGAGTTTATTCAAAAGAAAAAGTATTATTTAATTAAATGTGAATTAAGAAAGGAAACAATTATGGCTAAAACATTTGAAAACTTCAGGTTATATAAGGTAAAAATATGATAAAGACAAGAGTTGATACAATGTATTGAAACAAATTGTGAAAAGAAACTTTATAAGCAGTGTTCAAATGTTGATCTTCACAATTCAGGACTTCTTCTTCTCCTTTATCTGATTACACCCCCCCCCCCCCCCATCCCTTATGGAGGACTTATATCCCCTAGGACTTACAAGCCAGTGCCCAGGCTCAGATGCCTGTTGGGGAGCAGAGGAACTTATGAACTGGGCAGGTGACACTGGTCGACAAGATTTTTTTCACAAGAAATCTGAATAGTGAATCTAGTGCATTTTTTCATCCTGAATTCAGATATGTAGTCAGAATTTTCCCATCAGGCATAGTTTTTCTGTGAAAGCTACTTTTCAAAATATGATTTTAGCATTTTCTTTGACCTGTGATAGGAACCTTTACCTCATATGTAGCTATTTTACTCAAGCCGTATTTATTGAAATTATTTGTAATATCACGCTGAAGCACCACAAAACAAGACTGTGCAGGTTCATTCATGTTTAGACATGCTCAGACCTGTCTGGCATTGTGATGTGTCAGTATTGAGCTGACTGTGACATTGTTCACTAGTGAAATATTTCCTTCCTTTCTGTTTGGAAGTGTATTGTGTATGTTGTGCATGTTGTATTTCAGTGCTTAATGTTTTCATCATGCCAAGAAAGTGTGTAAATCATGCAGATAATTTCTGCTATACTTGTGGTGAGCTAACCTTCAAGTCTCAGAGGCGAAATATGACCCCACTTGTAAAGAAGTGTTATCATCTTTACTTTGTCTGTCAAGTTGGTGATTTTGATAAGAGCTGGGCCCCAAATACATGCTGTGTTTCGTGTGTTAAACTGCTGACTGGGTGGAAAAATGGTACACATCATCAAATGCCATTTGCAATTCCCATGATTTGGAGGGAACCGAAGGATCATTCAACTGACTGTTATTATTGTTTGACAAATATTAAAGGAATCACATCTAAAACAAAATATACAGTTAAGTATCCGAATTTGCAATCTGCATTGAGACCTGTCTTACACAGTGAAGAGTTCCCCGTACTAGTATATGTAGATACAACCTTAAGTGATAACTCTGATTCTGACCTAACTGAAACTCAAAATGATTCAGATGAAAATAAAAATGATCTTACATATGAAGCCAGTAGCTCTTCATCAGAACCATACTTTCCCAATCAGCAAGACCTTAATGACCTGATTCGGGATTTAAATCTGTCTAAACTGCAAGCTGAAGTTTTAACTTCCAGACTCAAAGGGTGGAATTTACTCCAAAAAGATGTAAGAATAAGTAGTTATCATAGCTGCCATAGTGTTTTCAAAGAATACTTCTCTGAAGAATATGGTGTTGTGTTTTGTAATAATGTTTGTTCACTTATGGAAACTCTTGGGCATCAACACCGACCAGATGAGTGGCGATTGTTCATAGACTCCTCTAAAGTAAGTTTGAAGGCTGTGCTGCTACATATTGGCAATGAACTTCCATCAATACCAGTAGCGCATGCCGCTATGAAAGAGACATATCAAAATATGAAACTAATTTTAGAGAAAATACAATATGGAAAATATGAATGGAATATCTGTGGTGATTTAAAGGTCATTGCTTTATTGCTTGGTTTGCAACTTGGGTTCACCAAATTTTGCTGTTTTTTGTGCGAGTGGGACAGCAGAGATAAGAAGTCTCACTACGTTAGAAAGTCATGGCCAAAACGTGAATCTTTTCTCCTTGGCCAGAAAAATGTGGCATGTGTCCCTTTAGTGAATCCTGAAAAAATATTTTTACCTCCATTGCATATTAAGTTAGGAGTTATGAAAAATTTTGTCAAAGCTATGGATAAACTTTCTGATGGATTCTTGTACTTGAAATCGAAATTCCCCAAAGTCAGTGATGCTAAATTGAAAGAAGGAGTTTTTATAGGACCACAAATCCGATCATTAATGGCTGATGAACATTTCGAGGGACTGTTAAATCCACTGGAGAGAGCAGCCTGGCAGTCTTTCAAAAGTTTATGTTGCAATTTTCTTGGAAACCATAAAGCAGAAAACTATCGTGACATAGTGCCTGATCTTCTGCATTCTTATAAAGCTATGGGATGCAACATGTCTTTAAAAATTCACTTCTTGGACTCTCACTTGGACTTCTTCCCCGAAAACCTTGGAGCTGTCAGTGATGAACACGGTGAGCGTTTTATTCAGCAAATTTCTACGATAGAGAAGAGGTACCAAGGCAAGTGGAGTTCCAATATGCTGGCTGACTACTGTTGGACTAAAATGAGAAATGTTCCAGATGCAAAATATACCCGAAAATCACTATCTACCACTTTCTAGGTAAGTCAGAATCAGTAGTTATAATTTTGAGTTAGATAGCTAGTTACGCATTTTTTAGAATATTATAAAAATTCAAATGAATATCACACAAAACTCCTGCTCGATGCAGACAAACTGTAATTATATTTGAATTCAGCACGAAAAATACTTTTAGAATCTGTTATTTTAATTCTTGTGAAAGAGAAAAAGTTAATTTTTGTAGGCCAGTGTGATCAGCCAAGCACCAGGTATGATAGTGAGGAAGAGGATGATATGAAATGCAGGTGAAATCAATGATTGGAAAGGTGATAATTGACCAATTGGTGAAATGAGTGGCGGGGAAAACTGGAGAAGCTAGAGAAAACCTGACCTGATGTTGCTTCGTCCACCACGAATACCATATGCGAGTCCCTGGGATTGAATTGTTGTAGTGTTTAACGCCCGCTTTTACTACTACGGCACCGCAGGCGGTGACACTGATGATACATGAAGATGGAGCACCGGTGAAATGAAATGGCGGGGGAAACCGGAGTACCCGGAGAAAACCCGCCCTGACGCCGCTTCGTCCACCACGAATACCACATGCGGGTCCCTGGGATCGAACCCGGGCCGCCTAGGTGGTAGGCGAGCGCGCTAACCGCTCGGCCACGGCGCCGCCCCTGGGATTGAACCCAGGCCACCTAGGTGGTAGGCGACTTGGCCACGGTGCCACCACAGTTCAGGACAATTGTGAAAAGTGATGTTAATGGATGAAAAAAAAATAAAAGCTTTTTTGGGAAGAAGATAAGATGGCCAAAGAATATAAAGTTTTTAACATGTTTTGGTGAAAATTAACAGTTCTTGAAAATACCTGGTTACCTCTTCAAGACTCTCCCCCTGGATAGAAGAAAGATTCTATCTCAAGCAAGGGACAGCAAAAAGGGAAAAAAGAGTAAAATTATAAACTATAATCACACTTAATAAAAAATCTCAAATCAGAAGTCCTATCCCCAAATCTAATGTTTATTTGAACAAATAGCAATGAATCTGTAACCAATGGATGCAATCAATTTTACTACTCCACCTCATATTTGCAATTTGTGTATACTTTGATGTTTTTATTTTCCGTACTACGTGCCCATAGTTAAGTACAGGTTACCTGTTAACAAAAAAGTTGATACTGAGTTTTCACGAGAAATACATATTTTGAAGCTCCCTGAATCCCAAAAGAAAGTTAAGGAAATGGCCTCTGTGTATGTGTGTGTATTAGGGTTACCAGATTATTTTATGGACAATGGTAAAAAATGTAGGACATAATGGTAACAAATGTAGGACTAATTGTACTAATAATTTTTGTAATGACATGTTGGTCATTACAAAAATAAGGTAAATTTATGATTTAAATGCTATTTATATAAATATCCAAAGCCATATGCACTTACATTTTCTTAAAATCATGAAAAATATGGTGTTAAATGTGATTATGAACAGTCAGTTATGCTTTTCTGAAGAAGTAATCTTGTACAACACATCTAGCTTGTTTGAAATATAATAAAGAAATTCCACACATTTGAAGGTTTTAAAATTGTAATTCACTAAAACAATACCTCTAACTGAATCAATAGATAATCTGTTCCTTTCATCTATCCATTGTGCTTTTATTAGTGAAAATACTGTTTCAGCATTAGCATTGTGTTGCCTTGCCTCCACAGAATACCAACCTTTTGCCTTGGAGTGCAAATGCTATGTTGCCAACCTGTCGTTCAATGTTACTAATGCATGAGTATAGTCTTTGAGTGTAGCAGGTGTAACCATGTTGCCATAGCGAGTTGCAGTTGCAACTAATAACCAATAATTCACTACTATTTTCCCAGTTGCCAGTTCATTTTCTAATGATCACGGCTTGTTTCTGAAAATGTAGGACATTAGAGACTTTTGACAAATTTCTCCTGGATGCTGCACAAATGATTAAAATGTAGGGCCTATCTGGAAATTTCTGGATGTCTGGTAACCCTGGTATATGCATACATACATGCATGTTCCAAGGAAGTAACTCAAAGATTTTCAATAAAATTCCCCTACACTAAAATACCCTTTAAATGGAAATGGTAATTCATCATAATGATATATGATACTTAAAGGAAGCACACTCTAGAAAATGTGGTAGACATAACGATATACAAACTCCGACTATGATTTAAAAGCAGTTGCTTGCAAGCTATCATACAGTTTGGAAAATCAGAAAAGCAATGAATTCTTTTATACTTGAAGAGTTTATAAAATCCTATGTGGTGTTACTAATATAGTATGTTCCCAACAAGCAGATTCAAGTTCTCAAAATACATGTTTGTCTCCTAACATTGTCAAGACAAGAGTGCTAAAAATCGGAGAAGTATTTTAAAATAATATTCAAATGAAGTTAATGAGTTTGTAAACTATGCTCTAGTGCTGGACGAGACAGCAGACATAAATGACAAGGCTTAGCTAGTAGTGTTCATTTGTGGTGCAAATGAGGATCTTCCTGTACATGAATTGCTTTTGAATCTTATAACTTTTAAGGGACAAACAGAAGAATAACTGTTAGAAGCATTGAAAGATACAGTAGAAAAAGATTGAAACTTGAATAGGCTGATATCAATGGCAATAGATGTTCCAGCAGTGATTGGGGAAAAAAATGGTATGGTAAAGAGAGCAAAGCAATTATTAAAATGTTATAAATGTCTGAAAACATATGATTTTTCCATTGTATTATCCATCATGAGGTACTGTGTGGAAAGACTGTGAATGCAAAACAGGTACTAACGGATGTTGTTGTTAAGACTATTACCAGAATTAGTTCCTTCAACCCAGAGGTTTCGAGTTTGATTCCCAGCTGGCATTGGGAATTTTTCTTACCACAATAATTCCCTATCCCCTACAGAGTCTGGCTGCACAAATGTGAGTGTTTAATGTAAAGATGATAAAAATCAATATCAAGATACGGCAATAACACCATCAGTTGTTTCTCAAGGCAAAACCCCCGATAAGACCAAAGAAGTTACATGCACCTGTGAACAGTCTATTTTAATTATAAATTGAACATATTACAATCGAGAAGAGCACAATTAACACTACCACTACTTATGCGGTAGCCCAAATATAGAGTGTAGCCACCATCACCTGGGTGTTAATGAAATCTCATAGTTTTTTTTTTTTTTCATGGAAAATATAAGCGAAGCACATTTTATCTTCTTCTTTAGCTGATTACCCTCCCCTCATGTAGGACTTCCAAGCCAGTGCCTAGGGTCAGATGCCTGTCGGGGAGCAGAGGAACCTATGGACCAGAGTGAAGACCAGGAAACGGGTGGTCAGCCAAGCACCAAGCCAAGATAGTGAGGAAGAGGATGATATGAAATGCAAGCAAAAATGGATGATTGGAAAGGTGATGATGGAGCAATTAGTGGAATGAATAGCAAGGGAAACCGAAGAACCCAAAGAAAACCCACCCAGATGCTGCTTCGTCCACCCTGAAAACCACAAGAATCAAACCTGGGTGCCTAGGTGGTAAGCGAACAGTCTAACCACTTGGCCAAGGTACTGCCTGATTTTATCTATGGTGATTTAAATGATGCAGTTCTGATGGGTCATATAAAGTCATATTTTGGCTTTTTAATGTTTTTTGTCATTTTTCATATTATAGTAATATTTTCTCCTAAATTTTCGTATTTTTGTCACATTTTTATATTTCTATTCCACTTTGGCATATGTACATGCAGTCGCCTCATAGACCCCTTTTTTTGTCACATCTTATTCCTGTCTATAACATTTCTTGCTGTTATCTTTCTTAGAAGTATAGGTTTCTGTGAATTTGGAGAGTAAGCTGTATAGAAAGAGAGGGACATGCAGGAAGTGACAGATGCAAAGAAAGCACTGACAGTTTAGTATGGCTGTTATCAGGTTCTCTGGCAAGGTCAATTGTTTCTGTAATTAAAATTCTCTGAAATCTAATGGTCAGTCTCTAAGATACCTGATGGCTGGTACACAACCACGCCTCATTTATTGGGCAGATTTCATTATATGCGTGTGACTGCGAATACTCTCAGTTCATCATGCCTAAAACTAATGATTTGATAAAATACACAAATCAGCACACTCCCATTGCAATAAGACTTTGCAAGAACTACTGACTGTTTCAAAGATGTTTTAAATAGGATACGCCACTGCATCACTGATAACAAGATCTATGGGCGACATAACCAACACTGAAGGGAAATATGTCGTGAACGTTGTCAAGAGATACTTTTCCCTTATAAGTCAATGTTGCATGCAAATATAAGATTGTTCCTTTTTGAAAAATTTAAAATGTATGTAATTTGCTATTGTAATTCTTTCCGATCACCCTTTAAACTGTGCCATTTCATTCTGTGCGAAGTTAAAGGTTACTAGTGGATTAAGCAATTAAATAAATTAAAAATGTAACAATAAAATTAATATTACTATTTATTTATGTTTTATTATTGAGTGTGATAGATTTTTAAAGAAGCTTTTCAGTATAATGTTAACTCATACAGTATTAAACTTTGCCCACACACGGCTTGTGTGTTTAAAAATACCAACAGTAAGTTTGTTGGCATAAATAAATAATAATTTTAGGTCATATTTATCGTCATATTTTCTAATTGGTTTGGTCATAAATGCTTGCCTATTTCTAACATTTTTAGGTCATAAACATCCAAGCTCTGTTAGTCACTATGATATAGGAAAGAAAATGAAATAAAATAAACACATAAAATGTATTTGTAATGCCCTAAAAAGGTTTAAATCTTTGTTCTCTATTATTTATTTGCTATGAATACTATTGAGCAGTATGTATTATGGTAGTGCCCATCACAAGCCACCTCTGCCGTCTTGCTGACTGTGCCCACTTGAAATCTTCACTTTGTGCATTGCAGGTAGTATCTGTATTGTGTGATGAATTTGTGACGTTTTGCAACCTCCGGTTATTCTCATATATACTTCAAGTTAAGGTAAATGTGTGTGGAAATCATTTTATTTCATATTTTGTTATAGGTGCAAGGAAAATATGGGAATATTGCAGACTTTAATTGATAGTCAAATTTTTTAAGATGGCTTTAAAATTCCATTCCTTTTGCATGGCCAAGAGATAAGAAAATAAATGTCTTTACATTTGGAAAAAAGACTCAGGGGTCTCCGTCTAGGGGATATGTGAATAGCGACCACAAGGTACCCAAGCTGAGCAGAACATTACTTCCACTTACTGGTGTTTTGCTCCTCACTGTAACTATTCTATCTGACCTTGCCTTGGTCATCTCTTGTTCTCTTCCGACCCCGATGCTATTAGGGTTCCCGAGGGCTAGGGAGTCTTTATTTTTCCAACCTCTCCATTTCTCTATAAAATATTAACCCCTAACTTGCTGACCTGTCGTGGCATGTAATACGTCCTCTGATTGGTAATTAGAGGATATGGTCGGTGAATTTATTTTGTTAATTCTCCCGGTCAGGTCAGTGAGGCCCGTAAACCAACGACAGGTGTGGTCCTCTAGACATTCTGGGGGTTGTGAGAGAGCAATGTGACCGCCAAAACATAAAATATGGTGCTCTCTAAAAAGCGGTTACAATTACTGCTATTGCTCTCTTCAATATCTTCAGTGAAAAATATTGGAGAGCAAGAGGATTAATGACTTCCTTGTCAGAAATCCAGCATTAGCTAACAACAACATTTGGAAAAAGTATAAGTGTTGTAAAATTCAGACAGATAACAAGAAATACCCTGGAAATGGTGCATTCCACAAAAATGTATTTGATATAAATCGTGTGTTGTAACGAGATCTACCTTTTTTGTGTAGAAAGATTTTGTCTATCTCTTACAGAAATATGCACAAGTAATCCAGACAGAATGAAGAGGAATTTTAAGCACATTCATAGAAAATTTGATATATACATTTCATTTAGCATGAAAATATCTTAATATCTTGTCAATATCATTTTAGCCATTTTTGAGAAAATCAAAATTTTCAAAAAATGTACCACATAAAGGCTAGTCTGGGATGGGAGATTTTCTTGAAAATCTTTGTATCACATCCCTGTAAGATGCCATAATTACTGTGATGTGTAGTAGAGAAAGTAGAAAGTTGTCACTGATTTTTCAGTGTAGCATGTATAAAAATTAATGATTTTCTATTTGGGAACAGTCTCCCATTTAAAGTAGCAGCCTATTTCTCAACACTTCCTTGTATGGATACTGATGCATTGTCCCTTTGCCACTGATGATTGACTTAGGGTTGCCAGGTTTTGTTTATGAAAAATGAAAGATTTTCCCTTTTTTTAGGGGGGGGGGGGGGAAGGAAGGAAGATTTTTGTACCGACACAACTAAATGCCAAATTAGAATTTTTGAGACTCATTTTGATCATGAGCACTTTTATTGTTGGTATTTAATTTGCTTTTGGTTCAAAGTTTCTCACATAATTGAAAATGCATTTATTTCGCGAATTAAACAACTGAAATGAAAATCGAAATATAAAATTAACCCGGTTTGATAAAATAATGTATTTATAATTGTTTAATAACTTTAGTACCTGTTACAACACTTCTACTCTAACGAAATACTTAATACTTACGTTAACCTTGCATATATTAGAAATGTAGTTTTGTTCTTCAGTTAAGAGTTTGCTTAACTCTAGGGCCTATGCTATAAATAAACACATCCATCTTCCAGCTATATCAAACAAATACAAGGATGAGAACATAACAATGAACCATGAGGCAGCATGTGTTCTTGCGGTATTATATTGCTGTTACCAACATCTTGAAATAAACATATGATTACACAGCACTGAAATATAGCAGAACATTGTGTATTGCATTTTGTGATTAAAAATTGATATCTCTCCATGAAAACTGGAAAAATGGAAGAAACCATCTTACAGGAGGGGAAAAAATGTAAGATTAGTCCAAAAAATGTACAACTTACAGGAAAAATGTCAGACCTGGCAACCCTAGATTGACCATACTGCAACTTTGGTGGGATGTTTTACAGTCTGCAAAGCAAGATCTGGATCTTGTATGGGCAACTCGCGGAATAGCTTGAGTGACCCTCATGTTCTTTCTTGCTAAATGCAGTTATCAGTATATGAACATGAGCAGGCTGTGCTCAGAGAGTATCAGTTCTCCAGCCCTGATCTGGATAATGCATTTTAGCAGGATGTCTTCACACAAACTGAGCTCCTATTTTTTTTTCTTTTTTTTTAGAGGTTTTCCAGTGTAGGCGTTGGCTGCCAACGTTTCGCAGTACATGTCGCCTGCTTCTTCTTGGGTTATGTGCGAAGAAAAACAGCTGTACATCCTAATTTATATTTCTAAAGTCTAAGTGTTTGTGAGTCAGGAATAATGATGAAAGTGAAAAATTTAGAACATATTAATGCATTAATAAAAAAATATAGCTGGAATTCAAAACATATGGACAACCACTTGATCTTAGTATATTAAGGGTTCAATTAAGGATTATAGATATATTCTGCAGTATAAAACATATGCTATAAAACTTATGATGAAAACAAAGTGTTTAAAACAATGGTACAACATTAAAATCTATAAAACTTATGTTTGTCAACATTAAAAAACACTTTTGCTCCACCTACTTTAAATTCCTTCAGGACTAATTTCAGAGCGGCTTCTCTCCATCTTCAGCTGGTTGGTCAATTTATTTCCTTGTCAGGTCCCTGTCTCCCCTTTTCCTCATTGCCTGGAGCAGACCAGGAAAGGAAAGGCAGGGAAAGGAGCAGACCAGGCAATGAGGGAAAGGGGAGACAATGACTGATAAGTAAATCAGTCAGCTGGCCTGCTGAAGATGGAAAGCAGTCTCTGCAAAATTAGTCCTGAAGGATTCTTATAGTAAATGGAGCAAAAGGTTTTTAGGTATTGATAAACATACCTTTTATAGATTTTAGGATGTATAGACTTCATTTTTCATCACTGAGAGTACACTACTTTTTATTTTAAGTATCTTTTATGAATTTGTTTTCCATTATTTTTGTAATATTATAGTATATGAGTAAAATGTTTCACAACCACCACTGCCTGTGCACCTCTGTTCTAATGTTTTTAAAGGGACCTGTGTTAAGCAGCTAGCCCTTTCATTTTGGTGAATGCAAAAATGAGGGAAATGCCTCCATACAATAACTTAAAATTATTTTTAATTCAAGATTGTTTTATCATTAAACAATAATTTGTACCCAGTATCTACTAAGAAATGATTACCCTTATAGCGTAATGGTTGCGCACTTGCCTCTGGCATGCGGGACCCAGGTTTGATCCCTGGTACCAGTATAGGATTTTCCCCCACTGCGAGGTCTGGTACGGGGTGCACTCAGCCTCATTGGGTCCCTTAGGGACCAATTGAGGAACTACTTGAATAAAGAAGTAGCGACCCCAGATCGTGCAGACCGCATAACCGGCTGGGAGAGACCAGAGTGCTGACCACGTACCATCCTCCAGTACTGCATCCCACTCATGATGCCTGTAGTGGGCAGAGGTGGGGGATGTAGTGGCATATGTGCACACAGTTAATAGTACAGTTGAACTTGATTTATGCGTATATCAAGGGCAAGAGGGAAGATTACTTGTTGTTGTTAGCTAATGCTGGAATTCTGACAATGAAGTCATTAATCCTCTTGCTCTCCAATATTTTTCACTGATGGATGGGGCATTAGAAGTGGCCGGGCATATTTGAAGGAGGTCCCGATCCATTTCCTCTTGCAGATCACATAGAGGACAGAGTGGTGAAGAATATATCCCAATTCTGTTTAAATGTTTTGCCAGACAATCATGTCCTGTAATCAACCTGAAGGTTGCAACTGCTGTTTTTCGAGGATACTCAAGAATTACTGTTTGAATGTTTGGTAGTTCCCATCTTTTATTTTTTGATTTTTCATAGTAATATTTTGCAATAACTTTTTTGAATTCAGGGTTGACTAATCTTTTAGCTGCATAAAATGGTAGATTAACTATAGATTTCTGTACACTGCTGGTACCCTTTTTAGCAAGAAAATCAGCTTTCTCATTACCACTCAGTCCACAGTGAGCTGGTATCCATTGGAAGACTAGGTGTTTTTGAAGTGCTGTTAGATGGTTAAGGATTTTCCAACATTCTATAATTGTTTGGTTTTTTGGTGACAACTTGGAAGTAATTGCTATAATTGCTGCCCTGGAATCTGAGAGAATAAGGGAAGATTACTTGTAACTCAGAATTACTTACAGATGAGATTTTGATAATGCATTATATATATAAAACTATGCAGTAGGCCTACATGTGTTACATTTTACAAGCAACAAAGAAAACCTTATTTTGAACTTGATCCTGCTTTAAAGAAACCAGTTAATTTCGCTTGTTTCACTTTTCTTGCATTAAGTGTATATACCTCATTTTATTACTGATGACTCAGCATGATATAAGTAATTTCGGTTTTGGTTTTATGTGAATTTATGAATAATGAATTTTACTTTCCGATCTAGTGTACATTTTCTTCTTCCTGATTAAAACCAATTGAGAAATGAAAGACAAATCCCCTGCTCAACAATAAACACCAGACAGGGCTCTATCAACAAATGCCTTTGTCTTTTGTTTCTATGGCCGATAGCCACTCGCTCAGCTTGCGTCTTTGTCAGCAAAGATAAGGAAAATATGCCTTGAATTTCTTTTAAGATAGCATATGCCATATGCTCATTATAATTATGTAAAGGTCAGTTATATTTCATTGAAGTTTAATATGTATAAATGCATTACGTATAAATAAGGTTCTATTAACATGTTTCTAAATTATATTTGGCTGGGACCTACAAAAATTTACATATAAATAAGAATTACTTAGTAATGAGTTACGTATAAAGCAGGTTCCACTGTAATTGATATTGGTAAATGACAGTGCATAAGGTATACAGATTGGTAGGGGACATTGTGTAGGTACTCACTAACATGGTACCACCATAATAAAAATAATAACAGCTTTCTGGTGTATAGTGCATCTCACAAATACAAATATTTTCACTATGTACTACCTGGCAAAGCCATGAGCTGTTTCGGAAAGAATGTGAAACTGCCCAGTTGTTTATGGGAGCATATTGCACAAACACAGCGAGACAGGGTATGGACACACCGTCCAGATGCAATCATATCTTCAGGACAGCGTCTCATATCAGCAGGTGCAAGAGATCATTTATTTGTGTTTTATCACTGACTACACGCCAAGTTACTATTATTTCACTCTTATAATAAATAAGGTAAGAAGCAATTGCAGCACTCGACAGCCAAAGTCAATACACCTTGTTGCTTTGCCAAGTAGTAAGTGCAGGACAAATGTATTAGGAGCCCAAAATTCATGCCAGGGATATTCAGCTACCTACTTACTATTAAATCTGTTTCCAACAAATTTTAATTATTTGTACTTATGTTATAGTAACTATTTTAATCTTTCTCCGTTGGTGCATGCTTATATTCCTTGCAAGATAAAGTTTGCAAAACTGTTTATTTGCTTTGAAAAGAATATATAACTCACTCTTTTATTTTTGTATGTATTTAAAATTAATATAAAATATGCACAAAATGGAAACATATACATAGTTATTGATTCATATATTTAAGAAAAGCAATTTTTATAACCACATAGATACCTATGCAGTACAATAAAGAACAAAGACAACAAATAAGCACATTTGTTCTATTGACTATCTCAAAATTTACAGTTCATTATGTAGAATTCACCAGAACTTTAAACAAAAAGGATTAACTTACATTTATACAAAACCAGAGGTTGAGAAAGGAAAAGAAAGTGTTGAGAGTTGGTCAGTTTTAAGTTTGAGAAGTTGGTCAAATTTGCTGTACATTTCCATAAACCTTTGTATCTTTTGCTTGTATAAAATGTAGTTGCTTTTTGCACCTTAATTGGCATATATTGTATAAATATTATTATGTAATGATGTATGTTTCCTATTTGTATCTTCATCTTCTTGGGTTTTTGGTTATTAGTTTCAATGTACAGGGGTAAAGCATAGAGTGAATCACTAAATGTGCATTACTCCTAAAAACTTTAATGCACCTCAACATTCAGCAATATTTCCTTAACTGCTATTGAATGTACATCACAAAATTACAGCAATAATAGGATATAATACCATTTCTTATACAAACAGTTACATATATACAAGCTCCCAATAGTACAGGAGTTAATTTCATCTGGCAGTTGCCCAGCGAACAGACTCAGTAAACAGCTGTTCTTGTAAAAAACTGCCAATACTTCTATCTACAATAGCAGTAATAACAATTGCATGTTCATAAACATTAAACTAAAATTAGTAACAAACATCATTATTAGACTTTCAACATCTAAAAGCCTAACACTTATTAACTGGTGTGAATGAGCTTTCAAAAGTAGCAAATTTTGTAAAATAGGAAAGCCTTAGGCAAGTTATGATGTAGTACATGAATTGAAGTATGAAGTTCTTATATTTAAAATATATTTATGTATTTCTTTGTATTTATGATCTGTAGGAGTAGTAAGATTATTGTTATTGTTCAATAATCCTGCTATTGAAGGATTTGAAAGATTTTTGGCCAACGTTTTAGCCAATTTTTGTGAAATACAAGAATTGATTGTGCATTTATGCTGAAGAGTGTAAATGAACATGAGTGTTGTGCAAATTCAACCCATTTTACGTGGCATAGGACGGGAAAAAGGACGGTGCAATTGAGTGAATGATGCATGAAATAAGGTGGATTGCATGATGTGCGTGCAAAGTGTTATCTTTTTTTTTCTTTCTTTTTTTATGTATTTTTGCTATCCCTATCAAATACACAAACCCTCTTAGAGTATGCAGGAACTTTCTAATATTCTCTGAAAAAAGTTATGCCAAACATACAA
Source organism: Tenodera sinensis (assembly GCA_030765045.1). Taxonomy (NCBI): domain Eukaryota; kingdom Metazoa; phylum Arthropoda; class Insecta; order Mantodea; family Mantidae; genus Tenodera; species Tenodera sinensis. Next base: position 163,797,423 of record CM060965.1, read on the forward strand.
GTTATGTATTTGATGTAATCAACTAAGCACCAAATATGTGCATGTGCTTGCTGAAATTATTAAAGTGTACTACTAAAGTTATGGGAAAAATGCTATGTGGAAAAGAAATCTAAGAGCTTTCTGCAAATTTAAATCTATTCACACTCATATACCTTAAATGTAAAAAATTCCTTGTGTGAATTTGGATCTTACTATGTACTTGTTTAAGTTATGCAAAAGGACTGCAAAATGAATCTAGTGAAAATCATAGCATACCTAGTTCTAACAGAATATTTGGTTTGTATAGATACATTACCTATTTTTTATATTATAGTTTTAATGCAACTAACCAGTAGACAAGAAATTACCTTACCAAACTTGTCTTCTCTTGTAAACTTACACTTATACTGAAACAGTCTGTGATTGTTTTTCTTTCAACTATGCAGAGACCTGTTGTATTTACGACAGTGATAGCAAATTAAAGACTTATGAATGAATGATACAACCTCAACCCAGCACTCGATTGAGGAAATATGGATAAAAGGAATGGCCTTGTGGTCGAGTAAGTCTTCTTCCCCTATTGGGACGTGCAGGTGCTTGGGGAGGATCAGCCTCTATCAGTGCACCTTCTTCACCTGCTTGACTGAGTTCATCCTCTTCAGCTTGGGATACCCACTCTGCTGGAGCTGGTTTGGTACTGGTGCCATTATTGTCTTCTTCACTACCTTTAGGGTCTCCTCTTAATGGCGCAGGTAAAAACTGACGGCGACGTGTCTCTTCTTCCAAGTCTCGCTGCCGATCCTCCTCTTCATGCAGCTCTTTGGAAAATTGGAATGAGTCTTCTTTGCTTGATTTTAGTTCTGCATCTTTACTATTTTCCTTCACAGATGGAGGAATAGTAGACTTTCTACTAGATAGACTCTCATTATTGATGTCATAATTAATACTTGTTTGATTCTCTTGTTCAAAAGTAACATCTTCTGTGATATTTTGACTGATAGTCTTGTCAGTAATGTTTATGAAGTCATTTTGTACATTTACAGATTTGTTAATGTAAGTATATGGTGATTCATTCACGCTCAAAAATATGATCTTGTTATTAGGTAATGCTGATGAAGGAACATTTGTGGGAGAAGAAGATTTATCTTCTTGTTCACTCTTTGGTATGAATAATGCTGAAGAAGTAAAAGTTGATGTAGGAGAAAGTGCAACAGATGCAGAAGTAAACAAGCTTGTGCTGTAGTTCTCACCATTGTTTTCTTCTTGCTCAAAAGCTTTATCAAATGTTGGTGTTCCATCTCTTGCTTCAGTTGGTTTTTCACTGATTACAATGCTGTCCTTGATCTGCTGTTCTTGCAACTGCTTTCTGACTGCAAGAACTATATCTGCAGCATCTTCTGGGATATCCTCAGGCAATACAGTTATAGGTTCATCTACAATAAGCGGTGCTAAGTTGCTTGTTCTAGTATGTGAATCTAAGCTGGCTGTAACATAAGTGGAGCTCATTGTAGAAGTGGGACCTTTATTACTTGTTGTACTGGGAGATAAAGTAGCTGCAGTTGAAGACTGATAAAATTGTTGCTGCTCCTTTGAAGTAAACACAAGTGGTTCAATAATGGATTCTGCTGATGTTGTGATAGTCAGGGGAGTAGATTTTCTAATATCTTGAGTTTTGTCATCAATTACCATGTTTGGAGTGCTTTGTAGCATAGTTGGAACAGCATCATCAGCATCTCGGCGATGCCTTGTTGGAGGCTGTTGTGATTCAGTGCCGGAACTGCTACCAGTTGTTCCCATTGTTGTGCTGCTGACCTCTTCATCTTCTCTTTGTTCACATGACAACTGCTTTATCATTTCTGCTCGATCCTGAAAACACAATATATTTAAAAAATTATCTACATAGGACATATTGTAGTAGGAAAGAAAATTTGAAGAAATATCTGGACATGCAATTTGAGTTGAATGAGCTTCACAAGAGTTTTAAATTCAGCTAGACATATAGGTATTCAATTATCCTAGCTTAGGTTTAGTACAATATTATAGTACTTTATTTTCCCTGGAAGTAAGCTGATTACAATAGGGTTTGTGAATTATAAGTAATAAATAAAAAATACACATCTGTTATACAGAACTAATAAATGCAGTAAACATTTTCCAGGGGATCAATATAAATGTGAAAAACACATAAATGAAAGTCAGTAAATAAAACTTGGAAAATCTATACAGCATATGGGTTATAGTTAAGAAGTGAACAACATCAGAATCAGAACACACGGCTTGTGTGTTTAAAAACACCAGCAGTAAGCTTGTTGGCATAAATAAATAAAATAAATAAATAAATAAAATAAATAAAATAAATAAAATAAATAAAATAAATAAAATAAATAAAATAAATAAAATAAATAAAATAAATAAAATAAATAACATAAATAACATAAATAACATAAATAACATAAATAACATAAATAACATAAATAACATAAATAACATAAATAACATAAATAACATAAATAACATAAATAACATAAATAACATACCTAACATACCTAACATACCTAACATACCTAACATACCTAACATACCTAACATACCTAACATACCTAACATACCTAACATACCTAACATACCTAACATACCTAACATACCTAACATACCTAACATACCTAACATACCTAACATACCTAACATACCTAACATACCTAACATACCTAACATACCTAACATACCTAACATACATAACATACATAACATACATAACATACATAACATACATAACATACATAACATACATAACATACATAACATACATAACATACATACCATACATACCATACATACCATACATACCATACATACCATACATACCATACATACCATACATACCATACATACCATACATACCATACATACCATACATACCATACATACCATACATACATACATACATACATACATACATACATACATACATACATAAATAAATAAACAAACAAACAAACAAACAAACAAACAAATAAATAAATAAATAAATAATAATTTTACTTCTTTATTTGAATGCTGCTAACAATATTGAAAACTGCTCTGTTGAAAGGAGTTCATCACAGTGGGGGTTTGGCATCTTCATTAGTACTTAAACTTGATATCAATATATTTGCCAACTGCTCTAAATGTAACTCTTTCCAGATGGATGAAAGTTGAATACTTCTTGGCCAACATAACCAGGAAAATGATGCAACAAGAGGTTCAATGACATGAAAGTGTACCAGCTAAAACAAGTAGGGAGGGAAACAGAAAGAGCTAAATTCACTTACTGCTTGTCCCTTGCAGGTTATGCGCCTTGTCCCATCGAGTCCACAGTCTGAGGACAGCTCCACGGCAGCTTTTTCTGGCAAATATGTAACACTCAGAGACGGTAGGGATGTGAGCATACAGCCATCCACCTTCCTAGCCCATGGTGGTACTGTAACATTCAGACGGTCATGAATAATATTATATTATAGCAAATAATAAAAGGAGAATATTCAAATTTGTTGACTGACAGACACGTGATAATCTCTATTTAAAGAACTCCTTTTATTTTATTTGTTTACATGCTGTAGGTTTATTGTGTGTTGTTATTTCTTAGGTATTTATTAAAAATGTGAGAAGTTACATTCACTGGATTTTCTCTTCTATATCTTTTCAGTAGCAATATAGGGTGTCCCAAAATTAGACTGACAAATTTTGGGAGCTGATGGATAACATTATTTTAAACACTTTTTGTTAAGGAAAGTCTTTTGCTGTGGTGTTAGTTTAAGTGCTAGACGAGTTAACGTCATAGATTACTGCCTCCCACCCAGTTTAAGTATTTACAGCAAAATCAACAATGTAAATTACTATTGCACTTATCTTAGCAAGGCACACAATCTTAATTCAAGAAACAAACACAGAACACATAAACGAAACACAAACACCTCATTGTTTACAGTTAGGCACAGCTTTACTATTCAAAGTAAATGTTGGAATGCACGCCCATTGCAATTAACACAAAGAGTGCATCAACGTGCCCTGTTCTACTGTACTCTTGCAAAGACACCAGCCATTTCTTTGATTTAAACATTTGTCTGTCTAATTTTGAATATTAAAGCTGTGATTAACTGTAAGCAATGAGATGCTTGTGTTTTGTTTATATGTTCCGTGTTTCTTTCTTGGATTAAGGTTGCGTGCCTTGCTAAGATAAATGCAATACTAATTTACATTGTTGATTTTGCCATAAATTACTTAAACTGGGTGAGAGGCAGTAATCTATGACATTAACTCGTCTAGCACTTAAACAAAGCATTGCAGAAAAGAAAAAGCTTTCCTTAACAAAAAGTGTCTAAAATAATGTTATCTATCAGCTCCCAAAGTTTGTCAGTCTAAATTTGGGACACTCTGTATAAACCATTCTTATGAAAGTTTAGTTTTCTATCTACTTCATGCTAATCAAGAGAAATGTGCAGAAAAAGCTACATTATACACTTCATTATTTGATATCAACAACTCTGGCATTTTCTGAGAAAGATTACAGCTTCAGTTTAAACTTAACAAGGTGTAGACCCTATAGAAAACATACAATGCTTTAGTGTTAGCATTGCTGGGATATTAACATTGCATGATCTGTAACAGCGTGTGTTTTTAAGAGGCCTAGACTTTGTTGATATGCTGAAACTCTCCCATATCTTCTCTTAGAAAAAGCTGGAGCTATTTTTTTAAATGTTCCATTTATGACCTTTAACATCGAAGGTCTCATCAGCAGCTTTTGACCTCTTGGAACAATTGCTCAACAGCAATGGTGTTCACTCGTTTAGTGGTGGTTTTGATCTTTGGGTTTTTATTAGGATTGATGTAGTACATTAAGTTCAAAACATTCACACTCCCATTCATACTTCCAGACTCGAGGGAGGATGGGGAATAATCCTAGTTAAAGAAAAATTCCCATCCTCCCAGTCGGGAAACGAACTCGGAATCCATTGCTCTACGACTGAGCTACGGGGCTAGCTGTCGTTGCTCAAGTTAAACATATTTCTGACAGCCATATTCTCGTGAGAGAAACACAGCAGTTAATGTAGGTATTAGATTTTTTTTTTTTTTTATTAACGTCCTCCTACGGTCATATCGGACGGTGAATTAATGAAAATGGGTGAAATGATGCTCAAGTGAAACCGAGGTCCATAGCATTCGAACTCGCGACCTCTTGGACGTGAGGCAGACACGCTACCACTACGCTACAGAGGCGTGCAAGATCTATTTATGACATCATTGTCAGCTGACATGTGGTACTGTCTCTCCCTTCCTCTCTAGAGAGTGGAATACCCATCAGAAGTTTTCTCGCCAGAGGCCAGCAGTGGTTTATGGTCCAGTTTACTTTTGTATTTATAAGACCATAGGAGTGTCAGGTTAGTATCTCTCTGATTTCCGTGCAGTCAACATAGCGGGAGTGCGTGTTTAAGTACAGCACTCGCTTATATTACCAGCATTCTCTAGTTTATGAAACCGCTAGGTGAATGTTGGGAAGATTACTTATATCCTTCGAATTTGCTGTCCTTCCTTTGGGAATGTGCAAGCGCGCTGGGGGAGAGGAGCCAGTTGTACTAGACGCTGCCGGGAAGCTTCAAATTGGAAATTTTAGCGACCCTGGTCTCTGCTCTGTCGTGTGTCCTGTTTCCGCTACTGCTGGTGTTCGTGTCTGTGACTAACACAAACAAACGCCACGTGCACTCATGTCTCATATTTATGATGCGACAGAACGATATTTACTCGGGAGTTTTAGAACTAGCGTTCTAAAAGTAGTTTTTACCAGAGTTATCATACATCTTGAAAACTCATGGATAATTGCCAATATTTAAGGTACTATATTTTGTGGTGAGCTTTGGTTTCGGCGTATTATGGGTTAGTTGTTTATTTATTTTGTTCTTTAACGACGCTGTCAATTGCCAGGATCACATCAGCGTCGCCGGTGTGCCGGAATTTTGTCCCGCAGGAGTTCTTTAACATGCCAGTAAAGCTACTGACATGGAACTGTCGTTTTTAAGCACACGCGACCTTGGGATTCGTAGGCCAGCGTCTAACCAACTGAGCCACCCAGACCGACCGGGTTAGTTGTTGACGGCTTGTGTTTGCATGAAGTTGGTATCTAAGAGTGGAGCCATTATCTACTCTTAATTTCTGCTTTGCACGTGGTTAACTGCGACTTAGTACCATACGAATATTCTTTCACATTTGCGTTTTTATATTATTTTGCTGTTATCTGAAGTTATACTTGTTCTCGAGTATGTTGATTAAAATGCAGGGCGGAAGATGGCGTGCCTTTCCGTCTCCCGCATTGTTTTTAGTTCGGAAACAAGTTCCATAGCTACCAACTGCGATACGACTGGGTACTGAGACGAGAGCAATAACTCTTGTCCCAGTTGAACATGGTTTTGACACAAAATAAAGAACATTCTATTCAAGAACTTTGTAAGTCTTGAGTTAGGTTTCACGCATCCGTGAATGTTTTCCCTCGTTTGGCTAACTGTAGGTCACTGATGAGAAAATGTCTGAAGGGTGTTCTGCTCTCTGGAGGGGAAATGGGAGACAGACTATAAATATATCTACCATCTGCATACTACTGTGTTCCTCTTAGGAGAATGTGGCTATCAGGAATTGTTTGACACGAACAACTCAAGCGTTTTCTGAGAAAGACTAAGGCTAGAGTTTCAACATATCAACAAAGCTCTTAAAAAGATACTGTGACGCCGGGCTCGGTGCCCAGCGGAGGACGGACGGAACCAAGCTACTTCACAGCACATGCTGTGTCGACGAACGCCAAGACGCTCAAGGTCAGAGTGCCTCGCGTGACTGCTGTGTGTACGAGACTGCAAACAATCGAGGTGGCAGAAACAAAAGGCGCTTTCCTCGTGCCTTCGAGAAAGATCTGGTTGAGCCATTTCCGGAACGTCTGTGTGGAACCGGGAAAGGTTAGTGTGACGTCATCCCCAATATATAAGGAGGCTAAAAGAGTGAGATTTTAGAGTTACAGTTACACAGAGTTCGTCAGTGTAAGTGAATGTAAGACAGCTATGCGTCGTAAGGAGATTTAACGAGCGTCACAAGTGATTACATCGTCGTAATTAGTGCATAAGAGACAGAGGAAGTGAAGAAATAAACTAAAAGGACTGAGCAAGGTTATGAGAAGTGAACATTTTGAGTTGTGATCGCCGAAAGACTAGATTGTGTTAACGACGAGAAGAAAACTGTGTATTTGTGGTAACATTTTTGAAGATAATAAAGTGATAGAAAAGTCACCGGATTTATTTTGGTCATTATTATGATACGCTTTTATGCTAGCAATGCTGGGATTCTAATGTGGGATGTGTTGAAACTCCAGAGTCTATGAAATTTAACTTGTCCGGTTTGGTTCTGAGCTTTACGTGCTCTATGTAAACTAGGGGTGCTCAACAAGTGAACACACCCTCGCATGCCCTACACATGTTATTCCCCCCCCCCCCCCCCCCACTGACCAAGGCAAGCAGAACCTGACCTGCTAGTCAGAGGCGGATGGCGTGGAGTATATATATAATAGTGGTACATACAATTCAATGGGAGGACGAATATTTTTGTTTTCGAGATGAAGACGATAAAATTAAGTGCTTGATTTATAAGACTCGTATTTGCAGCTTTATGCCATTTCCCTTGCTTAAGTTCCGTGTTAACGATAAATGTTATTCTCCTGGAGAAATACAACGAACTTTTGAAGCAATTGTACGACACATTCTCGTCACAATTTGAAGATCTAAAAACATTTGAAACCAAAATCCAATTGAGAGAGCGTAGGCTTTCACGGCCGGAGTCTATGTAACTAGGAGTTATTTCCGGGCTGTTATGCCGTGGTCTGGCTGGTCTGGTCTGCTGCCGCGCCACTGAAGATGTTCACCGCAGCTGTGGACGAAACGTCTGGGTTCTCAAAACTCCAGACGACCACGGCATAACAGCCCGGGAATAACTCCTAGTTACAGTTATACAAAATCCAATTATTTTGTAGTTTTGAAGTTTCCATGTAGTGAGGCTTCACACGAGCTACTTGCATTGCAGAATTCCACGACCGTAAAATGTTCTGAGAAAGAAAGGTGGGAATTATTTAGATCTCTGCCCTGCTGTGAGTATCCGAGATTGCGTTTGCTTCTAGTTTAATGGCAGTCTTTGGCTCCACTTATATCTGCGAACAAACATTTTCAAAAATGAACTACATTAAAGGTGAGTATTGCAGCAAGGTGACAATCACCTTGCTTATCTTTTGAGACTGTGCACTTTATTTTTGCAGCAAATATTGAAGATCTTCTTAAACGTAAATTGTGCCCAAAAAGTATCTTCTGAAACAGCGTGGGTTAATCAGGAGTAAAATATGAATGCGTGTCCTTTGATTTCCTGTGCATAAGAATGCGCTGGCACTGGAATTCAGTAACCATGGATAAATGCGTCTTCCAGCGGGTGGAAGGAGGTGATTTCAACCTCCTCTAACTTTCCTACGGTTGAGCATCCCTGGTCTAAATTCTTGGAAAACTCACACTCCCCTCCCAGCTCTCTATTGTCTGTTAAATGACTACTTGTACTTTGCAAACATCTATCACTGTAAAGAGAGAGACAACAAATGCAAACGTTAATCTTACTAAGAATCCTCCTATCAATCTAATTGATAATCAAAATACATTAATTACTATCCCAATACCTGTAAGATATTAAAAAACCCGTAACATCTCTTTCCGTTTTGAACCTGAAAAGTTAAATCTCGCAGACTACAGCCGTAATCTTTCTCAGAAACCGCTCCAGTTGTTATCAAACACATTCCTTATAATACATTCTCGCTAGAGGAACACAGTTACTAGAATAATTCTAGTTCTAGTTCCCTCCCCCCTCTCTCACTCATTTTCCTTCCCTCCCTTTTTCCGCCCTCCTCCTTCCACTTTTTCAAGCTTCCTTTGTTTCGGCAAATCAATGTAATGTTGGCTGACGTGATTTTATTCTTTTTATTTGAGAGTTTTCCATTATGCGCCGTTTCGTTGTTGGATTTTCATTCCACTTCTGAACATTCCAGGATTTGGCTACTGAGATCCTAATTATGACTGAAAGGGTCACCTGTTTTCATGGTTTATGGCTGCTTTGTCCCTATTACGTCATTGTCATGGGCAACTCTTATCCTAATGTACTGATTTTTGAGACATGTTGGGGGTTTTCTCAAATTAAAAACCACTACTTGCTGGGTCAGATAGGTAACGCTCTGGGCAAATACTTTTAAACGCCGTCCCCTCCTTTTCCAGTTCCTCCGAAAAAAAATTACAAATTCAAGGATATTTATTATTATTTTTACTTTCTCCACTGGTAAGTAGGGGAAGTATTGCACTCCACCCAAAAATTCGATGTCGAGATTTCACCGGAAATACATGTTTTGAGGCCCTCTGAATAAAAAAAAAAAACATTTTTAGAAAAAGGTCCGTGTGTGTGTCTATGTGTCAGCATAACTCAAAAACGAAAAGTCGGTTAAAAACCAAAGTTGGTATTTAAGTTTAATGTCTTTTAAGGATGCGACACGAAGAGTTTGAAGAAAATAGCCCCACCCTATACTACCCTTTACATAGAACATTTTGAGAAAATTTTGATTTTCTTGAAAATGGCTCCAACGATTTTGATTAAAATGTCATATGTTTGAGATATTTTTATGACAAATGAAATGTATATCTTGAATTTTCTGGCTATAGCCCCTGTAGTCGTATTTACTCTGGACGACTTTTGCATAACTGATAAAACGTTAGAGATAGACCAAATTATATTATACAAAAACATGTAGATCTTGCTAAAATACACAATTTATGTCTCAATAAATATTCTTGTAGTGTGAACCATTTCGGAGATATTCCTTGTTATGTGTGCAGGTTTCGGAAAACAAAAACTTTCGTGAAACGGAACATCGTTGTTCATTTTTTTATATGTTAAGTGTGCAAAGAGAACGGAATCTCAAAGCTTTAAAAGATTTGACTATCGCACAAAGCCTACTGTATTCTAATATTCCCCTTGCACCTACAAGGAAATAAGCAGTAAGATAATTTGTAGAAATGTTTATCTTAACTAACACGAAGAAGATATAGGAATAAGAATTTGTAAGAATTGTTAGTACAAGAGTAGAGAAGGTCATGTGAGTGCAACACTCAGATTTTTAAACTAGTATATTATGGAACGGTCATCTCCTTAGAGCGGTGATAGCGCTGATGCTTACCAAGTGGGAGACTCGGGTTCGATTAAAAGGTACCAGCTTGGGGATTTTCTCCCGCTGGGAGATCTGGTCCGGGATGCACTCAGCCTCGTTAGGTCCTTGAGGTGCCCATTGAGGAGTACTTGATTGAAAGGTAGTGGCACTGGTTGCGCATACCACATAACCGGCCGGGAGGGACTGAGGCGCCGACCACATACCACCCTCTAGTACTGCACCCCCCACTCATGATGCCTGTGATAGGAAGAAGTGGGGGACCCAGAGGCTGGGTGGTAGGCCTTGGCTCGGAAAGGGCTGTTACGCCTCGGATTATTATTATTGATACACGTATAATTTTTTTATACGGTTGCTGTACCCATACTAACTTATGGAAGTGAAGCCAGAAATAAAATTCATGAGAAGTACACTAGAATGTACAATACTAGATAAAAGGAACACAGCTATCTGGGAGAAACTTGGGGTGGAAGCATTGCTGGAGAAGCAAAAGAGAAACAACAGAAAATAGTGTGAACATCTACAAAGGGTGCCAACTTTAGCAATGAATTATAAACCAAAAGGAAAGCGAGATATTGGAAGACCAAGAGCGAAATGGGCATCGGAACAGGTTCACTATGAGCCTAATCCTTGAAGTGAAGATCATAATTATTATTGAACTAAATATGGATACTTGCCTTTTTTTATTTAATATATGCTTGTAGTTTGATAGTCTGTTATAACTTAAAAAAAAAAAAAAAAGAATAGAAACAATAAAATAAAACAAAAATACCATTTTGCCAACCAAACTATAGCAAACATAAAAATTAATAGTGACTGGTGCCTGACCACTTCTATTGTGTTTCCTGTTGGGCAAATAAATTTTGTGGGCAAAAATAATATTTATATCATTGACTTTCCAGCGTGATTTCACAGGCTTTTTAACTATACAACCCTGCAAGGCCTGGCAAGCCTCTGGGTGAATTTTGGGTTAACCAGAACTTCCTGCCATCCGCCATTAAAATCTGTATCAGCCATAGTTTGTTTTATGCAAAGGTTTTCATAAGCAAACACATGGAACTATTTATTATCTTAAGTGCCCTTAAAAATAGAACAAGTTTTGTAGGTGCATACAAATCAAAATATGGAACTAATACGTAACTCATAAGTAATGAAACTACCATGTAAAATAAAGTATAAAATTGTTTTTAAAAACACGTGCAGAATATATGAATCTGTTAACAGAAAAAACAAGTAGCATAGGAATGTTGACTGGAATCAAAATTGGATTGAAAATAGGACTAGCTCAGTGCCTAAACCAGCACTTGGAAATCCCCATATGACAGCAATCTTTTACATTATAAAAATAATGTTTGCTTGATTTTTTTTTACTTACTCATTTACAACGTCTGGAAGAGTAGTTCTTGTGCTTTAAATTGTAGGGTGTAAGATGTATTTTTAAAAATAAAATCATTACCCTACGTTAAAAAACTTATTTTTCCCTGCCTCAAATTTGTTGTCTCTTTTTTCGTACCTCAAAAATTCTCTCGCTCCTCAAAAACTGGCACTCTAGGAAAATGTTCAGTAGGCCCGCTTGTAAATCGGGGTACGCTACTTGCTTTGAGATTCCATTATTGTTATTACCATAGCGGATAGAAGAGAAAGTGTGAGATCTCCCGCTAGTTCACTGCATGATCCGTGGTCCCGTGGCAACTGACCGAAACTGCGGCGTGGCGATCGCAGTCGCCTTAAAATGCGACCGAACTGCCTAGTATGTGAATCGGAAGTACAGACAATTTTATACGTATGCGTTGTGTGTTGTGAGTAATTAGGTACATAACTTGTGAAATTGCTTCTAATTTTGTGCATAAATGTGTGTGTTCTTCAAAACGTAAGTTTCAAGCAACATCAATAATTGATTAAAAATGCCAACTTGTTTTTTACCCGGGTGTCGTTCAGGATACACAAACTGCTCAGAAGCTAGACATTTTTTTACTCCTCCTAAAGATAAAAATCTGTTTTACAAATGGAAAAAGTCTATTCCTAGGAAAGACACTAAATTATCTCTTAAATCTAGTATTTGTGACAAACATTTTCCAGAGGACTTTTTAGTGAAAGTTGATTCATTCGTTGTGCATGGAAAACTGGTTGAAATCCCTAGAATTAAATGGCGGTTAAAGCCAGGGGCAATTCCCTGTATATTTCCTAATTTACCCAGGTACTTAACTACAGTGCATAAATCCCGAAAATCTCCACAAAACAGAGAAAGCAATATTCAACAATCAGTAAATTACCAGATGCAGGATCCAGTCAACCAGTTCTTATTTCAAACGCGCCGTCCTTCAACAATGAGGAATTCACAGAAAACAGTTCTAATTCCTCCAAGGTCACAAACACAAGTGTCAATAATGAAATTGCTACACTGAGGAAAAGAATTAGAAACCTCAATAGAAATTTAGTTAGAACTAAAATCCTGCTATCTAAAGAGAGGGCTAAATTAAAAATAGTAGAAAAGAAATTCGCTACTAATTGTTGCGAACATAAACGCAATTTAAATTATTTAAGTAAAAAATAAAAGCTGGTTCTAGATACAATGCTTAAAAAATACATAATTTGTATTATGGTTTAATTTTTCAGCGTAAAATCATGTAAGCAGATATTTCCCACTGTTCTTCGTTAATTATAATACCCATTATTGTAAAATAGCATCCTATATTATGTGTCAAGGAAAGACGATGTTTCAAAACAGTATTTCCAATATTCCTGCTTATGATTTTAGGTATTTAAAATGCTAATTGATAATATGAAACCCATTTTCACCATGCATTCGTGAACTAAAGTGAAGCGACCGCGACACCAGTGCCATCTTGCGAGCGAACCATAGTAACTCCCGAAGAGCTCACACTATCTCTTCTATCCGCTATGTTATTACTACAACTGAACCTATAAAAACGTTGAGGACAAGCGTGTTCCTAATTTGATCCTCAGCTTGAATAGATGGTAAACAAACAATTTTCCAAAAACAGAGATACACAATAGAGAGTAGGGGTAGCACTTCCTTAGCCTATATGTCCGTTCAACATTTTCTAATAGGACAATCCTCTTTTGGTGTATACCTGACGTCATAACAAGGAACTTTAATTCTACAAGCGGATACTTCACTCTGTCCTTACCCATGTCAAGTCTGGGGCATTGCCCAATCACACCTTAAACGTCTACAAGCACTTCCAAACCGCTTTCTTCGTACGGTACATACCAAACAGAGACATCCGTCGTGAGCTTTCTATCTCAACCCTTACTGATTACATCCTGTCCCTTTCTCAAAAAAATGTACAGCTCCCTTCCGCACAACTTCAATGCCCTTATCAGTGGCCTCGGGGAGTACGGCGTTGATCCCGTGGAAACATACAAACGCCCCACACTTGTACTTGACACAAATTGAACAATGCCGATGTCCCACGGTCCAATTTTTTGTGCAGGTAACAAATAGTCAGCTGTTGTGCATGTACGGCTCCTGGCATTTTTAATGTGATCGGTATTTTAATAAAACGTTTATTACTTTCTCTACTGGTAAGTAGGGGAAGTATTGTATTCCACCCAAAAATTCGATGTCGAGATTTCACCGGAAATATATGTTTTGAGACCCCCTGAATCCAAAAAAAGCATTTTTAGAAAAAGGTCCGTGTGTGTCTGTCAGTCTGTGGACAGCATAACTCAAAAACGAAAAGTCGGTTAAAAACCAAAGTTGGTATTTAAGTTTAATGTCTTTCAAGGATGCGACACGAAGATTTTGAAGAAAATAGCCCCACGCTAAACTACCCTTTACATGGAAAATTTTTCGAAAATTTTGATTTTCTTGAAAATGGCTCTAACGATTTTGATTAAAATGCCATATGTTTGAGATATTTTTATGACAAATGAAATGTATATCTTGAATTTTCTGGCTATAGCCCCTGTAGTCGTATTTACTCTGGACGACTTTTGCATAACTGGTAAACCGTTAGAGATAGACCAAATCATACTATACAAAAAATGTAGATCTTGCTAAAATACACAATTTATGTCTCAATAAATTTTCTTGCAGGGTGAACCATTTCGGAGATATTCCTTGTTATGTGTGTGAGTTTCGGGAAACTTAGAACTTTCGTGAAATGGATCATCCTGTTCATTTGTTTATATGTCAAGTGCGCAAAGACAACAGAATCTCAAACATTTGACTATCGCACAAAGCCTACTATATTCTAACATTCCCTTTGTACCTACAAGGAAATAACCAATAAGATAATTTGTACAAATGTTTGTCTCAACTAACAAGAAAGAAAATATAGGAATAAGAGTTTGTAAGAATGGTTAGTACAAGACTAGAGAAAGTCATGTGAGTGCAACACATCAGTTTTTTTTTCTGGAATATTCATTAAAGATTTTTCGTGATCATTAACATATATTAGTTCAGAAAAATAAAGGACATAACGCTACCCCAATAAAATTTTTTAACAATAATGTAAAATCAATGTATCTTTATGAAGCTACCCCCGAGGAAATAGGCAATATAATAAATCAAATGAAAAACACATATTCTTCAGGATTTGATGATGTCCCAGATATAGTTATAAAAAATGTGCTAAATACATAATTGAACCATTGGTACATCTGTGTAATATATCCATTATTAGTGGAACCTTCCCAGAAATATTAAAAACTTCTGAAGTTATACCCCTGTATAAAAAAGGAAACAAAACTGATGTATCTAATTACCGTCCAATATCCATTCCATCTGTATTTTCAAAGATACTGGAAAAAATAATGTACACAAGACTTCTCTCATTTATTGAAAGAAACAACATCATTACTAATGCTCAACATGGCTTTAGACATAAAAAATCAACAGAGACAGCAATATACTCATTTTTAACAGGTGTACTTAATGCCCTAGATAATAAAGAAAAAGCTGTTGGTATATTCTTAGATTTAAGTAAAGCATTTGATACTGTTGACCATAAACTTTTGTTAAATAAACTATAATTTTGGTATTAGAGGAATAGCTTATGGTTGGTTTGAATCTTATCTTAAAAAACGGAAACAAGTAACAGTGATATCATGTACAAATCCTAATACTAATACCGTTTCAACAGCTCGTTCTAATGTGCTTGATATAAATACGGAGTGCCCCAAGGCTCTATCCTAGGCCCATGTCTGTTTCTTTTATATATAAATGACATAACTGATAATATCCAAACGAACAATATAATATTATTTGCAGATGATACTAGTTTACTAATATCAGAAAGTGAAAACACAAAGTTAGATAAATCTCTAAATCATACTAGTAAGGAATTGGTGAAATGGGTAAAAATAACAACTTGGTTCTAAACACTGAAAAAACAGTTCATCTTAATTTTCATATTACAGATAGCGCAAATGATTACATCCCTGAAGTAAAATTAGATGATAAAATAATTTCATGTAAAACAGAAACAAACTTTTTTGGCCTGTGGATACAAGATAATCTAAAATGGAAAACTCATATTAAATATCTAGTAAACAAGCTAAGCAAGAACATATATGCCCTAAGACTTTTAAGAGAAAATGTTAGCCTTAACATAGTTTTAACAGCATATTATGCACATATACATTCCATAATTAAATATGGAATAATATTTTGGGGAAATTCTCCTGAAGCAAAAGAAGATTTATTAAACAAAAGCAAGCCATACGCCTAATATGTAATGAAAAGAAATTATCTCCATGTAAACCACTATTTAGAAAGCTTGGTGTACTTACGTTGGCATGTGCTTACATACTGAAAACAGCTTTGTTTGTTAAGAAAAACAGATGCAGTTTTCAAAACAATGGACATGTTCATGCACATTTTACAAGAAAAAATCAAAATATTCACTTAACCTCCACTAGAACTACACTATGCAAAAATGAAGTTTTACATTCCTGTATAAAAATATATAATTCACCGCCTAATAACCTTAAAGATATAGAAAATGTTAATAAATTTAAATGCGGTGTGAAGGTTTTTTTTGAAGGAACACTGTTTTTACACAGTAGAAGAATATTTGAAATTTAACAAATACCCTTATGTATAATTGTACAAGTATTTATTGTAAATAAGTTTATGTAATATAATTACTTTTGACGTATCCTATATCAGTGTACCATGTACAGTATCTGATTTTAAAGGACTAAATAAATTACTAAGCTAGTTATCACATAGCTGTATTTTATAAATAATAAATCCAATTATCAGTATGTTTAAAGTTAACGTTATGAAATGAGTTCAAATCTCCTGTCCATCCATACTAAGATTAAAACCATTACAATTTTCATCTCTTTCGCGTTTATCTCATATTTGTGTCCTGGTGTGTAATTTTGCGTTCGACACGATGTAAAAGGTTGAGAAATAAATGTTCTTCAATGTGCAGAAAATTGCGATAGTTTTCCGGGTCCTCTAACCTCAATTCGGTTTGTAGTAGAAGACCCAACATACCTCGACCCGTGTCCTGTTCTCGTGACCTTGTCCACCAACGTCTTTTACTTCTAATGCATCTTTTCTTCCTACTCGTGGAAATATACCACAAACCTATACTTAATATGTTGTTTTCTAGTGCCTTGCATCTGGCAATGAAGCCATTAGCATTCGTGCTTTCCAATACTTTTGAACTGTAGTTTCTTCTGATCTTAATGCTTCACAGGTCTTCAAGTGTTCTTCATTCATGTCTGCTGGATCGTTACACAGGACACATATTGGTGAGGCTGAGATACCTATTCTGTAGAGATGACTTGCTAAGCAGTAGTGATTTGTCAATAGTCGGAAGGCTGCAACCGCTGTTTTCCTTGGTCTCTGGGGGATTATATCTGGGTTGGAAATTAGTGTAATCCCTTTGGAAATTAGTGTAATCCCTATACTTAATATAGCAATAGCTAAATTAATATTTGTGTCCGCCATGTTTATTTCTCATACTTGCTACGTGAACTGTCATTTGTATTGGACCAAAATGAATCGTAGTGTCACAGTTTCTTTTGTGTGCAATTCCATTGGATACAAAAAGTTTGGTCAAAAAATTGGAGCGGCTTAAGAAAAAAAAAAAAAACTGTCCTTACCTGACGGGAAAAGTTGAGGGAGCCTCCCACGGGGGAAGGATAACTCCTCAATGACTCCCAAACCGAGAGAGAGAGAAACCCTCCTAACAAGACCACCGCATCACCACCATCCCTTTTTACATCAACCTCATTCTACCAGTGAAGGACCCAGTCCTGGTATGGTCGAGAGGCTCTACCACGGTGCAATGACCTCTCATGGTACCCTCCACAAGAAAAGTAACTTTAAGTTATGGTTAAACATTTTTGTTTCGCGAGACATATGGTATGATAATGGCACAGCAATTTTATATCTGTACAGAAGAAACCAGCTGAGCTGCTAATGTTGCATATTTTTGTTGATTTATGAGCTTCGACGTTAAAATTCCACACGTCTCATGTCTTTAGATAATTCTGTACCATTAAACCACATTATACTACTTTAAGCTAATATGTTTGTAAAATAACTATCTTTGACTGTTCACGCTAGATAGAATGTATAAAAATATTTAAGAAATTTTCGTATTCTTATATTATTCATACCAAAAAGTAATAATTCAGCCTTGCCTAAAACGTTTTAGGAAGCTATATAAAAATAGCATTTACTTGGAAAAAGTTATACGTCTTCTACACATTTTTACTAAAAAGATCTGATGTATTGCACTCACATTACTTTCTCTACTCTTGTGCTAACCATTCTTACAAATTTCCATTCCTCTATCTTCATGTTAGTCGAGATAAACATTTGCAAAAATAATCTTATTGCTGATTTTCTTGTAGGTGCAACTGGGATATGGGAATACAGTAGGTTTTGGGCGATAGTCAAATCTTTTAAAGAGATAAAAAAGTGAATAACGACCTTCCATTTGAGAAAAGTATTCCAAAGCTTACAAATAAGGAATAGCTCCGAAATGGTTCACTCCACAAAAATGCATTTGGACATAACGTCTGTTTTAACGAGATCTACATTTTTTGTATAGTAAGATTTGGTCTATCTCTTACGGTTTACGGGTTATGCAAAAGTCATCAGGAGTTAACAAGACTACATAGCCAGAAAATTCAAACTATACATTTCATTTGCTACAAAAACATCTTAAGCATATGGCGTTTTAATCAACATCGTTACAGCCATTTTTAAGAAAATCAAAATTTTTGAAAACATTTCCATATAAAGCGTATCAGGGTGGACGAATTTTCTTCAAAATCGTCGTGTCGCATCCTTCAAATATATTAAAATTAAATAGCAACTTTGGTTTTTAGCTCTACTTTTGGTTTTTGAGTTATTGTTCACAGACACAAACATACATACACACACGTACCTTCTTCTAAATCTGCTTTTTTGGATTCAGGGGGCCTTAAAACATATATTTTAGGTGACATCTCGACATTGACATTTTGGATAAAATACAATACTTTCCCTACTTACTATATGTAGTAGAGAAAGTACCTAATAAAGATGCTGAAAGTCTGAAAAATCTCTGCTATAGCATTGAGTTTTTCAAACCTTGTCCTACACAAGATTGTGTGAAACAAATTATCATGGATTGACTTAGAGACCATCCCATCGGGGTATGACATCTCAAAATGAATTTGGGATCTCCTTGTGGTTTACCGGGAAAATGCAAGTCAGTTGGGGAATTTGTCATCGGCACGCTGCCATAGTAGCTCAGTTGGTTAGAGCAATCGCACAGAAGCGGAAGTTTCATGGTTGAAATCTTATCCTACAGATGGCTTGTGTGAAAGGACGATTACTTAGTACTTTTAGTAATGGATAATATATCGTAACTTTATAGGAAAACTTGAAAACTATTTGAAAAGAGAGTTTCATTAAACTGAAAATAAAATTACCGTTTAGAATAACATTTCCATGAAAAACTTTTTAATGTAAGAATCATGTTCTAATGATATATAGTTTCCGTTGTACTACATACCAGGCAATTCACAGATGAAGGAAGCAACCTCAGGTCCTCCGCAATTGAAACTGTGCCATCGGAAATCAGCAGCAGGGTCAATGGCGGCACAGAGAGCAGATTCTGTCTTTGGTATTTGCTCCTGCCAGTATCCTCCGTCCTTTGCCAATATCTTGTAGTCCCTGCAACAAGATTAGCGTATATTTACTCTAAAGTGCTAAAAAAAGCAAGTCAAACTATCTGAATTTCCGGGACATTACCCTGTTTTAATGACAAGAATATATGATGAGAACACGAGGTGTCTATATAGTGAATGTTGTTAAGTAAGCACAATACTACCCTATTAACTCCTTTAATCATTATACTGTACGACATTTTCATCCAAGTGCTAAGTTTTACGATTTTACAATGAGTTTGTGTGGATGATAGTTAACATTTAAGTATCATCATATGGAATGATCGCTTGCATCTGGCGCGGAGGACCCGGGTTCGATCCCCGGTATCAGCATGAAGATTTTATCCCCTGTGGGAGTTCAGGCACGGGGTGCACTCAGCCTCGTTAGGTCCCGGGGGACCAATTGAGGAGCTACTTGATGGAGAAATAGCGGCCTCAAGTGGAGAACGCCGTATAACTGGCCGGGAGGACTCGGGGCGTTGACCATGTCCCACCCTCCAGTACTGCACCCTACCAATGACACGTGTAATGGGCAGAGGTTGGGGACGCAGCGGCTGGGCGGCAAACCTTGGCCCTTCATGGGCTGTTGGGCTAGGGGTTAGTTATATGGAATGATAATACAGAAGAATTTGAATCAAATACAAGAAAATTAGCTCCTAAGTTGAAAAGAAAATGCAAATAGTATGACAGTCTTTGTGTCTGGGTATATGTATGCCGGGTGGAAGATACTGCTTCGGCCATACGTTAACCAAAAGGTCTACATGAGTAAACAAATATGCCCAATACAATTATTGTCAATAAAGAACTATTTTGCCAAAAAAGAAAATAATAATTTGTGTCAAATTTTTGGAGCCATCTAGCTTCTTGACGAATGAATATAAATGGTTTATTATTTCAGTAATTGCGGCGCAAACATTGTGTGAAGAATACTGCAATACTTCCTACTTTAATTTGAATGAATATGGTCACAATTTAAACTTTGCATGGCATTTTAACATTAGTAGTACCTAACATAGTAGATACTTATGACTTCAGTATGCATGCACTAGGCGTTCGGCTAAGTTCTTGCACATTTATTGTTTAACTCTACTTTTAAGATACATATAAAACTAAAGAGGTACTAGAGAACTCTTACTCATGCGGGCTAAAAATAATACTATAAACGATGTAATTCAAATATCTTATGAAAAAGGAAGAATGTCTGATAGCCGACAATGACATTTTAGCTTAACGCTCACACTGCTACTTACGTCCAAGAGAACTCATCGTTTGGTCCTTTCTTCTTCAGCCCGATCCAGACATTGTTGACAACGTCAAGCTCCTTCAGGTATGCTCTCGTCGTGTCGTATTGTTTGCTGGTATCAACTGCAACAGAAACAGCATCATTAGCAGCGGTTTATTACAGGAGATACTCCCAATCAAGTCTTAAATTAAGGATATCCTAGAACATGTTCACAAGTCTGTGGGAGAAGACAGTTTAGACACATAAATAGGTGTACGTTAGCTCCGGCTTCTCAAGTTTTTTTTCCAGATTTCACCGTTTATACGTTTAAATCCATGAAGAAGTGGTTAATGTCACTATTGTTATTTGTATATTTTAATCACATCTGTATTTTTTCCTACAGAAGGTTTGTTTATTTCCCTAGGGTTTCCCAGTGATACAAACTTCTACAGAGTTGAATCAAAATGAAGACGAATGTCACAGGCTATTCGTAGACAATTGGAAATTTAAGCGAGTAAATCTGTACTGATATTATAAAGAGACAAAATATTTGAGTTTGCTAGTAATCTCAGAAAAACGCAACCGATTTTGATGCTTTTTTCACCATTGAAAAGCCCTATGCTTTTACATGGTCTTACGTAATGCCCCTAAAATTTGAAAACTCGTGGGTTAGAAGTTTCCATTTAACTTTTTACATGTTACCAAATTTCAATTTCGTTTTGTTGAATATTGAAATCAAAGACTATTTATGGCACTTTATTGCACTGGGTTTCGTTTTCTTTAGTTGGCAGAGCTGAGTAGGTCGAACTACACTAATAGAATGAATGTATTTTAGGTTATTTTTTATAGAACTTAACATTTTCTGGTCAAATATTTGTGATATAGTATTTAAATTCAAATTTTATATACGGAATAGTACAGAGAAACATCATTTGACTGTCTTACCTTCCCAGATAAATTCTCTCACTCAGTTCGAGAGTTTATAAGCTAGGTCAGACGTCTTATGATACTACTTGTGATAATTTGCAGTGCGTTCTGAAAGCGTTACATTAATGACATTGTTGATATATTGTGCATTGTACTATTTTTTCACCTGCAGGCTCCAGATTAAAAATTCCTTTAACTCACTGAAAAAGAGCAATAATAAATGGTTTGTAGTATCTATTTAACTTCCAGACACTGTTGTTTTCTTTCGTCTGACTAGATGCAACTTTGCTGCATCAAACACATCTCAAAGTTTTGGTTACCTGTTGCAGAGGTAACTGACCTAGATAACGCACAATTAAGTTTCTTAATTAACATTCACTTCTTTCATTTCAGACAAGCACCGCAGTGTCAGAACTTCTGACACTCTTCTTTCCCTATAAAATTATTATCAGAGGTGACATCGACAACGTTCCCATTAAAAGCTCCGGCGAGAATTAAATATAACCCGGTTATACTTACATGATGTTCATTTTTATCTGGGCCTTCGATGGTAGCGTGTGACGTCACCGCTGTCTGGTGAGTCATTAACCAGTTGGAGAATAATAACGCGTGCAACACTAGTTTCTTTTGGTAGTTTATTGGAAGACTTTCCGGCAGCGAAATTAAGAAGTACAGAACATGTGCATATATATTATAAACTCAGTCACTGGAAAAGCCTGCAAAGCATTACACTTTGTAATGAGAATATTAAAACGCAGCAATGGGAAATCGCGAAATTTAGCTTACACATCCTTAGTCCGACCAATATTAGAATATAGCGCAGCATGCTGGGATCCATATCGGGTTGGTCAAAAACAAGCACTCGAGAGAGTTCAAAAACGAGCAGCTAAATTTGTTGATAGAGGAAAGCGATTTGAAAACCCTACAGGCACTGCTACCTCCTGGGAATCATTGGAGAAACGTAGAAAACGGGCAAGGCTATGTGCAATCTTTAGAGCATATAAGGGGGAACCTGCATGGAAAGATATAACAAAGCGGTTGTTGACACCATCATATAGGGGAAGGAATGATCACTCTAAAAAAATAAGAAACAGGGAACAGAAAACTGATATAGGTAAATTTTCCTTTACCAATAGAACAATTAATGACTGGAACAATTTGACTGCAGAGTTACTGGAGACTTTGCCTCCAAATGTAAATAATTTCAAAGAGAGGTTAAAAAGAAATCCTGTATAGTTACCATAGTGCATGAAAGGATTGTATATATGTTGTAAGGAATTGTATATTATATTGTAAGGAGTTGTATATTATATTGTAAAGAATTGTATTTCATATTGTAAAGAATTGTATATCATATTGTAAAGAATTGTATATTATATTGACAGCGCTGCCACCGGGCCATGCTCTAAGCAGTGAAATAAAGTATCTATCTATCTATCTATATTAGGGCATTGGCTTGGTCGTCGGTAAAGTTTTAAAAATGTAGTGTGGTAATTCAATTCAATGGATATGCATTACATGGAAAACTTAATGGTTTGGATTTTCTTGGATGAAACAAACCCATATATGAAAAAGTATATATTTAAAACTTCAGCATTGTTTAGAAGGGAATGTTTTTAATTAAAGATTTGCTCCTCCAAGCTGGGACACGTTTTGAAAGCAAGAAATTAACTTATTTTTGGTTAGCCATCTTAAAAAGTCAAAAAGCGGCGTGTGTCATTTATGTACACCATGCCATAACAAAGTAAAATAATTGTGGTTACCATTTAACATTTATCTTAGGCTTCTGTGAGATGTCCCTTGGAATTCCTCATATCTTCCAGAAAATCATCAATGCAGCAGTTCACATCATACTGATATCCCATCATTGAGCAGTCCGGTTCAAACATAGCGTTCCAAATGTAAATATGGTGGCGTATCATCAGCTTCATATTGTCCTCTACTAGCGAGATATGCTGCACCGCACTCAACGCTCTGAAGACCTGTTTCCATACCATGCGTGGAGATTCAAAGGGCACTCTCAAGTCGTGTAAATTCCGCAAACAGTCGCTAGGGAGCAGCTCCAAGTGAAAAATACTATACAAAGCGCAGTTAATACCAGCCACTAATTCAGCTGCCGATGCTGATAAAAACACCTAATGATTCATCGTTACACGGCGCAAAGCGAAAGCGCATTTCTATGTAACTGTAGACTTGCTTCAATGAGTGATGTCATAGATTGGAAAGCGAAGACACAAGTAAAAAGCAACATCGTGTAGAGGCAAGAACGAGATTACTTACTGTAAAGGAAGTACCACAGGGGCGGAGGAAGTTTACCCAATAAGCTTATTGGAGACCATTGCAATTTTCCAGCAAAGGTTTGCTTAAAATGCATGGAGTAGCAAGCGACGGACAAACTCAGTCCATTTATGATCACCAGCTCATAATTTCTGTAAGCATCAAGCGAACTTCCATCCTCTTTTGGAGATTTCTGTTTCTTATTCTTCCTTTTCTCGTCAGGTAAGGGAATTGTGAGTGAAGGGAAATATAATTCTTTACAATAGATATTTTGTGTGTGTTGTGTAGGTGGAATGTTAGCGTTGTTCTGCATAAGCATCTGCGACCTGAATCGCTTTTGTTATGCTATACCAACTTCATTTGAAAGGAAGCGATTGAAGTGCGGTACGAGGTCAAACTTAAGATTCATCCCCCTGTCCCCATGTGACTTTTTTCTATTCCCGACAGTAAAAATTGCATGCTGGAAAGAGATTTTCAACCCCTGAAGATGCTATTGTAGGTACGAAGAGGAGCTAACAGTAGTCAAAGAAAACGTGTAACAGGAGTGCTTCCAGAAGTGGTTTCAGCAAATGCAAAAGTGTATACAGTGTAGTGGCGAGTACTTTCAGAAAGCGTAACAATCAGAATAATTAAAAAAATGTTCTTGGTGTATCTCAAAAAATTCATAGTGATGCAGTGAGGGCGTCGGTGGTCTGACGCAATTTATTCTTTTATCTACTTTTTGTTAACTAGATCAACATTTGTACAAATAGATTTATTACATATTTTCTTGTAATGGAAATGGTAGTAGAGGAATACAGTAGTCTTTAAGCGACAGTCAAATATTTTAAGAGCTGGTTCTTGTGATGGCTTAAAAATACTTCCCATTTGGGGAAAATATAAGTGTTAGAAACTTTAAACCAATAACAAGGAATATTTCGGAGATGGTTAGTCCCAGAAAAAATGTGATAAATTGTGTACCTTAACGAAGTCTACATTTTTGGTATAGTAAGACTTTGTATATCTCTTATGGTTTACCAGTTATGTAACAGTCATCCAAAATGAAGAGGACTTCAGAGATTCAAGCTATACATTTAATTTTTCCATGAAAATATCTTAAACACATGGCAATTTAATAAAAAAACTTTAAAGCCATGTTTGAGAAACGATTTCTATGCAAAGTTTGAGATTAAGGAATTAAAAAAACAAAATCCTTCGTGCTGCATCCTTGGAAGACGCTGAACTTAAATACCAAATTTGATATTTAATCGACTCTTTGCTTTTGAGTTATGCTGTCCATAGTCTTGCGCTTGCTCATGCACCCACTTTTTCTAAATGCTCTTTTTTGTATTTAGCACGCCTCAGAACATATTTCCGGTGAAATCTCGATATCGAATTTTTGGAAGGAATGCAATACTTCCTCTACTCACAGTGTATAGTAGAGAAAGTAAAAATGTAATATAATACACACACACAAGCTAAAATGTACCGCTACATCGTCGTCAATCATCGCAACCTCCATTTTGAATCGCTTTCACACTTCCATTGTCTTGTTTTCACGCTAATGTGTGTTGAAATTGCCAATGGCAAGGTGGAGCTTGTGTTCGTTCATGTTATACGTTTATGTTAACGTTTCATGTGAATTGCCCTCTACTCACTCCTGCCGTGTATAATTACTACATATCAAACTATACGGTGATCAATGCTGCTGTTAGCAAAAGTATTCCGGTTATTAATGGTTCAAAGATAAATAAGTAAGCCACGAGCGCCCTAAAGTCAGTACCGTGGAGTACAGAGTGGGGCTGAAAATGCATAATTTACGCTCATAAAGTTTTGAGAAAATAGTAGCTAGTCTTTACAGTACGTAAAACTAAATGTTAACAGTTTAAAGGTAGTGTATTTTAGTTATTTCAACATTTTCCGGGGATTTATAGTATATTGCAGTACTAGTTTGTTAAATGTGGATTGAGAAAAGTTTGCGCATATATAGTATTTTTAATTTCTGTGATTCCATTATGCACTTAACAAATATGTATTTTTTGAACGATGGGTACTTACATAAATTGAATTATATTGTGATGTTATATGAAGTATATGTTACTGAGGATAGATGTTACAATGATGATGGTTTTACTTATCACACTAATGTGGGAATGTTAACTTCCGATCCATAGCAACAATATTTCTAAGTACCACAACTTAGTTACATCATAAAAAAATGCTTCTAGACTTTTTTCAGGGGTGTAGCATCAATGGATGTGAGATATGTATTACATACCCTGTAATTTTCCTCGAACTGATTGGCAAATTTTGTGTTCATAAATGTTCTAGTGTTCATTAAAATCAGGCTTTCCTAAACATTATGATTTGAATTCGCGTCACTCTGCAATGTTCCGAAACAAAGCTTGGGTCAACGGCATCTGTCATGAGCTAGAGGAAGCGGATGTGCGCTTGATCCAAGGTATGTGGTATGTAAGATCACATCTCGCGTTAAGAATCGTTCTAACGCTATTGCATTTGTAGTCGTGAATAGAGAGTAATTCGCGATTTGTTTTGCTTCTTGTATGTGTGGTCTTGAATTGTTAAGATTTGAGTATGATTTGGGCACTTGGTTACTAACTATAACTATTAAAGCAAAATGTAGGTTAAGATTGGCGCGGATCCTGGGGACGAGGGTATGCAAGACAGGCACTTACATACATGACGTCACAACATGAATCAGAGCTAGAGTAAACATAGCTGCGTTTCCGAGCTGTTATTGCAACGAAAATCAAAATAAGCTGCTGTATGATCGACAAACTCGACGTAAGAAGCTTCTAAACATTAAAATTTCCCCAAAAAGCTATGTATAATTAAAGCAGATCCTCCAAAGCCCGTACTCAGTATTACGACGAACGTTAAAACATGTAAAGGCATTTCAACATCAAAGTTTATGAAAGTGAGTGCTGGCTGTATCGTAATACTTTAAACAAATGTTTTGTTTATCTTTTTCCAAAAGAAAAGCGAATTTCAAATTCCAGAAGTTCTGCAGATTTCAATAACACTTATAAGGCAGCCATAAAACACAACTATTCTTGTAATCACATAATATGCGAAAAACAACTAAAAATATTCGGGATAACTCCAAGAATCGAATTTTCATTGAATAATCAGTATAAGCTCTCAGTTGAACATCAGAACAATGAAGTAGAAAAGAACAGAGCTTTACTTTCTCAATTTACACAGGCTCTATGTTTTCTAGGAACATAGGCACTTTTCATGATCACAATGAGAATGAAGGATCTTCAATTATATTGAATACTTAATGAATTACAGCCTCTCTGAAACAGCACTTGGATAAGTCTACTGTTTTTCGTGCAATTTCACCTGAATGACTTAATTTCAAGTGTGAGTGACGTCATGACATATGGAACTGAGAGAGACATTTCAGATGCCTTCTTTGTTTAATTAATATTAGATGAAACTCCTGACGTTAATAGTGAAGAAAAACTCTGAACCATTCTGTTATCTAAATGTTGAAGAGGGGTTTATTTGATTTACAGATGTAAGTTCTGATACAAAAGCAGATTGTTTTGAATCATGCTCGCAATATTACCGAACATTTCGTTTAGACAATGGTAAAAGATGAAAATTCCGAAGGGCAGTTCTATTTAGGTTGGGTCATATTTTAACGAACTTAACAACATTTGTTGGGTTACACACCCGACTCTGGTAGTTAGGCTACGCCACTGACCTTTTTACTACTCGACTTATTCTACTCTACACAGACGGAGTATGTATAGCAAGGAGAAGGTGTGTGTATATGTTTACCTATTCGTGCATGCTGCGGCGTCATGTTTTACGTGCATAGTTCTAGATTATTTACAAAGGAATATAGAACTTAGAGCAATGTCTAAAAATGACAAATGACTTCCCACATATCCATAATTCTTTCCCAATACACTTCCGCATATTCCTCACAGAATGTAAGCAATACGCTACACAACGACAGCTTCATCACATCACTGGAGACTTATCCACCATTCTGAACACGCCATCCAACTGCAGAAGGGTATTATCATTTCTCAAAAGTACAGACTTACATACGAAAATATAATATGAAGGATATTTTTGTTGTACTGATTTGTTGATTAGTATTTTCATGATTTTGGTTAAATAATTGTAGCAAGTTTATTGTATACCACTGTATTATATAGAATAGTCGCGATATGACTTAATTGTTAAAGCGACTCTAAATAAATTTAAAAAAAGAAAAATCCCCATTTTTTGCTTCAGCTGCAGTTAAGAGACACTGGGACTGCTGTTCTAACTTTTAAATTTGAAAGCTATTTGCTTGAAAATTGATACACTTACTATGAGTAAATAAATAACTGCAAAAGCTCTAAGTTCTAGCTGAAATAGTTTCTCAGATAATACAATTATATATTTTTATTTAGAAAAATGTATTCTTTTAAAAACAGTTTTACGCACTCACATTTTTTCAGAAAAATATGATAGTGGCATTTTCTGACACTTCGTTTACTTAAAATAACTGGAAGTATTTGAAGTTGATTGTTACTTGCAGAGAAATGACCTTTAGTTTGTATGAAATTATTAGTGTTAAAATTCCTTTTTTTCAGTATAAATTATTTTTTTTTTGTGAGCCAATGTATAAAACAATCATACAATGCATATTTGAATCTTTAAATAGCATGTTTGAGATTATGCATGCAAATTTGCATATAAATCAGAGTAAACATGAAATGTAGGAGTAAAAAAAATAACATACCTACTGAAGAAGAAGAAGACGAAGAAGAAGAAGAAGAAGAAGAAGAAGAAGAAGAAGGAGGCGGAGGAGGAGGAAAAATTATATACAGAAAGAGGGAGTGGACGAATCTAATGAGGTTAAAATGGAACGCACGAGCGACTAAATATGTCACTGGGATTTTAAAAATGGCGAATCAAGAAAATGTTTGGCTAAAATGATTCAATGTATGACGCAATTAAATCACTTGTAATTGTCAATTTCTAGGCTCCATTATAAACACCACGGCTTGGTCGAACAACACAATCAGAACGTTCCACACGCATCCCTCGCTTCTATGCACGCGGCCGCTGAGAAGGTTGGTAAAATGCCACCTGAAGCTATAGGAACGGCATGTATGGAGCCAAGTGTACTTATTATGGCTTCTTGCATTGCACGAAGTGTTTCCTTTCGTGAAGCAGCACCAAGCACATCTTTTATACGTACTTAATATGTTCCTTTTTATGTGAATACCATGAATGCAACATCTTGTAATTATGTAGATAGTGCTTTTTAAACAGTTTTTACAGTTTTCTCACACGTTAGTTCAGATATCTCCCGGTAATCTCCAAAAGAGAGAGAGGGGGAGGAGTTTATTTTATGCTTACGGAGTTAAAAGCCGATGGCTCAGGCTGCACTGAGCTTATATCCACTCCCTAATCAATGCATTTAAGAAACTCTTCAGAGAGAGAAACCGTCTACTCTTTGGTGCTCGTGGAGTGGTTACTAAGTTTGCTGTTGATATGTATGTTCCGGTGCTTTGAATTGCTTTAGAAGGCATTGGTTTACAAATTATCTGCAATTCTCTGTACATTTTACACAATCATTTGTATACTACACTAAATTAAATGAATGAATAAATAATTCTAAAATGGTTAGCTGTCCTATTTCCAAATGTTACATTTTATATCCTTTACTGTTAATGCTCGCATTATCGACAGTGTTTTGTTTATTTTAAGTAGGAAAGAGAGATTTTACCCTCACAATTAATTTGTATGACGTTACTCGCCGCGTCTAAAATACCTCTATATGAACGTTATTACATTTTGCATAGCGTATTTTACTTATGACTAGCCTAATGTAAGATTTGACTCATCTGAATCTTTTTTCTTGTACCTATTTCCAAAGAATAAATAAAATGAAGAACAGAAGATCAATCGATTCCGGAAAGTTGCAATACGTGAATAGGAATAAGAGAAATAAGGACATTTCACCATATGAAATGGAGATAGGTCACGGCCTATCCTCTCTAACTGAGGTTTTAGGTAGGTTTCCTCAGTTCTCATAAATTCAAATCCTGTCGAAGTATCCTAAAACTTATGTATGGAACGCTTCCTTTCCAATTCTTTCCCAAATAAACATGAATTAAAAAGTTGCTAACTGGTATATATTTTTAGGGCCTAAGCAGCAAATTAAGCTTTTGGCCGATTTTAGCTCAATGGGAAGGTGGGGCTGAGTTTGTATATGTAAAAACCTTGGATTTCTACATTTACAATAGCTATATTTCTAGAAAAGACATGACACCAGCGTTGCAGAAGGGCCATTGCACCCTGATCAAAAATCTTGCTACCTCGTTTCATTGCTCCTATCTCATTCTCACCCTTTACCCTTCAAGCCACATCCTATCCAATAAGCGGTCAAACCCATCACGGGTCGGTGCACTTACAAAATTCTCTGGGGCCAAGCCTGCCACGCTTCCTGTCTTCGTCGTTGAAACCAATGTCTGAGAAAATAGTGAAACGTGACCTGGGTTAAAAGGAAACAGAAGTACTGTATTAAATGTAACTTTTGTATATTTACGAACTATTCTTGCAAATGTTTATTATTATAATTAATTTTAATTGACGTTTTAATTTAACGTTTGCAGAAAGATTTTCATTACATACTTCGTTGTAGGTACAAAGAGTGCCAAAGAAAATCTTTAGCGGATTTTGTATAGTTTTCTGGTAGAAAAAAATTATTTTGTTGTTTAACGACGCTGTCAATTGCCAGGAATCACATCAGCGTCGCCGGTGTGCCGGAATTTTGTCCCACAGGAGTTCTTTTACATGCCAGTAAATCTACTGACATGGAGCTGTCGTTTTTAAGCACACTTAAAAACCATCGGCCTGGGCCGGGTTTGAACCCGCGACCTTAGGATCAGTAGGCCAGCATCTAACCAACTGAGCCACCCATACTGACAGTTTTCTGATGTTTTTTGTGTGCGAGGTTCACCGCTAATCTGGGCGCTCATCAAGTTTTTCCATTAGATTTTAACCCCTTCAAAGGCGTGTCCTGCTATGGCTACCAATCATGATAAGAGATCTGTATGATGAACTGAATACACTCACTACTTCTTTCAATTTTAGCCAATACGATCGAGAGCGTAAACATGTTTCGTTTCTATACCATTTGATAATCTTTGTTGTTGTTATTGGTTTAACTATTTACCAGAAGGAGTGGCACACTCTTGCACCGCGGCCTTGAGCGACCAATAAAATGGCCATGGATTCGTACAACGATAGGTAATGTGACATAGATGCGAGCTGCAGTAAAATTTTCTTTGGCGCTCTTTGTACAACTGAGGTACAGGAGTCTGAATGGATAATCAAATGCTTAAAAAGTGGACTGTATTAATATGTTGCCTTTCAAATTCTACACTGATTCCGTGACATTGTTAGAGACTGAACGATGATCGTACAAAAGCAGTTGGCGGTTCCAATCACATGACTTTCTCTAGCCACTATGGTTTATTTTTATATTTCTTCTATATATATTACATTACATAAAATTGTATTTGTATTTTCATTTTTATAATTTTATCTGTAAAGTATGTTGTATGTATGAATGTGTAGAATAAATAAATGTTAAAAATCTAACATATTAGCCCTGGTTAGGTGCCAGGGTTATTATACAGATTTTCTTTTCATTTTATATTATATTATTTTATTTATTTGATTATAGAATGGTGTACTACCAAACATTTAAATGTAGCAATTTCACTTATTCTTTTAGAGAGTCCATTAATACAGAAAAAACTTTTAGAAAGAGATCCGTGTGCATATCTGTGTGTCCCTTTTCTGAAACTGATATCTTTCACCAATACTCAAGTATTTATTGAACCAAAAAATAGAGTTTGTTAGCCATCAAGCACTGGTTGTTGACTAGGGATAAACGCAAATATCCTATGCTGACCTAATCTGACCTGTCATAACATAACCTAAACCAATCTAATCTTACCTAAGATAATTTAACCGAACTTCACCTAACCTAACCTAATGCAACCTGACTTAACCAAGTGTTAATGTCATTTAACTAAGGTTATTAATATGCATTACGTAAATAACCTAATGTATTTTACGTGTTTAATTTCATTTCTGTGTGTTTAGATAGAAGTAAGTCAAAACGATATTGGTAAATATTTCAGATATAAAAACCGCGGAGTAAAGTTGTAATACTTAACTATCGTAGGTAAGTAATAGAAAAATAGAAGTATTATGAAACATTTATAATATCCTGTAGCGGGTTCAAATTCGTGCACAGAGCAATCCGCCTGTGATTTACCTCAGCAATATTCATTAGCCATATTGCAAACTTATCTCTTTCTATATTTCAAGATCGTTATGTTAGGGTAGTGAATGCTAACCCTGCCATGACTTGCATTTATACGCTTAAAGTTTATATTTGTATAATACGCACTGCAAATTCTAAAACTTACGTTGAGAGAGGTAATTAACTTTTTTGGAAAAGAAAAACATTTCTTCAATATGCGCCACGATTCATGATAAAGTGTTCACACCAGCCAGCGTAAACGTAAATGGAACTGTCAACATCAGACTTGAAGCATCTGCAAGCAACACTGTATCAGACATATTGGTTTAATCGTGGATAGCAACTCACACACAGACACACACCTCATTCCTTGTAGTCAAGGGATAACATGTTAGCCTCTGGTTCCCGAGGCCGTGTGTTCAAACCTGGCAGAGGGCGACGAATTTATATTTCGGACGTAAAAATACTTAGCATGGCTTCCTTAGGAAGAGAAGTAAATCTATTGGTCCTATGTCGCAGATTTACAGTACGTAAATGAACCTCAAGTCTGATGAAGAGA
This sequence comes from Tenodera sinensis, assembly GCA_030765045.1. NCBI lineage: Eukaryota > Metazoa > Arthropoda > Insecta > Mantodea > Mantidae > Tenodera > Tenodera sinensis. The sequence goes on from CM060965.1 coordinate 163,830,085, forward strand.
GGCCTCTGAGCAAATTTAGGCGGTCTTTCTCGCCCAATATAGAAAGGGTCGCTGAGAACTTTGGCAATTAAAGAGCGTCGATAAATAAAAACGTAATTTCAATTTCAGTACTCATCCACAACCTCTCAGCCCCACACATACATGTATACATGAACGTTTTCTAAAACTATTTTTGATCCAGGAGAACTCAAAATATCGTGACGAAGGCCGCGGGGCACAACAAAGGACGATGGGGTCAAACTACCTCACATCACACACCAGGCATACCAGGAGCGACGCGTCGTTGCTGCACACCACCCACGTGAGCAAACACGTGATAAGAATTTGAGCTGCAGAACTGAAAAGGGTTTTCGAGATTATTCCAGAGGTGTCCGTTGACTGGCGTATTGGTACAAGTTCCAGAAAATGTGAAGTTTGAGAAAGATCCGTGTTACGTCATCCTCGGTATATAAGGAGGCGAGGCAACGAGAGTTTGGAGCCAGTCATAATTTATGGTAAAATTTGGAAATTGGATTTTCGGGTGTAATATAATATTTCTTCTACCTTCATATAAGTAAATACTACAGACAGTAAATAGAATAATAATAATACATACTTATAACTTCTTTCTGACACCACCTACCCTAAAGGAAATTTTTCGAGATACAACTTCGTGCAATACTACAAAGTGTGATAAACACATTCTCAAAAGTTTACTATACATACATAAGGGATTTTGCAGAGATAGACCTTTCAATTGAGTACTGGAAAAGTCTGGTTAAAGCATTTAATTACCAGCAGCATTTAAATAATTTAAATACACCATCCTCAAAATAAACTATATAGCAGTATATTATTTTCTCAAAAACTTGTAGGTAACGCAAATTGTGCACTTGAATTCTAACGCTATATGAATCAGATGTTTCACGGTTCTGACATTAGTCTGCTAACGCGAGACTAATTTACCTAGGCACGAATAATATACAGCATATTTTTAAAAGGAGCATCGATCGGGTTTTATATTTTGGCTCATATTTAACATAGTGATACTGAATAAATGAGGAAGTACATTAAAATTCACGTGAAAAATTTCATTCAGAATTCGTGTTCGAAATAGCCTTTAGCAACATATATATTCTTCTAAATTATACTGATGTTGCTTCCGAGTTTTGCATTAATGTCAGCATTTATTTCCTTCATATTGCACTGTTAATATTATCGTGAACGTAAACTTTTATGTAGTACGTAATACAATATAGCTATACTTATTATTTTTAAACATTTGCTAGAGAAGAGTGAATAGAAGTAATTAACACCATAAAGGAACAAAAATATCCACCTTTGCTTGTTAAGACTTGATATGCTGGAATAGTAAGGAAGGAAGCAGATGGACCTTACCAGTGTGTAGAAAGGGAACCACGTGTTCGTGCTTATACCTGGAGAGCAGCAGAACTGGGAAGGTGAGTATACCGGGTGGAAGGCACACGAAGCACAAATAGTAATAGACATAGAGTTTCATTTATCTGTAGGGGCATTTATAGGGCGTGTCTTCGATATCGGTCTCCACCAGTTTGAAAGGGGGGATGTTACCTACCCTCCCTTCCAGTTGAGGGAGGTGGCTACACCTATTCGTAATTAGTCAATGAGTTGACAACACCAGCATAGGTATGCTCTATTGGTTCGATACAGAACAGAAGGCTGAGACGCATCTGCGAAGTAACGGTATCAGCCAATAAAATTAAAGCATGGCGCAAGAAGGTACACCACAAACGCTTAGGAATGAAGAAGGCAGTATTGGTTTCTTTCCATATACTTTAACCAGGGCTTCTACATAGTGTAACAAATATATCCAATACAATTATTGTCAAAATTGCTGACGTATTTTTAATGTCTCTAACTGTACGTGCTGTAGTGTTGTAATTGACCATTATTTTTAATAGCTTTTGATGCAGCTTTGCTCTTAAAAGTCAACATTTTTGTTTTAGATGCATGTACCATTAGATTATAAGCTTTTGTAATTTTATTTAAATAGAAAATAAACTATTCCAGGTAGGTTTCTGATGCTGCAATTTAACGTGATGATCTGCAAAGGACAGTGTTGTCAATGTACTTTTATATTAATAAATTAGTTCTTGTTATTAACTGATTGCATGCTCCAAGAATAAATTAATAAATATGATGTGTTGCACTCACATGACATTCTCTACTCTTGTACTACCTATTCTCACAAACTCTTATTCCTATATCTTCTTCATGTTGAGATAAACATTTGCAGAAATTATCTTCTTGCTTATTTCCTTGTAGGTACAAGGCAAATATGGGAATACAGTACAATTTGGGCGATAGTCAAATAAAGCTTTCACATTCCGTTCTCTTTGCACGGTTAACATATAACAAATTGAATAACGATGTTATATTTGACAGAAGTGTAAGTTCTCCAAAACTTACACAAATAACAAGGCATATCTCCGAAATGGTTCACTCTACAAAAAATAATTTGGACATAAAGTGTGTATTTTAGCAAGATCTACATTTTTGTATATCTCTTATCTATATCTCTTACGAGTTATTCAAAATTCATCATAAGTAACCAGGACCACAGATATTCTATAGCCAGAAAATTCAAAATATACATTTCATTTGTCATAAAAATATCTTAAGCATATTCATTTTATCAAAATCTTTGGAGCCATTTTCAAGAATATCAAACTTTTCGAAACATTTTTCATGTAAAGGGTAGTTTAGAGTGGCGCAATTTTTTTTCAAAATCTTCGTGTCGCATCCTTGAAATACAATTAAACACCAACTTTGGTTTTTAAGCGCCTTTTCGTTTTTGAGTTATGCTGTCCACAGGCTGACACTTAGACACAAAATGGACCTTTTTGTAAAACGGGTTTTTTTGGGATTCAGGGGGCCTCAAAACATATATTTCCGGTGAAATATCAACATTGAATTTTTGGGTGGAATATAATACTTCCTCTACTTATCAGTAGAGAAAGTAAAAATACTGGTTACAGTTGGTAGCCCTATCTAATTCATTCTGTGCTATTTTAAAGGCCATACATTAATGAAAATAAAAATAACTGGTGAGAGTAAATAATTTGCATGAATGACATCGAATAAATAAGTATAAAACACGTAGAGGAGGATATATCCCATGTTCCAAAAAACATGAATATCAACATAGAATGACAAGTCGTGGAGAAATATGTTATCCCTGAAGTGGAGAAGGAAAAACAGGCATATACTCACATTCAGCAATCCTTAACATCCTCTATTTTCACAGATTTTTGAAACACAAAGATTATAAAGGTTGTAACACTGTCAACTACATCTTTATACTGTTACTACAAGAGACAGTCCAGCTTCATGCTCTAAACCAGTTAAATAAGCTTCATTTGGCCCAACTTCCTTCCTTGAAAAATAAGCAGAAAGTGTACGTTTTCTCATTTGTCCGTCGATATATTGCTCATTGTATAAGGAGCTGTTCAGTACGGAGTTCTTTGTAAACTTATCAGTCACCAATCTTGCTCTGGCGGTCGGTCGGTCGGTCGGTCCGAAAACGGCTTCCCAAACGTTCATTTGTAGCAGTGAAAGCATCCGTGCCCCACTCAATGTTCGTTCCCCTTCCTTGCGTCTTTGATGTACTTGGCGACGCAGCGATACGGCAGGGAGACGAGCCTCTTGTGGTCGTTTGTCACACGGACGAGCTTAGTACTCTTGCAATTTGGATTTTTTCGAGGCTTCTCTTCTTCCATATGAAGGATTCCTTTCAATGGAAAATCTGAAATGTCTGTGTTGCTTCTAATTATGCCGCAAACCTCAACATTAAAAACGGAATATACCGAACATAAATACGCGCATTTTATCAACTGTAGAGATCCTTGAATGAAAAATTGCTACACGAGTGGTATTTACTAAGATTCGTTTGTAAATAGGATTCTATAAATGTTAACTTGTTTCTGGATATGAACGTTTAAAGACATGCATGTGAAAGGATTGTTTTTAGAAAATGTCTAGGTGTTTATTTTGTTATTTTCAATATATAGTTGAACCTGATTTACTTACCTGATTACTTACAACCCAGGTTTTGATAATGCAGCATAATGTGTTTTTTTTAAAGCAATAATGTAGATCTACATGTGTAAAATTTTACAAATAAGGATATGTATGAAGAAAACATTATTTTGAGCTTGGTCCTCCTTTAAAGAAATCAGTTAATTTGACTTGTTTCACTTTTCTTGCATTAAGTGCACACACCTCAGTTTGTTACTGATGAGTATAAGCAATTCCTAAGTCTGAGTAATTTTCGTTTTGTATGGATTAAGTTCCATCTCTCATATGAATTTTACTTTCTGATCTAGTGTGTACCATTTCCTTTTTTCTGTTCTCCATGGGTAATTAAAATCAACTGAGAACTGAAAGACAAAACCGCTGTTCAACAGTAAACAACAGATACTGAAAATGTCTGTTTACTTCTCGTTTGTTGCTACGACATTGTCACGCCGAAAGCTGCCCACTCAGTTTGGGGTTTTCTCCACAGAGATAAGCAAAATACTCCTCGAGTTTCTTTTAAGATAACGTATGCCGTATGCTCAATTGCATTTCACTGAAATTTAACACGTTTAACTGCGAATTACATATAAATGCATTACGTATAAATAAGGTTTTATTAACATGTTTCTAAGTTACATTTTGCCAGGACCTAAACAAATTTACATATAAATACAAATTAAGTGGAACTGGGCTACGTATAAAGCAGGTTCGACTGTGTAAGTCTTTACAAAAGGAATACGAATTTGTAGCTATTTTATAACATAGGTATATTAAATTATTTCAATATTATTGTGTTTATTTAGAACAAGTGGCCAAAATACAGTCAAATGTATCCCCGTCAGCCTCCACACGCGCCATCACACAGATTATTTATGTGGGCACTCCCCATCCTTGTCATAGGCACATTTGACTGCAGTCACTGGGACTCGAACTCATGACACTCGGCTGTGAATGGGGGTGGTCAGTCCATTTCGTCTTGCCTATTTGAACCCTTAGCTTTAAGTGCCTGTTAAAGGGATATAAACCAGATTTAGCAATCAGAGAAAGAGCGGGTACGAGTTTCCCTCGTACAATCTGGTGTAGATACATATCCAAGTTTATGTATAGGAATGCCTTCCCATAATTTTAGATTTTTTATTAACGATGAAAACTTGAATACAAGATAATTACAACTGAGCATAAGACACAATATTGTAATTTGAATAATGTTTAGCGACAGAAGACCTTGTTTGACATTAAAGCACTACAGATTATATTAACCAAATTCCTGGTACATGATGCAATAGTTCACTTAATATCCCCGAAGCCTGACTAGTACACTTAAAGTTGTTGCTAAGCTGCGAAAATATCTGCCCTTAGACATTAGTTTTTAGCAGAACGAGAAATTTTGACACTTAATGGACTAAAATATTTTCAAAGTATATTTAAAATAGAAAGCTTTCAACTTCAGGTGTAGTTTTTCTTGTGTCTAATCTCTAATGTGTTACCTTTGAGTGGAGCAAAACCTAAAATATCTGCCCTTAGACATTACTTTTTAGCAGAACGAGAAATTTTGACTACTTAATGGATTAAAATATTTTCAAAGTATATTTAAAATTGAAAGCTTTCAACTTCAGGTACAGTTTTTCTTGTATCTAATCTCTAATGTGTTACCTTTGAGTGGAGCAAAACCTAATATATAGTTTTAAAAATGGACAATTATAACAATATGGTTTTGACTGTGACAATATTATAATTAATAATGGTTTAAGACAGACATGCAGTTTATCTCCGCTGTTATTTAAAATTTATATCGACGTTATTCTTAGAAAATTGAAATACGAAATACCATTAGGAATAAAAATAATGCATTAAATATGCCACTCTTTGCGGATGACATAATACAAGACAGAGAGGGTAAGTTGCAAATAAGTATGTACAAGTTACAAAAAACTGATCCAGGATTATGGTTTAAATTATGGTTTAAATGTATCAGTAGAAAAGTAAAAAAATCATGACATTTACAGGAAAACAAATAAAGAATTAAAAAGATAGTGTTTAATAAAGTGCTAGAGCAGGTGGGAACATTTAATTACTTGAAAATGACTTTTCTTTGAGGCTGAATCACGCACAAGCTATTGAACGTATCGATATAAGAATATGACCATTGGAGGCGGAAGCTTTTGTACATGGTTATAGGCTACTCAGTTTTTGGAGTTCCGTAGACCCTTTGTCATTTTTAAAATTTTTTAAATAGATTTTTCCACCTTGCATATGCCGTTCTTTCTCGGTGTTTTGGACAGATGCCGTTGTTCCTCTAATTCCTGGCCAGTTTTCACATCCCTTTCGGAGGCACTTGAGCCGCAGCGATTCGAACAGCCGTGACGTTAGAGCGATACGCAATGGACTGGCCATCCATTGAAAGCCAAACGGCACGAGTTCGAATCCCAGCAACTGCAGTCAAATGTACCTATGGTAAAGGAAGAGGAGGTCCCAAGTAAAATAATTGTTGTAACGGAACGCTTGGAAACTGATGACATTACATTTGACTGGAGTTGCATGAGTGTTGCTTCTTATTCTTTTAAAAAAACCTACAGTTGTATAGAAAAAAGTTAATATTTTTACAATATGAGACAGCTGTAAATATTTGAATTCCATTTATTTAGGTTAGCATAGCAATAAATTTGAAAGCAAGAGGCAATAAAAACAGGTATACCAACCGACTAACCTAGAGCTAACAACCCGCCACTGTATCTTCTACATATATAAAATCTAGACGCAACCACGCAAAAACTTCTAAACGTATTGATGTGGGACTGTGACCATTCGAACTCAGCAGTTTCACATTTATTCCCAGGGGTGCTCAACATTGGACCACACGCTCGCTTCCCCTACACATGCTATTTTCCCCCACCACTGATCAACGCAAGGAGAGCCAGACTTGCTAATCAGAGGCGGATGGCACGGAATAGTAGTAGTACATACAATTAAACGGGAGGACGAATATTTTTGTTTTCGAGATAAAGACGATAAAGCTAAGTGCTTGATTTGTAAGACTGGTAGTTGCAGATTTATACCAGTTCCCTTGCTTACGTTCCGTGTTCACGATAAACGTTATTCTGCTGGTAAAATGCATTGAACTTTTGAAGCAAGTGTATGACGCATTATCTTCACAAATTGAAGACCTAAAACATTTGAAAGCAAAATCCAATTATTTTGCACTTCTGAAGTTTCCATGTAGTGAGTCTTCACACGAGCTACAAAATATCAAACAACTGCATTGCAGAATTCCACGACCGTAAAATATTCTAAAAAACAAGGGTGGGAATTATTTAAGTCTTTGCCCTTTGGTGAGTATCCGAGATTACGTTTGTTTGCAGCTAATTTAATGGCAGAGTTTGGCTTCATTTGTATCTGCTTACACACATTTTCAAAAATGAACATTAAAAGTGAGTATCTAGATAGGTGACAATCACCTTGCTTATCTTTTGAGACTGTGCACCTTATCTTTTGCACCAAATATTGAAGACCTTCTGAAACGCAAATCGTGCCAAAAAACCTCAGAAACATCGTGGCTTAATCAGGAGTAGAATATGAATGTGTACGTCTTTGATTCCTACCCGTGGCACAATGCCGCCACTGGAACTCAGTAACCACGGATAAATGCGTCATTCTGTTCCAGCGAGCGGAAGGAGGTGATTTCAGCCTCCCCTTACCTGCCTGGAATTGAGCACCTGTTCTTTCCGATACGCCTCATGGCTTTGCCAGGTAGTATAGTATGGTAACGACATTAATCATAAACCTTAATCCAAATTACGTGCCTTGCAATGTCACACGAAAAAGCGTACAATAAAATAAAGAATCAAAATAAATGTATTGATCTTACTTGCATAAGTCTAGCAACGTCCGTTCATCCAGGATAATACTTTTATTTACATTCACAGAAGGGAGTCGCAACACCTGTTGAAGAATTCATGTGCCTAGCTATGCTAATAAGTACCCCTCCTATAGCTTTTACAATATCGACCAAACAAAACATATGGCGAAAGAAGATTTGGGAAGACACGTAGCATGTAGACCCTCCATCTGTTGCTACTACAGGTTGTACCAAAAGTTTAAGAACACCTTTGATATTTTGAAATCTTCTCTTTGAAGAACACATAACATTACACATCATCACAAAGTATAACATATTGCTTCAAACATACATTGCAGATGATTTTATACCTTATTGAGCCTCCTTTGGCTTTCAAACACAGTATATTTACTCTTTTGGAATACTCTCTACAAGATTCTTACACTCTTGTACTGCAATAGTTCTATCCTTCCGGGGCGATGGAACCCTTGGTCTACCACTTCGCTTCAGGTCTGAAAATTTCCCGCTTTCCCTATATTTTTTATTGTCTGTGCCATACACGTTTTACTTATCCCCTATTGAACTGCAATGTATCTGCACTTGCTGCGCTTATACATACCAACCACTTGCTATTTTATAGGTATCCTTATTCAGGATTTTTACCAATTTTTGCTTAACAATCTCTTGCAATAGAACAAAATGGGAGCTAAAGCCCAACTGGATGTTATGGCACCATAAAAAAGTCATCACAGCATTCAGTGGTACAATTTGTGTATGCACGATACACTATAAAAAGACACCCCTCCGACTTCGCTGGCTCATTCATCATGGGATTGAATCCATTGCCAAATAGTGCTAATATAAACTCCTTTTCTCCAATTTGTTTTAAAGTAATAAACATTATGCCAATTGTTGATGAACAGTATATAATAACAATGTCATATTTATAAATATTCCTCACATATGTGCCTTTCCCTTAAGAGAAAAGAAAATTGTATCCCTTATATTTACATGGTCACACCTCCACAAAAATCTAAAAATAAGATTTCTAAAACTGAAAAAAATCATAACTCCTTTAAAAATAATATCTGTATAATTATTTTTTTTTAAAATCTAACCTTTAATAAAATTTACTTTCCAAGACACCTTGTGAGGAAGTGCTGATAAATATTCTGTTCTATTATTATTTTATTCTCACCGCGGAGCCGAGTAACTTTCTTTGTTGCTTGTTTAATTCCCATGGGCAGAAACAACGAATGGCATGCAAATTCCGCATCATGATGTTAATATAATGACAGCTATGGTATTTTATCATACAATCCTCTCGGCGCAATACCAACACGAAATACATTTTTATTAATATACAATAAATGATAGCCACACATAAAATATATTAATGAATCTTAATGCTGTACAGTATTCAAATTTGTAATATTTATGATTAAAATTATGCCTTGGCAAAAATTAAATGAAAATTACATAATTAATGTGTTCCATAAATCACTCATCGAGGATGAAAGAGGAACATCGGATAGAGATCTATTTCTACATTCTCTTCTACGTGTAGTAAGTAGAGGAAGCATTGTATTTCACTCAAAAATTCGATGTCGAGATTTCATCAGAAATATGGAAATGCATGTTTTGAAACCCCCTGAATCAAAAAAAAAAATCATTTTTAGAAAAATGTCCGCGCGCTTGTGTGTGTGTATGTCTGTGAGTCTGTCAGTCTGTGGGCAGCATAACTCAAAAACGAAAAGTCGGTTAAAAACCAAAGTTGGTATTTAAGTTTAACGTCCTTTAAGGATGCGACACGAAGATTTTGAAGAGCATTCCTCCGCCCTTAACTACACTTCACGTGGAAAATTTTTCGAAAATTTTGATTTCCTCGAAATGGCTTAACGATTTTGATTACAATGCGATATGTTTGAGATATTTTTATGACATACGAAATATATATTGGTATAGCCCATGTAGTTCTGTTTGCTCTGGATGACTTTTGCGTAACTGGTAAACCGTAAGAAATAGGCGAACTCATACTATACAGAAATGTAGATCTTGCTGAGAATGGTTAGTACAAGAGTATAGAAAGTCATGTGAGTCTACGCACCACATATTCTTCTCCAGATTTTCCATTGGGCATATGTATAAGGGCGTATCTGCCGAGGGAATAAATCTATAATCTCAAGAAAGGCGCAAAATATGTATCTTGGTGAGCTCTCAAACCGCCCATTTCAGTAAATATCGGATTTGGGTGAGTGGTCAACTAGTGATTTAGAACAAAAGGAAAATATTTTCGGAAGGAGGTTTTTCTTATTTATTACTTTCTCTACTGGTAAGTAGGGGAAGTATTGTATTCCAAAAAATTTGATGTCGAGATTTCACCGGAAATATATGTTTTGAGGCCACCCGAATTAAAAGAAAACAAAAAAGACATTTTTAGAAAAAGGTCCGAATGTGCGTCTGTGTGTCTGTCAGTCTGTGGACAGCATAACTCAAAAACGAAAAGTCGGTTAAAAACCAAAGTTGGTATTTAAGTTTAATGTCGTTCAAGGATGCGACACGAAGATTTTGAAGAAAATAGCCCCACCCTAAACTGCCCTTTACATGGAAAATTTTTCGAAAATTTTGATTTTCTTGAAAATGGCTCAAACGATTTTGATTAAAATGTCACATGTTTGAGATAATTTTATGAAAAATGAAATGTATATCTTGAATTTTCTGGCTATAGCCCCTGTAGTTGTATTTACTCTGGACGACTTTTGCATTAGTGGTAAACCGTTAGAGATAGACCAAATCATAGTATACAAAACATGTAGATCTTGCTAAAATACGCAATTTATGTCTGAATAAATTTTCTTGTAGGGTGAACCATTTTGGAGATATTCCTTGTTATGTGTGTGAGTTTCGGAAAACTTAGAACTTTCGTGAAGTGGATCATTGTGGTTCATTTTTTTATATGTTAAGTGTGCAAAGAGAACGGAATCTCTAAGCTTTAACAAATTTGACTATCGCACAAAGCCTACTGTATTCTAACATTCCCCTTGCACCTACAAGGAAATAAACAATTAAATTATCTCAACTAACACGAAGATATAGGAATAAGAGTTTGTAAGAATGGTTAGTGCAAGAGTAGAGAAAGTCATGTGAGTGCAACACATCAGATTTTTTTATTAATACTCCTAGCGAAGAGATTTATAAACGCAAAGTTATATAAATTTATCAAAACGGAGTGACAAAAACGTTTCGATTGTGACTTCATGCTATTCACTCAGTTTTCCCTATCTTGAGGTATCTTTGAAACAGAACTAGCATTTACTAAGAAAGTGAATGGCGATTGTGGTGCCTTGTGTTTAAACTTATTCCTAAAGTATTTTAAATAGTTCGGTCCATGCCTGTTAGGTTTGCTCGTGTGGAGCATGAGAACAGTAATTTCAGCTGTGTTAATACCAACTCATGTCATACTTGCCCGTACAGAGTCCTGAGCGTGTAGGTACCTCTTGCACCACCAGGAATGCAATAACACTGTGGACGTGATCTAGCTGTAAGCCAAATGCCTCAGGCGAAGCAGTACTCAGAGCAATTGAATGTCCTCTGCGTAATCAATAAAGAGCGCTGGGTGAAGTAATCAGTAACGGTGCTCAATCACAGCCCTCCCGGAGAGCTGCAGGACATAATGCATGACAATTTTTTCCGCAGCACTGGGATATACTGCCATAACATTTTTAATCCAGGCTTCTCATATTTGTTTACCGTTTCTGTTAAGGAACCTTCCAACAAAAGAGCAGACCGGCGATTTGAGGGAGAGTACATTTTTGCGACCTCCAAAGGATGAGCGAACACGCAAATGTAAACAAACCATCTGTCGTACTGTGTGTTTAGACAGAGCGGTGTACAACTCTAACCGAAACGTAGAAATAGGTATAATGTTATATTGTTCTTTCTGTTGTAATTATTCAAATAAAGTTGTAACAGGTTGGGTCATAATAGAGCTACATATGGTATTGTGACACCGGGTGCGGCTCAAAACAAAGGACTTTCGGGGCTATAATACGTCACACCACATGTCGGGCCGGCAAGTAGGCAAAAACGTTCAAGATCAGGCTGCCTCGCGCGTCCGCTTGTGTGTACGTGACTATTAACAATGGAAGCGGCTACACAAAAGGGGCTTTTTCCAGAACGTTCGAGAAAGATCTGGCCGCATGATCGCCGGCGTGTGCGTAGAAGTCGAGTGTCAGGAGTGGGATTCGTCAAATTTTCATTTTCACAATTTGTTGATGAGTAAACAGCACATTTTAAATGACGCTAGAAATATACATAAACAAATACTTCATTAGTAAGAATTGTTTTAATATAATAAGGATGTTTCTAGATTAAAACATTTTCTCGAGATGATTCTCTAGGCTCGTGTTGCCTTTTTGAAGAGTAATAATTATATCTTTTTTACTTTCTCTATCACGTATAGAGAACGCGCATTAAAATGTCATATACTAAAGAATTTATCCAGGAAGTCCGAAGAAAAGATGGACACAACAAAATTTTGGAGCTGGAACAGGCTAAAACGGCCTAAACCGTGAAGTAGAAGAAGAAGAAGAAGAAGAAGAATAAGAATAAGAAGAAGATGTACGTCCTGAACTTTCTGCACAGAGTATGGAATTTTAAAGCCAGCACATAACGTCCAGTACTTAAACACTTGGCTATTGCTGTTTCTTTTGTATCTACAATGAAATATGTAAGATAGCTGTTTCTACAAATGCTACTCGTATTAAAATGGAGAGGAAAACAAAATTTCGTAATAGTTCGTGCACACACCAATAAATGATAAAGCAGGGCTTCTCAGAGTGCATGCACCGGTGCAAGGTACGAAAAGTGACTACGAAAAGTTGACCTCAGTATAAATATTCATTCACTCTTTCTTTGCGCTTGTGTCGCTTGCTTTGTCGTATCTCTATTCTTCATTTTTATCACTGTTTCTTCCTGAGTAATGTTTACATACAATGTGTAATACTAATTTGGTTTTTATGAACAAATCTGTGCCTACCAATGATCTAGAAAGCAGTGGTGCAAAACTTATTTTTGGATAAAAATGCAACCATTTTAATTCTTCCTCTCTAGCGTCTGCTATGATCTCACCATCTGTTAAGCGTGTACTCTGTCATAGTGTCTTTCAACAGATGATTTTCTTACATACGTAAATATTGTACCACAGATGAAGCATTAAAAAAAAAAAAAAAAAAAGTTCCCACTCTAATTTAAATGTACTTTCAACCTTCTTTGCTCTTTTTAGAGCAGGTTATTCCATTATTAGTTATATTGCAGTTATCTATTTCCACTGATAACCAAGCCTTCTATCAAGGAAGCAAGCCTCGCTTGTTCGCACTGGAGCGTGCGAGTAGAGTCGAACTTAGCCGAGTCGCCACGATGAACGGTGCAAGGAACCTCTGCACCTTGTATTGCACCCAGTGCGATTTTAACTTTTGAGAGACCCTGTGATATAGGGCAGAGGAAATCATATCAAATTTGTATGTATGATAATATACCGGCTTTTTATAGACATGTTGATATCCCATCTGTCTGTAACATCCGAAGTTTCGAGTTGCAATTTTTAAAAGTATTTCACATACGATGTTATTTTTATTACCCTAGCGAGAAGTCGATCAATTTCAGCGGTATCGATTGCTATTTATATTTATTATTTTGAAATACAGGTATTATACGTTTCATCAGGTTTTATTTGGAAACATTTATATCTGTTTCAGTAATGCTTTTAACTGAATTTTCTTTGTATGGTTCTGAAACATTCCTGCGTTATGTTTTATAAGTTTTGGACCCAAGCGCTCTTCTTAGATCCTTTATACTTTGATATGTAAATTCTATGAACTCATTGTATTTAAACTGAATTTTTCCACGAGCTGTTTTAGTTGCTCGTTAGAAGACTTACGAGTATCGTGAGGAAATACTGTTTCGTGGCTCAGGTTTATCATGTTGACACTCATTTGTCTTAGTGTTACCAAGGTTGGGAATTTTATGTTTCAATAACACTAATATCCCTTGAATTTGTGAATGTGAGCGACTTAAATGTACATATATTAACTCCTGTTTCGCCATTGAAGGCACCACAACATATTGACATACTTCAATAGTATTCATAATAAACTTATAGAATTACAATTGAAATGATATTATAGACTTTAAAAATGGAATATTTATGTACATTTTAAATTGATTTGTTGTTATATTGTAATAAACAACAGCATACAAATTTGGTAACATTCTTTATAAATCATGCAAAGCTTTATTACAAAAGTATACCTCAACAATCCTCCGTGAGAACGACGTTACGATTGGGAAATTACACCAGGTTTCATAAAATGTAGAAATTGGAGCACATTAATGATGGGGCAGTACTTTGCTGACCGTGCGGCAGTAAGAGTATTTATGACCGCGGTTGTAGGTCACCGGGTCTCTTGCTGCGATAGACCGTGTCACACTGGCACTACGTCATATCAATATTCTTTATTAGCGTCTGAAGTCCAGCCAGACCTAACAACAGGTAATTAGGAATATTAGCTGTTGCACCAGGGGCCCGTGAGTGGGCCCCCTCCCCCCATATTAAACAGTTAATAAGTGCCATTGCCGACAGACGGTTTTACAGAACCTGGTGGAGCCGTTATTTACCCCTCTTGGCACCTCTCCATCTTAGTACTGACCGCCCATATCTTTGAAGTTATAGCGTCCCTGTTAGCTGTTCTGTTTGGGCGCTAATGACCGTCGTAGTTGTGCGCCCTAAAACCACAAAACCAACCAACCCTGTTAGCTGACCTTCACATGGGGTAAGCTACAATATTAATTCTAACGATTATAAAACTGTTACTTGAACAAATAATTTTATTCAATGCAGTCTCTTAATTTTCTCCAATTGGTTTTTATACTTGCTGCTAAAGGTAAAGGGCACAGATACAGAGGGGAAACCTCGCTCACTTCGACCTACGCAGATCTATTGTGGCTACCACCCCTCAGGAGGCTGGGATGAAATGAGGGAACCGAAGGTGCCACACATGGTCGCAGCAGACAGGCTACAGAGACGCATGGAAGTCCCCAATAAGTGCCGAATCTCTTCATCTCGGCGCCAGACCCCGCCAAGCAGCCATCACATCGGGTGCCACTGTCGCATTGAACTTCCCCCGACGGAGGACAAGGAGGCAAACACCACATAGCGCCGAGAACAGTAGTTACCATGCGCAATCATCCGCACCATCTGCCCTGCACTGCCAACACTATACACCTGAAAAACACCACGGAAAAATCCATGTCAGAGTGCGCGGCCACGGGGATCGAACCCATGACCTCCAGAATGCGGGCCACAGACGTTACCACCTGAGCCGTTCCGCTCGATATCTTGCTGTTAAGTAAATTTTATATTTCCCTTGTTTCCCCAGTTTATTTTCCTTCACTTTCCAGTGGTCTATTTTTTTACGCATATACACAATACAAACATGCATGCCTGAGGCGGGACTAGAACCTGCGACCCTCTGCGCGGCGAAGCACCAAAGACATGCCCTACGGCTACAAGGGTCGGGAAAGTAATTGAAGTAAAGGAGCTCACGAGATCTGTCAAAGATGGAAAGAAACATTCTGGGTATTTCACTATGGGACAAAGATTCAAACAAAGGCTCCAAGAAATCACGTCTTCCAAAACCGTCACGCAGCAGGCCTCAAGAATTTTAAGGGAAGTGGACGGGGCACGTTGCGAGGTCTCAGCACGGCAAATGACGCAAAAGGCTACATTTGAGACGAAGAAATTGACGCAGACCAAGAATCAGGACAGACTACTTCAGACAGCTAGTAACATCACAGTGGTCCAATGCCGCAAGGTATAGAGCTGTTTGGAAAGACTATGAAAGACAGTTAAAAGAGTAACAAACTATGAAAATATACAGGTTGTCCAAAAATATTCTGCTACTTATTTGGGATGGACTTTCATTTGAATAACATAATAATCTACTATGTACATTAGTTCAACAGAAGCTAACGCACTCCCTCGAACTGTACTCCATCGTTCTTAAGGGATATGTAAAGTCTTTGACCGACAGGGCATAGCTCATTCACACGTTTGCATAGAGCGGACAACTGTTGTTCTTTAAGGTCCCTAATGTCAGTAGATCTTTAACATACACGCGTTCTTTTTCCATAGTCAGAAATCACATGGAGTCAAATTCGGTGATCGTGCTGGCTGAGCCAAAGATCCATCTCTTCCATTCCAGCGAGTACTAAACGTTCCACCCAGGTAGGTAATGTCGATGTCGATAATCCCCATGAACGAAGAGAGCACAGGAGAGGTTTGTCTGTATTCCAAACGATGCAATTGAGTGGAGTTTCTAGATTAATTTGGTAGATTACTTTTACGGAAATATGGTGTGTTTAATTATCTGCGAAAATGTGTGAATGCGCCTTGTCCTGTATGGTGCAGATGCAAAGAATTTACACATGCATTGGGAATGAAAAAGTACGGGCCAAAGGAGTGCATTAACTCCTTTTGGACTTGTGTTCATAGTATGTTATTGTTATTCACATAAAAGTCCATCCCATGTAAGTGGTAACATTTTTTATGGACAACCGTATAATTAGCTAGGTTAAATATAAAAGTTAATAGTGTGAGTCAATTTCAAAGTATGCAAGAACTAATATACACTGGGTAAATTCTCAACTTACTTGATTAACTATCACGTGAGTCATTCTAATAGCCCCCTCCCCTTTGTAGGAGGTCTTTGCCCTTTATGGGACTCCCCAAGCTTCATTCATTCATTTCATTGAACATGTGCCTCATTAACATACGGATTCCTATCGCTTATCCTGGTACTAAAAGTTTCAATGGAACCTACGTTGTTTCTATTTGCTTATCTTATCAGTTTATAACTACAGAATTTATCGATAAGGATAAAACTAAAAAATTAAAGAAACTAAACATTTCATGCATACCTGTTAGGTGTTCTTTAGGGATTCATAATGTGCTCAAATAAAATGACTGCTAAAATGAAAATAATTCTTCCTGTATATTAAATTCAAATCATTTTTATACCAATAAATTTTCGGGAAAGATCATATTCTTAATATCTTCAGGTCAACATTCAAGTACTGAAGCAACAGCATTATATTTAGAATACATTGAACTATGGGTATATTATCTCAATTTTACCTTCGCTTTTAGCCAATGTCTAGCGTTTTGCTAAATTCCTTACTTCACTATTGCGTACTTATTTTCAAATCTTTATAAGAAGCCATAAGGGGATGGTAATTTAAAAATTTACAAAAGGAAGGGGTGCCAGCTGAGAATTTGGAAATCACTTTTGTAAACTAGTTTCATTTTTCCACAGTGTTGAACATTAAGCAGCGTTCTTAAAATCGCGATGATATCTATTTTGATGCAGTGTTTCTGCTCCACGATGATGGATTTGGGCATCAGTGGACCTCAAATCCACAATATCTTTGCTCGTTGTTGTACCTGGCTTTACTTGAGCGATGAGATTCCTAACTCAGGATGTGCGTGGGTGTTTATTGGCTAAAGGACAACAGGATTCGTTGTATATAGTATTTAATGAATCCTTAAATTTACAGTCATGGAGAAGTTGCCAACCGATGTAATATAATAGAAACTGAACATTACTTGTAGAACTGGTAACTTAACCCTTTCATGCCTGAATTATTTTGCTACTTATACCGTTCTTCCTCTAATTCGAAACCGGTTTAGATTAGGCAGTCTGGGACACCTTCAGCCTGCTGGCTTGAATAGCCATGATCGTTGAGGCAACACGTAGTGCACTGGCCATGCACTCAAAGCCTGAGGTCGCGAGTTCGAGTCTCGGCAACCGCAGTCAAATGTGCCTGTGTTAAAGGACGGGGAGGGCCCACGTAAAATAATAGGTGTGATGGCACGCGTGGATGATGACGGGGTATCATTTGACTGCGGTTGCATAGATTTTGCTTCTTTTCTTAAAAAAAAATAATAATATTTTACAATTCAAAACGTCTCAAATATGTATTTTTAATTGGTGACAGACAGTATAACAAGAATATAGCAGAAAAAAAGTTAAAACTAGTACAAATAGGAAAAACGCCTATGTATCTTATAATACACACCAGGCATGAAAGGGTTAACTATATACAGGAATATAACTGTCCAGTTATGGACATAATACCAACGACCGTTGCAAAAGAACCCAAAAGCGTTTGCTCGTAAGTCTGTGTAAGAGGAAATATTGTATTTCACCCATAAATTTTATATCAAGATTTCACCGAAAATACATATGAATAACCCAATCCAATCGTAAGAAAAGCATTGTTTAGAAAAAGACCCTGTATATGTATGTCTATATACAAGAGCTAGATAAAGTCTACTACAGATTTCTTTAACATAAAATTTTATTTCAAATAAAATGTTTGTGACATTCACTATTTCCGCGATATCCTTTATTTTTGCCATGGGTTTTCAATACTTTGACACTATACAGATGTTTCTTGCGATATCACAAGAGCATGAAATTTCTAGGCCAGCATGAAGCGACTCGGTTTTAATCATCTAATTATCTATTCAGTTTCGTTTATCCAGTTTGTGTTTACAACGAAATGTGTAATCAAACTATTTCTGCACATTATCTCAATTATAATGAAGTAGATAGAAGAATAAGATTTCGTAACAATAGTTTGTAGAAGTTATATCAAAATAAAGATAGTAAGTGGAGAAATTCCTGTGAATGTAACATAGGTTTTTCAAGCAAAGAAGAATCAAGCCTCGGCCACTTCCAGTACCCAAAAGCAGATTATTTACAATTAACAAAAGGAACACAATTAAAAAACAATAAAAGAACGCATTAGTCAATCTATGTAAAATTAGACAAAGGCCAGCCGTTAAAATATATCAAATCTAACTCAAATTAGATTTAAGCTTTTTTTCCAAAGCACTGGTTTACTTAGGTATCTTTACATATATTCAATTCATTGACAGCTTGTAACCACACGTATACAACTACCCTGCGAATGGCATGTTTGCGGATCTATGTATACATTTGTTATGACCTTTGTTTATATTTTCGTGTGATTTGAACCCTTCTTATTTAGGCAATAAATTCTCACAATCCTGCACACATATACATTGTATTTAAGTGATAGTTTGAATGCTTTCAAAGCGAAGGTATCCGAAAGCTTTGCTACTTCGTGCTACTCAGAATATTCACTATTAACTCTGTTTTTGTTTACCTTTATCCATGCTTATAATGAAAATGGATGAAGCGCCTCGGGAATTCTCAAAATCAAAGTATGTTCCGGTGGGCATACTCTGAATTGGGGCTCTTCGTAGAAGAGCTAAAAGTCAGCATTACATGCCAAGCAAGCTTTTCTGTTTCAAACATGTAAAACTTTCTCCTTCTGACTTAGTAAATATTCTAGAATGCTCATTCTATTCACAAGTTATACATGACACAAATTGTCAAAACTATTCTGACTATTCCGTTCATTTTTCAAGGGTTGTATTTTTCCTACAAAAAAATCTAAGCATATCTTCAATCTCAACAAATCACGACTCTCTATGACCCCCTATTAGGAACAATTTTGTTGTACTTGAGCCCCAACGTTATACGAGATTGTCACAAAGTTAACTAACATTAAGGAATGCTGGTTTCTGAAAATACATGTGTATTAATTAGATTAAATTTAATAATAATAATAATAATAATAATAATAATAATAATAATAATAATAATAATAATAATAATAATAATAATAATAATAATAATAATAATAATAATCATAATAATCATAATAATCATAATAATAATAATAATAATAATAATAATAATAATAATAATAATAATAATAATAATAATAATAATAATAATAATAATAATAATAATAATAATAATAATAATAATAATAATAATAATAATAATGTAGTGCCAGCTGGAAAGCTAATATTTATCCAATTATTACTTTTGAAAAATTGTATAAACAAATACCACTCGCGTAAAATAGAACCCATATATATTATCTTTCTCTTCTTTTTACCTGATTACCCTCTGTTATGTAGGATTTACGCCCCCTAGGACTTACAAGACAGTGCCTAGGGTCAGGCGCCTGTCTGGGAGCACAGGGATCCATGGATCGGACAGAGTGAAGACCTGGAAGCGGGTGGTCAGCCAGGCACTAGGTATGGTAGTAAGAAAGAGGACAATATGAAATTCAGGTGAAATCGATGATTGGAAAGGTGATAATGGAGCAATTGGTGGAATGAGTGGCGGGGGAAACCGGAGAACCCGGAGAAAACCCGTCCAGACGCCGCTTCGTCTACCATGAATACCATATGCTGGCCTCAACGAATAAGTGTTAATGAAACATTACATGCCTTCATGTTTGCATGTATTTTATTAGAGCACTTTACAGTCTGTAATTCGTAATTTTAGATAATATACGGGAGTGAGTTTATTTCCTGGAAAGTGAAGTCCCTGTAAGTAAAGTGCAAAATATTATAAGAAACTGTTCGGTTGTTTATAATCTATTATCACGGACTACACACGATAGTTCAAACTGGGAACTACCTCTCATTTCTCGCTTCGCAATAGGCGAAGGAAGTTCGCTCACGCACGCTACTGCTGTCACTATGACTGGATTTACCCCGGTGCTTTCTGCAACTTTTTAATGTACGAAGGATTATCTACTTAGCCCGATTCCGGATGAGATGGGCCACCTGGTATAAGCGGACCAGTGAGTTAGTTTATCGTGAGAGTTAAATTGTGAACTATGGCTGCGTTGAGAACTATGGCAATTAGAGCAGCTGTGAGTTGCAAGGCCACCGATTCTAAATTGTATTACGATACAACAGAACAGTTTTAAATTGTGATCTCTAAATGTTAGCACTTCTATAACAGTTTTAAGAAATAAAGCGGTATAAAAATAACCGGACTTGTCTTTTGTGACGATATAATAAACTCAGTAATAATTTATGAATACGAGAACTGATCATTCACCAATAGAGAAGTGGAAGTCCGTCAGTGAATAACATGACAGAAATTAATATTTAGCCGTCTTTATTGGATCATACTTAATAAATAGGCTAGTTAAAAGAGGCCCTGCGGATAGTGTTAAATGCCAGGTTGCTAAAACAGACACAATGAAGTATTTTAGACCCAACTGTAGATATGTTAAGTTCATAGCAATTAAAATAACTACGCTGCCAGTAAAGTGTTTGAGAGTATGTAATATTTACACTGATGGAATAAAGGGTGTTAGCAATGACTGACGTGATGAAGAATGAGATAAGCCGTTACTATATCCTAAATGAGTTAACTGGAAATATGGTAATTCAATATCTATAAATCTTGTTTATGACTGTTTATGCAGCATGACTTGTTTAGTGTCCGAATATGAATTAGGATTCGTTATTTTAAATAAAAACAACGGTTCAATTCAATGATTACCTAATATATAAAAACAAAAATAATTTGAAAATAAAGAACAAATGGAACAAAACTTTAAAAAAATAAAATAAATAAGCAAATAAAATAAATAAAAGAACAAATGATGGTGATGGAAGATTACCACAATATCATTTGTTAGAAAATAATGTGCATAAAGTAATATATTTACTTCATCTATATAACATAATAGCTAAAATACTCTGCTTGAAAATGTGCTCTACCTTAACTAATAGAACTCCACTCTTACCCCAGATTCTAGTAATACCAAGGAGGAGTCTCAATATTCCTGGAATACCAGCAGCTGGGTTACTATTTTGCGCCCGAGTGTGGTCATCCAGTAAGATTATAACACATTGAAGTGAGCTGATCTTCAGGGGTTTAAAGTTATTTTGTTATTTAACGACGCTGTCAATTGCCAGGATCACAAATGCCGGAATTTCGTCCCGCAGGAGTTCTTTTATATGCCAGTAAATCTACTGACATGGAGCTGTCGTTTTTAAGCACACTTAAAAACCATCGGCCTGAGCCGGGTTTGAACCCGCGACCTTGGGATCAGAAGGCCAGCGTCTAACCAACTGAGCCACCCAGACCAACACGCTGCTGATCTTCAGGCAGCAGTGCCCCAGACAGCCAAATGGCCGCGCCATCGGTGTGCATGGTCAAGGACGCAAAGGCGAGAGCACGATTCTGTGTACTGGGTGTTCATTTCAAAGCGTGCCATCGCATTCACTTGTATAGTCATTTCGCCTAGTACTTCGGCAGAGGCATATGACTTCTGTGTCAGAGAAGTTGTCTAACAAGCAAGGGGTTCACTTGGAAAGTGAGAACCCTTCATGCTGCAGCTTTGTGCATGGTAAGTTGCTTCCAAAACCTCTTTCGCACTGTTTTGTTTGATCTTTCTTATCACCGACGGCAACAGAGTGTGTTGCGGTTCTCTTCTGCGAATGCAAATTATAACGTTATCTGTGGTTAATGAATAAATAAATAGATAAATAACAAAGAAACAAAGAAAGAAGCAAACGAATAAATCAATAAATAAATAAATAAATAAATAAATAAATAAATAAATAAATAAATAAATAAATAAATAAATAAATAAATAAATATTTTATTTGTTTACTACGATGTCAATGGCCAATCTTTAGTGGAGCCGCTGTTCCGGAATTTCGTACTGCAGAAGTTTATTTACATGCCAGTAAACCTACTCACATGTCGCTGTTGATTTTAAGCAACTTAGAAGCCATCGGATTGGACCGGATTTGAACCCGAGATCTTGGGATCAGTACGCCACAGCCTAACCAACTGAGCCAGCTAGACTGACACACTGCATGTAATGAATAGACATTGGTAGGTTTATGCAAAAAGGTTAGATTTTATTGTTATATATGTTTGTGTATTTCATTGTGACATTAGGAAGCACGTTATTTGGTCGGCTTTTACATTTAATTGCATTTATTAGTATACTCTTCGGATTGAACGCCGCGCTTGCTAGGCAATGTCTCGGCTGCGCCTGTACTACTTTAGGCGCTTTCTTCGTAGACTTGACATTCCATTGAAAACAAAATGATGCAAAATAATGACGTTATGACACACTTTAAAATGAACACTAAGTACTCCTCACCTAGTACAAGTGCTCTTCGAAAATTAGCCGAAGCTAATGGTAACAAAATTGGCTGTGTATTAATGAGGAATGTATAAATGACGTCACCAACAGAATCAGTTGGATCTGAAATCAAGATTATCTTCTGCTACAGAAGTGTAAGCGTGCATGAAAGTCCTCGTTGCGGCACTTCCTATGACTATGTCATCTAGCATCTCAAACGACCACCAACAAAGAAGGGTAGCCTGCCTTCAAGGCGCAGTTGGCCACAAGGGACAGATTCTCGTCGAGCTATTTCCGAGGCCTCTTACAGCTTGAAACTTTGTCCAAGCTTTCTTAAACATATAGAGGGATTTCCAACAAACTTATCCTTTGATCCTTTTGGAGCGTTTCCTTCCTTAAATTGCTCATGGTTTAAAGTCGATTTTCCTTGTTGAAGATCTTTTATTTGATTACGATTTCTTACAGCGTAAACTAAAGGCATATTGACCTGCATAATTTCTTTTCGTTTCCCTTTCTTCTATTTTTGATCAAGTTTATGGACTGATTTAACATTCTCCCCATTTTGTTCCTTTGTTAATCTTTCTCTTTCTGTTCTTTACGTCTATTTTCATGCATTTCGCTACAACTCTGTTTTATTATATGCATTTTAAATAATTAATAATAAAAGCCTTCTTATTATTACTGCTTTTATTATTATTATTCATAAGTAACAGGCAATATGTTTGATTTTCTCCTTTATTAAGATAGGCCAAACAGCAGTTGAGCAGGGATTTTCAAAGTTATACTCTCATTAAGTAATTTTTTCATGCAACATATGCTGCAATAATTATGTGTGTATATGAAATAGATATTTTTATCTTCTCGAACGGTTAATGAGGTGGAAAAATAACTATTCCACCTGAAAAATACGA
This sequence comes from Tenodera sinensis, assembly GCA_030765045.1. Taxonomy (NCBI): domain Eukaryota; kingdom Metazoa; phylum Arthropoda; class Insecta; order Mantodea; family Mantidae; genus Tenodera; species Tenodera sinensis. The sequence goes on from CM060965.1 coordinate 163,853,932, forward strand.
TATCCACATTTCACCAGAAATGAAAGTTTTGAAATTTCGGGACATGAAGGGAAAATACTACTTTGTTCAAAATCTATTCCGGGAGATATATCCTCATATACAAACAATATCATCAAGTAGAAATAAAACAATTACGAATTCAAATAACAGCTTTACACATAATAAGTGTTCAACTAACGTCATTTGTAAATATTACTCAGTAAAAAAATTAGTACATACAGGGGATCCAAACCACCTTTACAACACATGGATTACTTACGAATCTTGCGCTCGTTTCAACTGAGCTACCTCGTAACTTCAGAGATAACCAAAGACAAACACATCCATGTTGAGTGCTTGGGTGGAACCTAGCATGGGGGCCGGTGTTTTCATGTTAGAGTATAAAATGCGGATTACATAAAACTGGAAAATAAGGGGCAGCTGACTCGCCTTGTATGGTGTACGACTGTGATAATATGCAAACGTCGCTCTCTTTCTCTATTCGTTACCAATTCATTCTATGCCTTTTAACTAATTATAGTATATGATTTTTGTGTCCGCATTTCTCAATTGTGATGTCTTCCTAGAAATCACTTCACATTGCGCAACTTTGAGTTTAATTATGTTTAAGATGCAGAAACAGCACGTATCTGTCTGTATATGTGTATCCCAGTTAACCTTTTGTGAAAACATCTCATTAAAAATGAGGAATCGAGGTAGGAAAAGAAGGAAATCATGATTTTATTGGTTTACTCGCAATTTAGTTTTCATATAACATTAAGAAATGTTGAAATTATATTTATTGTGCATCGTTCTTTCCGTGATGTCACGGTCAGCAATTTTGATTCAGGGTCTTGATAGGTTCTCAGTTGCTTTCTGGAGAAAACTTTCATTACTATAGGACTGAACGAAACCCGTTTTTTGTAGTGTTTAACGCCCACCTTTACTACATACGGCACCACAGGCGGTGACACTGATACATGGAATGAAGATGGAGCACCGGTGGAATGAAATGGCGGGGGAAAACGGAGAACCCGTAGGAAACCCGCCCCAGGGCGCCTCGTCCACCACAAAACCCACATTCGGTTACCTGGAATCGAACTGGGGCCACTTTGGTGAGAAGCGAATGGTCTAACCACTCGGCTACGGCGCGGCCGTGCGAAATCCGTTCTTTAAGGTAATTCAGCATTCTAGAGCCGGAAGGTTAGTATATAGAGGGACTGTAACTGTTGAAGATATGTTTACCATCTTTTATACAGAGCCATCACTCTGTGTGATTCAGCTAAGCTGATCTTACGTGTAGGACTGGAGCATGATTTACACATGTCTTTGCACGTGAACTTGCACATTTGCGAACAGGACATCGCATATCCCGATTTTAATAAATTTCCCCGGATATCTAAATTCTATAAATTTCTACTTAACGAAAATGTACAAAAATATAATCCTCGCAATATATTAAAATCCACTTATGTTAGAAGCGGTTTTCAAATTGCTTGATATACATCATATAAATGCAGAGCTATTAGAACACGAGCGGGATATAATTAACACGTATGCAAATACCCATGATAAAGCACTAACAGCGAGAAACACAAACACAGTAAAACATTTGCTAAATAGTGTTTTATTCGTATAACAAGCATGAGGAAAACGAAAATCTGTGGACAACGTTTACAGTGGACACAATGAGCTGTCTGTGAATAGTCGCTTCTGATTTGGAATTATGGATATTGCGGGATGGAAAATCGTTACAGGGATTGAAAACAATGAATGCCAGCGAGACAGAGACGATGGGAGATGAATAAACGATTGGAAACATGGAGATTAGTGAAAATCGTTAAACGAGTTGGAATCGGAGATACTAAGGGAGGCTATGCAATTCAGAAACGTGTGCTGAGCAATGCATTGTGGGAAACATCATTACTGACTTGAAGTACGTTTGTCGTGAGAAGTTCATAATCACGGTGTTGATGAGAGCTTCATAAAAAAGTCGTTAATCGTCCAGGAAGTCAAGCAATGTCAGTTTGTGAAGACTGCTGCAGCATCGCCCAATCTCGGAACATTGGGAGGAAAGATCATGACGAGCCTTTACATAAAACGAGAGAAGCTTGTAAAATAATGGCGAACGGTGATCTAAATATCTACTTTGATTTATTTAACCTGATAAGAGTTAAGACCATAAGACTTTCTGCTCCACTCTACCATGCATTACAATGCAGAATAAATAATAAAAACCTAAACATACAAATGTCTAACAAGGATATTATACAGAAAGATGATGTTTGCGCTCATGTAACTTTATCTATTGTCCAATGACTGACTCAGTGACAAGTTGCGAAGGGGGACTCGAACAAAAGGCGATCTGTTTACTCTTGTACAAATTATTTTTATAAACACTTATTCCTCTATTTATTTCCTGTTAGTCCACATAAGCATTTGTAGAAATGACTTTTTGCTAATTTTCTTGTAGGTGCGAGGGAAATTTGGGAATACAGCAGGCTGCTTTAAGCTCTGCTCACTATGCGATGCCTTTAAAATTCCGTTTTCTTTGCATAGTCCAAGAAATAAAAAGATTAACGGCCTCCTATTTGAGAAAAGCAGAGGTATTGCACAATTTAGACAAAAAAGAAATGCATCCGACATAAAACGTGTTTTTAATGAGATCTGCTTTTTTATGCAGTAAGATTTTGTCTACCTCATAGGGTTTAACCAGATATGTAAAAACTACCCAGACAGAAGTGCGGATTCTAAGGACATTTTCATAAAATTCAAGATATATAGGTCATTTATCATAAAGATATATTAAACATATTGTGGTATTTTAATCAAAATCGTTAAAACCATTTTTGACAAAACCGCATTTTTCTATTAATGTACCACGTAAATGGGCTCCGGGAACCGGAAGAGGAGTTAGTCAAGTTTTAACTTTCTGTCCCCGTTACTGGACACGGCATTTTAGACTCTTATTTTACGCTGTAGAAATTAATCAAGGTGGCCACGCCATTAAACAGCTGGTAAAGCTCTCTCTAGTGAAAAGCTAGAAAACATAATTGGTCGGTTAGAAACAAACGAATTCCCAATGTGCAATATCGACCTCCATTTTCTGGTATCTGGTTATTGTTCAGGGGATGTTGCGAGTCAAAATACCGAGTGCTGTTTTGATTCCCGTTGTTGGAATCGTTATGGTTACCGTTACCGAGTGGTTGTATAGCAGCTTATACACGTTCGGTTCTTGCCGCTCTAAAGAAAGCCAGCAGTTGACGTATGATGTGGAATGAAGATATCCCATTGTCATCCATTCCAAGACAGGTTTTTTCCCAGTAGCAGGAATCGGTCAAGATCATTGGGATTGTCGCTATGGCAGACACTGCGAATGGCCACAGGCATCCACGTCCATATTTCACGCCGACAGGTCAATATAACTGAAGTGGCAGAAAGCCATTATAGGATAGACTGCTGACGGTGTTCAAAGATTTGCTACTTCACGGTTACATGTGTAAATGCTGCACATGTAGCCTCAACTGAGGCCGAAAATATCATGTTACATACATCAGATGTAAAGTTAGAATCACACTCAAAAATGTAAGGCATAACCGGGATTTGAACTGCGGATCTTGGGCTTTCCGTGCAATTACTCTAACGAAATGACCTACCGTGGCAACATGCCAGACAACATTAAATTACCCAAATAACTCACATTATTTCCGGTAAACCACAAGGCTCTCTCAAATTAATTTAACATAGCATACCCCACTGGTGACTTATAATCCCGTAATAAAATTATACTGTTCATATTCGACCAATTATTAGATCAATCGATGTTAATTATTGATTTTCCCAAAGTACCATAAGTAGGCCAAAGTTGTAATAGAACAACAATAATTAGCATACGCCAGTTTGTATCATTCTTATAGAAATGACGGTTAAAATAGCCTCCTGCTGAATCAGTTCGAACTCCATAATTTTCTCTAGATGCGGAAACACAGCTCTACCAAGAAATGAAATCAAGTTGGGTAAAACAAGACAGTTTGCCTTCCTAATGTATTTTAAACAGGAAGACTGCCTTTCTCAAACTGATTAGTGCCGTAGCTAAATAAGAGGATATGCTTTAAACCGGTTGAAGTTATGAAAGTCTACATTCCACATGCATATATGCATTTATTTTTTTATTTATTTAGCAAATCGGTACTAAGGTAAACTTATAGAGCAATTTGTAGCACCACCCTGATTGAGAAAATTATTGTTCAGAGGATATTCCTCGCAATATGCGTAAACACAAACGTACAAACTACAGAAATAATTAAATAAATTAGAAATATGCGGGAATAATAATAATAATAATAATAATAATAATAATAATAATAATAATAATAATAATAATAATAATAATAATAATAATAATAATAATAATAATAATAATAATCAATAATAATAATAATAATTAATAATAATTGTTAATCATTAATAATTAATAATAAGAATAATAACAATAACAATAATACTAACAATAATAACAACAACGCTTCATGGATTAGGAGATTTCTGTTCCGGTCTCAAGTTTCTCTTTACCTTCTCACTGGTCTTCCATCTCTCTTGGTTGGTAATTGTATGCCATTTTGGGGCATCGGATATTGTCCATCCTTAGCAAATGATTTCTCCATTTTGGTTTATTTTATCATTTATTGGACAAATGCCTAGTTCTTCTCTTATTTCTTCATTTTTATTTGATCCATTACTGTACATCCTTTTATAGTTCTACTGCATTTCTTTTATCCCATTCTTTTTTCTTTATCGTCCATATTTTACAACCATATGTTAACGTTGGAATTGCCACTGTTTTGTAAACTGTTAAGTTTGTTTTTTTTTTCTTATTTTTTTTAATGTTATTGTTAATGTTCCGCAGCTGTTCTGGAATTTGCTTACTTCATTATTTAAGTTTTGTTTATGCTGATATGTTATATTGCCCTAAATAGTGTAGTTGTTCCAGCACTATGTTATTTATTACTATTTTGGATCTGTGAGGGTACCATTACTTTCCTTTTATCAATTTACATCTTAAGACCATATTCTCTTAATACATTCCCCAATTCAAAAACACTTTAATACTAATAATAATAAAAATAATAAACTGCAACACTAATAATAAAGTCGCATAACTAATTAAAACTATAAAAACGAATTATGAGACTACACAAACAAATACATAGTTTGTAATGAAACGAATACAAGATTAATTATATTACATTATCTAGTAATTAACAGTAGTGTTTTAAGTAGAACTTAAAAGTGTCTGTAATAAGCTTAATAGTAATATAGTGAATGTGACATACAGGAGACAAGTTTTCTGGTAAAAGCTCTTTCTTCAGAATACTTTTAACTGTAGTAATCTACAAAAGTGGAACGGTGCAAATCTGGATATTTTTAATAATCATATTGTATAAGCCATGGACCGATGATTGAATTGTTGATTATTTAGTTTCAATAAGACATATTAATTCAGAACACGTAATTTTGTAATCGTGAGAGTACAGTGGGAATTGCAACTTTTGTAAACTGTTATTGTAAGGTTCCTGGATTTTGAATGTATTGAATTCAGAATACAGAAGTATTGATTAACACCCCAGGCTTTTTTTCAGACATTAATTACCCTTCTTTGTAATATTAATGATGCAATAGTGGTGATGAATGAAGTAGCCGATCCTATAGTACCACAGTGAAAACGGACTGAACAATACGCAAAACTCATTAGGCAAATGTGTGCTCAAGTTGCTGGGGTGCATGATTTTGCGCAACTTGATTTTACGACAGCTGTTATGTTTTCAAGGAAAAATAAAGTTAGGTTGGTAACAGATATAAGAACATGGTTTTACGCCACAATGAACACACTCTCTGTCAGCACACCTCTGTTTATTTTAGTAAGCGAATATCAACAGCCATTTTTTGGTGCTGGTTGTATCAGTTTGACTTTTCTGTTTGATCTATATGACGAAAAACCAGAAAACACTAAATTAATGCAATTTTGTAATTATCTTGTTAACTATATTTCGAATGAAGCACGTTTTGCCCCAGTATTTTGGGTGACACAGTCATCAGCTACCACAAACACAACCAACGCCTACGAATTATTTCACAGAAAGTTCAATGCCCTCTTTTATTCTCCGCACCCAGATATATTGTGACTTTCGGTGTGGGTGTAAAGTAAAGTAGACAGATGTAGTCGAGATAAAGACACACTTTTATTTCCGTAAACAGTAACTTGTACACTCGTTGCAACAGCAAGAAAGTCTTTTCCGATTCTCCAACAGCACGGCTCCGAACTCGTAACACAAAGAACTAACTCTTCTCCGTCGGCACAACTCTCCACATCGTCTGTCCGTCTCCGTCGGCACGACTACTCAACCTTCACATACGTCTGACTGACTCCAGTCGCACTTTACCGCTATTTATATCTCCCAGGCACTATTCTGGAAAGTTCAGTTATTCGGTGGAATACAAAGAGGAAGATTCCAGAAGCTTCTATCCTTTTCTCTCTTTCGGCAAGCGCCCCAACAATGCGGCCATTCTCTGTCTCTTTCCTTCGGCTCCTTTGCGGTAGTGCCGACAATAATGCGATGGGTGACACTGCGGTTGTCGGCAATTAGATGCGGCGGGCGCGGTGACACTGCTCCCTCCTCAGAGCTGGTCGTCCCGACCAGCACTATCACTGCGGCATCTCCCTTGCGCCCCGGTGGACTAACCCATCGAACCTCTTCTCCAGGAGGCACGATCCTAGGTATCGCTGTTGGATAGTGTCCCTTGCTCCGGGTAGGACGATGTATGCCATCCTGCTTCGAAATTCTGCAACAGTACCGCCGGTCTTGACGGTCCCTCGTCCAGTTGCCCTTCTTCCTGGTGTGTTGACGGGCCATCCTGCGCACTTGGAAACGGCTCACTAGGTACCATGTCCGCCGACCTCTCTGGCGCACCTTCGCAGCCACCTTGCTTCCGATGGGTCCGGCAACAAACCCCACCACATCCGCGCGAGTCGCGTCCACCGCTGCACTCGTGTTCACTCGTGCTCGGCACGGTCTCTCCTGTATCCTGCCGTCCAAGACGATGTCCACCATTCTTCCGTTCACGGCACTATGTGTCAGGTGATTGGATGGCTCTGACGGTCCCCCCATGTTACACGCCAAGTCGGTTCTCGCGTGTTGCTCGTTTGCTTGTGCGCTTCCCTGCTGATCGTCTTCCACGTCATATCCTGTTTGGTTACGTACCCGACACACTCCTCCAGAGGATCCTCGATGACGTCCCTGAACTGCCCCTTTGTCTTCCCCGAGACGTACACTTTCGTTATCTGAAACGGGCGCAACTGTCGCCTCGGCTACTAGGTGCTCCCTCCCCGGGCCTGTGCTATTCCGTCTGCCCCTGGCATCCAGTACTTTGAGGCTCTCGTCAACTCTTACTACCAGGGCGCCAAGACGTTCCCCGTCGTCCTCCACGACGTCCACATGCTGGCAGAGGTCTTCCACCTTTTCGCCGAGTTCTTCCACGCCTTCCGTCACGCCAATCAGTTCGCCGAGTTGTTCCACGTCTTCCGTCATGCCAATCAGTTCGCCGAGTGGTTCCACGTCTTCCGTCACGCCAATCAGTTCGCCGAGTTGTTCCACGTCTTCCGTCACTCCAATCAGTTCGCAGAGTTGTTCCACGTCTTCCGTCACGCCAATCAGTTCGCCGAGTTGTTTCACGTCTTCCCTCACATCATCTGAAACGGGCGCAACTGTCGCCTCGGCCACTAGGTGCTCCCTCCCCGGCTCCGCGCTATTCCGTCTGCCCCTGGCATCCAGTACTTTGACGCTCTCGTCAACTCTTACTACCAGGGCGCCAAGACGTTCCCCGTCGTCCTCCACGACGTCCACGTGCTGGCAGAGGTCTACCACCTTTTCGCCGAGTTCTTCCACGTCTTCCGTCACGCCAATCAGTTCGCCATCAACTTTCGCCGATAGCTCCGTCTTCATCTCTTTCAGCTCGGCAGCGAGGTTGTTGTTTGACGTTTCCATTTTGGCAGTGAGGTTGTCGTTTGCCGTCTTCATCTCTTTCAGCTCGGCAACGAGGTTGTCGTTTCTCGTTTTCATTTTGGCAGCGAGGTTGTCGTTTGACGTTTCCATTTTGGCAGCGAGGTTGTCGTTTGCCGTCTTCATCTCTTTCAGCTCGGCAGCGAGGTTGTTGGTTGCCGTCTTCATCTTGGACATTTCTGTCTTCATTTCGGCGAATAATTCTTTCATCATTGCCATCATCCTGGTTTCCGAATCTCCCTCCATCTTGGTTCTAACGTTGCAACTTCTAACGACGATGTAACGAAACTAGAAGCAATTCGACGAATCCCACTTCTGACACCAGTGTGACTTTTGGGTTGGGCGGGTGTGAAGTAAAGTAGACAGATGTAGTCGAGATAAAGACACACTTTTATTTCCGTAAACAGTAACTTGTACACTCGTTGCAACAGCAAGAAAGTCTTTTCCGATTCTCCAACAGCACGGCTCCGAACTCGTAACACAAAGAACTAACTCTTCTCCGTCGGCACAACTCTTCACATCGTCTGTCCGTCCGTCGGCACGACTACTCAACCTTCACATACGTCTGACTGACTCCTGTCGCACTTTACCGCTATTTATATCTCCCAGGCACTATTCTGGAAAGTTCAGTTATTCGGTGGAATACAAAGAGGAAGATTCCAGAAGCTTCTATCCTTTTCTCTCTTTCGGCAAGCGCCCCAACAATGCGGCCATTCTCCGTCTCTTTCCTTCGGCTCCTTTGCGGTAGTGCCGACAATAATGCGATGGGTGACAATTGCGGCTGTCGGCAATTAGATGCGGCGGGCGCGGTGACAATATTAAAATTTGCCAATTAAACTCACTACAGACTGAAACTTACACGAAAATCAATGGTATAGAGGAACCACCAAAGAAAAAGAAAAAGGAACTTGACAAGGCAAATAGAACTGACTCATTTATCCGAGGACACCGTTCTGGAATGATAACACGCAAACACTACATTAGAAACATTTCTTGCTTAAACAAACCTTAGCTGTAATGATCTGTGTACAAATCTGAAAAGAGGCTAATATTTTAACAATTAAAAGCTTTTATTACATTTTTAACCACACCAGGTGTGTGCCTGTCAATCCGAAGTCTGGATAAAGTGGGATGGAAGATATGGTTTGTAGGTACCAACCTATCTGATTTTCCGCCAGTTTTTGTGGCGTAAAATTAGGTCCCCGCTCAACGCCTACTGTATTCTAATATTCCCTTTGCAAGGAAATAAGCAATAAGATAATTTGTACAAACGTTTATCTCAACTAACACGAAGAAGATATAGGAATAAGAGTTTGTAAGAATGGTTAGTACAAGAGTAGAGAAAGTTATGTGAGTGCAACACATCATATTTTTTATCTAAAATGCCGGTCTGGGTGACTCAGTAATCCCAAGGTCGCGGGTTCAAATCCGGCCCAAACCGATGGTTTTTAAGTTTGCTTAAAAACGACAGCTCCATGTCAGTAGATTGACTGGCATGTAAAAGAACTCCTGCGGGAAATTCCGGCACACCGCCGAGGCTGATATGATCCTGGCAACTGACAGCGTCGTTAAACAACAAAATAATTTTAATATAATTTTTTTTATCTACGATAATCTCAAGATATGCTACCAAATAGCTCCTGTCGTAAACAAACTCACAGGAATGGGGGAACGAAGATGGTGAAAATTAAAAAAAAAAAAAAAAGAAGAATTGCACTCACATGTTCGTCTCTATTCACTCTTGTGCAAACTATCCTTACAACTACTTATTCTTCTGTCTAGTTAATTTTAGTCGAGATAAACATGCAGAAATTTTCCTGTTGCATATTTTCTTTTAGGTACAAAGGGAATAGGAGAATACAGTAGGCCTAAGCGATATTCAAACCTTTTAAGCGTGGGTCGCTATATAATAACTTTGAAATATGCTCTCTTTGCATAGCCGAGGAAGAGAGAGAGAGAGAGAGAGAGAGAGAGAGAGAGAGGGGGGGGGAGAAAGAGAGGAGAGAAAGAGAGGAGGGAGGGGAGAATATTAACAACTTCCATTTGAGAAAAGTATACGTATTGGAAAATTCAAATTAATAACTCAGAATATCTTGGAAATGGTTAACGCCAAAAAAGAAAAGAAGAAAAAGTTTTCTAGATAAATTGTGTGCTTTAATGAGGTCTATATATCCACAATCTTTATGTAGTAAGACTTTGTCCATCTCTTACGATTTACCAGTGATGCATAGTCATCCAGAATGAAGAGGACTTTTCTGGATATTTTTATAAAATTCAAGATACATATTTCGTTTGTCATGAAAATATCTTTATCGTATAGTACCTACTTAGCCAACTTTTTATAGTAACTTTTAAGAAAAGCAGTCGTTCAGAATGAAGAATACTTCACAGGACTTCCCAGAAAATTTAAGATATGTATTTAATTTATCAAGAAAGTATCTTAAAGATATGGGATTTTAACTAGTATTGTTGGTAAATTTTTAGAAAGTCGAACTGTGTAATGGGAAAGAAAATTTGTAGTATCCTTGAACCATGCTGAACTTAATTACCAAGTTTGGTGTTTAACGACTTTTCATTTTCGGGTTATTCTGTACAGATACACACACATGATCTTTTTTGAAAAAAATATTTTTTCTTTGGGGAGCGAGGGAGCCTCAGAAGACCTCAAAAATATATCTCCGGTGAAATCTTGACCTCGAATTTTTGGGTGGAATACAATACTTCCCCTCGTTACTGCATGCAGTCGAGAAAGCAAAAAGTGGAGTGTGTGTTCCGGAAACACGTTCACGGCATTTAGTAGGTGAAAAATGGGGAATATGTTAGTAGAGCAAAGATATGACGCGGAGGGATAAGGTGATGGTGTTTGGCCGGGTCGAGCGGACATAACAGAACACCAGCACCAGGTAAGCCTGGTATTGATCCTCTCTTTCTGCTTTTCATTATCATGCTGTTCCCTCTCTGTCAAAATGTAAACTTCGCACAACCCGAAGCGTGATGTGTATGTGCGTGTGTGTGCGTGCCCGCGCGCCTCCCAACAGCTTGTACGGACACATGCTATTAATGGACATCAATAACATTCTTTGAGGACCTTTTGACCTGTCGGGTACGTATGCTCTAAAAGCTTCGAGCACTTACAAAGGTGTTTACGAATATTGCTGATCATTGTTGCGTGTTTATGAGCAAAGTATTACCTATCGGAGATATAGAAGAGTACTTAGAAAATGCCATTCTTCGCATTTGATATAAGAATATTTGAGACTATGCCACTCATGCCGGATTATCACCTTTTGGACGTGGTATTGTTACTTTGATTATATCATCTCCTTTTCTTACATTTCTGAACATCTGAAGTACTCATGCACAGATCAGGAAATTAAAAAATAGTATACAAAGGTAATTATTATTTATTTATGCCAACAAACTTACTGCTGGTGTTTCTAAACACAGAAGCCATGTGTGGGCAATGTTTTAAGAGGTGGAATGAGGACTGAAATATTGAATGCCATAGCCGGGATTTGAACCACCGATCTTACACTTCGAATCAGCTGGGGAATTTAATGTTCTACTGGCAAGTTTGTCATGGTAGCTTAGTGGCTAGAACAGCTCAAATCCCTGCTATGGCATTGAATTTTTCACTCCTCATTCCACTACTTAAAGGCATACAAAGGATTTGAAGAATATTCTAGTGACAATATTGGTATTTTAATTGAAGAGGAAGATGTCAAGCAACTATAATTTTATATATACCAGATCTACCTTTAATGAATAGCCTACTAACGCAAATTCGTACATTTACATTTTATATTCCTAATTTATGTCTAATTCCTATTTCCCTGGATCAAACGCTAAAATTACTGCATTGCTCTTATAGCCTACTGGATTAGTTGAGTGCCAACTGTGAAAATAAATCATAATTAAAATGTGTGAATGTTATTGTAAGTTGTTTACCTTTAGATCACTATTAATGTTGAAAAACATTAAATAAATGAATTATTAACTATTTCACGGAATACTCCAAACAAATTCCAAAATATCAACAATACACGCTATTCGCGCTCGCAAAGTTATTGCCATATGAAACCCTTTCGTGGTATCACTACAGATAATTCTAGGCATATTTAGCAGTGTTGTTTATAGTGCAAGAAACTCAAGGCTGAAGCTATGTCTACTAAGTTAATCAGTAATAACAGAAGATGGTTCTCAAGGGTGTTATCTGTACATATTGCTTCTGTTCTTCATGGCAATTTTTGGAAGATACTCAACTGTTTGAATATTCATTGTTATACCGACATAAAATTTATGACTACAACAAGTTCACCAACCACTCTAATCCACTACTAAACACGATTCCTCAACACCTGCCAGCAGATCGAAGAGACAGAAGATTAAAAAGAAATCAACATTCAGACCTGACAATGTAAAAATTATATTAGACCTATAATTGGATAACATGCTTGCCATGTTTCAAGTCATATTATCAGCATATTTATGAGCACAACTGTAAAGTACTAAGTGTACAATAAAGTTATCATAAATTAAAAAAATCATGACGTTCATCATTTTCACCATTTTGAATCAATACACGAAACAATGTTAATCTAAACAGCGATGATGTTGAGGTTTAGTGTAAAATGTTCATGCAATCACTGACATTTGACAGAGAAATTAAAAGTGAGAGGGACAGGTCGAAGGGTGTAGACCAATGTAATAAAGAAGAAAGGAGGTGAATAGCATGGATGAAAATAAGTACAGTGCCCACTGGGTCTAAGAGGAGCAAAATAAAATTATATGACAAAATGTAAAGTTGTACACAAATTGAGAAATGATTAAGGGGACGAATGGGATAACATTAGTAAAAATAGTAGCAAAATATGCTGACAGGAAATAATGGAAAGAATAATAAAAGTGTGGGAGATTTCCTAAGCAAATCAAAAGAAAAATTGAGTAGAAAAGTAAAAAAGTTGGAGGGGGAGGAAAAGGGAGGGGGGAGATTGGAGATAAGGATGATACTTCTCGAGAAGCCGGAAGGGGGAGGGAGAGGGAGAAAGGGAGAGGGAAAGAGAGAGAGAGAATACTGCATGATTTCCTCCGTGCTTTTCTATGGTAGCGGCAAACGGCAATGAGTGCCGAGGAAGCGGACAGGCAAAACACCGCGCTACCCGTTCGGAGAGCTTTTACTCTCCCAGTAGATCACTAGCATCGCATCATTTCTTGTGCGACGTGAAATCCAATTCATAAATGAGGCCTTAGAGTGCTTTCATACAAAGCGGCTGGTGGAAGCAACTTCTAATCAATGGAAAACTGAGGAACTTCTCCTCCTTGTCTTACTCATCAAGAAGAGAAATAAAATATATGCCACTAAAAGAATGGAAGCACTTATCGTACTTTAACGATCTGTGTGCAGACGAGATAAATATTAAACTTTTCGTAAGTGGAAATCATTTGACGAGCTTCTATAAAGACTTTGTTCGCTCCATTTTATTTGTATAGCCTCTAATTCAGTTTTCTGTATTTTGTCCACTTAATCTTAACAGTGCTGTGCTGTGGCCGAGTGGTTAGACCACTTACCTGTCACCAAGTGGGTTCGATCCCAGGTAACCGTGTTTGTGATTCATGGTGGAAAAAGCGATATCTGGGTGGATTTTCTCCGGCTTCACCCACCATTTATTCCACAAACTGCTCCATCGCCACCTTTTCTTTCATCCATTAAGGCTATTACCATTCCTTCCTCTCATACCAGGTTGATGGCCGAGAGGGATGGCTGAGACGGTAACGTCTGTGGCCCGCACTCTGGAGATCGTGGCTGTGTACTCTAACATGGGGTTTTCCGCGATTTCCCCTTGTCACTAGGCGAATGCTGGGGTGGATTAATCTCTTCTCTACTGATTCCTATCCCTTCATTTCTCATTTATCTCCCTTGTCATCTTTCAGGTTCAATTGGTAGCGCGGTACGTTCCGGCGAATGTGGACAGATGGCACAGTTGCTTGCGCTCTGAGACCCCTTCCCTGATCCTCCCTGGGTAGAGGAAGCATTTCGGTTGTGCGCAGGTGTCAATGTCTGTAATCGTTAGGGACTTCTGTGCGTCTCTGGGCTTCCCTGGCTCCTTTCTCTGACAAGTCTTGGGGCTCACTTTGCGTTATCCCTCCCCGGTAGCCACAATAGATCCATGTCGGGATCGCGGTGGGTCGAGGTGTACCCTCTTCGTACTACATCCCCCCCCCCACACACACACACACGCTCCAGGCTGATCACACATCCTGCCTGCTCTCTCTGATTCAGTCTGCCTGCTCCTATATAGACAGGCATCTGACCCCAAGCGCACACTTTTAAGTCCTCTATATGAGGTGGGTAAATTGAGAAAAATGAAGGAATCAAAGGCCTAAGCTTCTAATTTACTGATCAATTTTTCCTAGTCGTTACTCAAGTTTGACACAAATAAATTACAAAAAATGCTGAGTGCTTCAAGCAACAACTCTGCACAGTTTGGTGCTTCACAGAAGAAAATGGTGCAAGTTCATTGGAAATAGATGCTACTAGTGGCAGCGTGTGAAAGCTTGCATTTTAAATACTCCATCCCATGTAGTAGCAACTCCGAAATTGCAGGAACATGTTGCACGAGTGAGTACTATAGGCAACTGTAACTGTAATTCGCCATGTTAGTTGCCACGTATGAAAGCCCAATTTAAATCAAATGCATTGTTAAAAGTTGCTGCAATCGATCGTGCCACCACCAGAGAGTACACTGGTTAGGGGGGCTTAAACAGGAATAATTGAAACACAAAGTGAACCATACCTTCATTCTGTGGTCACTTTTAGAGGTTTATTCATATGAGAGAGATACCAACTGAATCTCTGAACAAGGTATGTTTACCAAATAAAGGATTTGGTAGGTCAGCATGACCAACAACCAATTTGTTAACTATTTACAGAACCAAAAGCCAACAGAGAGAGGCTATGCTCTCCAGCCAGGAGCATGTATACGTTAACCACTGCAGTGGCCGCCAGCTAAGTTGGTGGATAAGGCAGGTTGCGCAATGACATTTATTGACGACGTCAACTATGTCCACCAGTTGAATTTCGATGATAGGAGGGGCCTTTCGTCCACTTTTACGTAAATTGATTGACTGTCCTTTTATTGTTTTTGTTAAGTTTTATGCTCTTTTTTCCATTTATTTTTGTTTTGAAATATTAGGTAATCATAAGGTTGGACTGTTTTAATTAAAATAATGGCATTCAGTGAAATGTTGCTTGTGTTCATCTTTTAAATATGAAAGTGCTTTTGTGATAATGTAGGGGTAGTATGTATGTTAAAATCAATAGTTAAACACATAGTACTGAGTGTAATTAATAGAAGAAAGGAAAAAGCAGTAGTCCGTTTCACAAAACCAGGCGAGGGATAAAATACATATAGTACTCGTGCATTTCCTTCTTTAAGAGAGAGACGTCTGAGGGTCGGTCATTGTGCAGCATTGCCTAATATGGTGAAGATAGAACTGAAGCTTGCGGCGTAGGTCATAGAACTTTGCAACGAATTATTCTAGAGCAGGGATCTTACGTAATGAGTGGCTATCCCCACTCCACTAAATGGAGGGTCAGACAGTCAGTATCTACTGACGGACACAAACAGGCGATTCCATGGCCGTTTGTAGGTCATATCTTGAATTTTCTGGGAATGTTCTCAGAAGAACTCTTCACTCTGGATGACTTTTCTATAAATGGTAAACACTAAGAGACACAAAAGCTTAAAAATGCGGAACTGGTTAAAACACATAATTTATGTCAAATCGTTTTTCTTTCAAGTGAGCCATTTCCCAGATATTCTATCCTATTTGCTAGAATTTTGCAATTCTTATACTTTTCTCAAATAGAAATAATGCGTGAAGCCTGAAACTATTATCGCCTACATTTGGCCCACCAACCTCTTCGTGCCATAGTTTAAAACATGCTACTCATTAGACACGAACTCTGAACTAAGAACATAAGTAACAATACTCACGGTCAACAATAATGTTCTTACCATTTCTTTTCCAGGACTCGAATCCAATGTCAAGTAACACCTTGTAGAAAGAGGTTTGTTTGAAAGTAGGGAGGTTGGGGTCATCGTTGACAAACGCAAGCACTTTCTTCATTGTGGGTGGTTTATTTATGAGGAAGAAATAACACTCCTAACAAATTGGTCACACTGAACTTCTAGCACTGCTTTTTACGTTTCCTTGATGTTCCAGCCGAGGTTAACTTGCCTGTTTTTGACTTTTTACTGCGCGCGGAATGTATGCTTAATGCAGACAGATCTGTAAACTCTTATGTCAGGCTAACATTCTTTATAGCATAGTTTGTAAAAAATATTCAGAATTATAACTTTCTCACCACAAGTTGGAGGCTTCCCTTTGCAATGTTTTACAAACTGCACTTGTTCGGCAGTTGGATGGTTCACTAACGGTCTTACCTTCCTGCTTCTACAGGAAGACAGTCTGCGCTTGTTCTTCGTTCATTTTCTGATTTAGTGCAGTTAATTATTTTAGACTGATTTTGCTGTAGCTATACATACTATAATAACACGTTAAACATACCCTTTTACGTAATACAGAGAAATCCATTAGTTTTTGTTAGTACTGAGCGAACTACTTTGTAACCAATGTACTTTGTAATACGCAGCATCAGCAATGAAGGTACACTTGATTTAAGCTTGTACAGGTGTTTCTGTTTACATAAGGACCAATGCTTTCGATGAAAGCAGTGTAGGTCTGTCTGTCTGTCTGTCTGCGCGAGCAACCGCCAAATTACCTGGTGGTTACTATAGACTAGGGGAAGACAGATAAGAGGAGGTGCCCTATAACTATCTTGTGGTAGTAAAATCATTGTAACGAATACATTAAAGTACTGCTATTTTCCAAAAGAACGGATTATATTCCTTGTCATCCCCGAATATTTACACTATTTTAATTTATTTACTAGTTTTAATTGCCTGTTCATTAACAGGTGCAATGTGAGGTAAGGTAAGGCAAGGTAAGGACGGGAACTTCGGCACCGTGAGCATGCGGCCTTTTCCCCGGAGAAACGGGTGAGACAAGACAAAAAGAGGCCGATTCAGGACCCCGACATAGAGGGCAGGCTCCCTACAATTTCCGGAATGCAATTCCTCGATGGTATCTGATACAATTGGCAGCTATCCCGATGGAGCTGGACACATCCTCCGCCGGGCTTGAAACCGGAGACCGGACTCCCGGACCTCCAGGGGACGAAGGTTCACAGAGAACAAATAGAGTCCGAGACAACTGTCGAAGCGGGTCAACCACAAAAGATTGACGGGTGAACTGAAGTGAGAAAGGAGGCGCAATGGAGGGAGAGGACATACGGGAGATGTAATGAACCTTCCCGGATTCGCTATCGATCCGGGGAAACTCCATGGATGAGGAAGGTCGGCCACGGAATCGAATCCACCATCTCCCGAACGCGAGCCACAAATGAACCGCCTGAGCCACCTTGCTTTGTATTGTGATGCCGGGCTCGGCGTAAAACAAAGGACTCTCCGGGCTGGGCTGCTTCACGCCACAATCCGGGCCGACGAGGGGGCAAAAGTGTTCAAGGTTAGGCTGCCTCGCGCAACTGTTTGTGTGTATGTGACTAACAACAATGGAAGCGGCTACGTAAAAGGGTCTTTCTCCGGAGCCTTCGAGAAAGATCCAGCTGTGACACTGGCGGCACGTTTGTAGAGTTCGAGAAAGGTTCATGTGACGTCACCCCCACTATATAAGAAGGCCAGGAACAGTAGTGAGTTTACGGTTACAGATATGAGTTGGCGTGTCAGTGAGTGTGAGACAGTTGTACGTGTGTGTCGTCGCGAAAGATACTCTGTAATCGTGAAGAAGATCCTAACAGGTGTCGAATAATTCAATCGTCGTAGTGAATGCATGAGACAGAAGAAAGTGAAGAAAGACACTGAAAGGGCTGAGCAAGGTTAGGAAGTAAAAGTTGTGAGCTGTGATACCCCAAATACTGTAGACTGTGTTAAGAAAACTGTATTTGTGATAAAATTTTAGAAGACAATAAACTGATAGGAAAGTAACTGGTCCAGAGTTTGTCATTTTGTCACAAAATGTTTTGTTACCTGTAAGCATAGAGCAGTTACAAAACACAAAAAGAAACTGCAGCGCTTCGATTTACGGGTTTGGGTATCTTAGAGAGAGAGGGGGGGGGGGCGGAGCTTGAGCCCCTTTTCCTCTGCATACGCCCCTGGTCAGCAATTGCCTTATATGAAAGTCCAATTTAAAGCAATTAATGCTTTATTAAAAGTTAACGTAATCGTTTCCTGCCACTAGTTTTGCCATAATGCAGAGCCATGATTCCCGATTTTTCACGATATATTTTTGCAGGTACATTGTCAGTTATGGTTAAAGTCTTTAGCAAACTGATGGAAAGGAACATAAATATATAAATAAAAAATTGTCGCTACAGGACTTTGTCAATAAGTCATTGCAACAGGAAAGGACATTTTCCCATCCCATTTATATCAAAGCAACCGGGACAGAGGCTGGAAAACGGGACTGTCCGGGTTAATACGGGACACATGGCCACCTTGCTTGTGAAATTGAAGTGTGTGAGTCAGAGAGAAGGCGATGAACAAACTTTGCAACCAGGTAACCCTCTGGCGTCTTTCCTTACAGCAGGCACTAGGCCATCTGTCCGACAACATCCAACAAAAGGAAAACTGGAAACATACCTGAAAAATTATATGAAAATGGAATGTAAGGAAATGAGGGAAAGAAAATCATGATGGAAGAGAAACCACCTCAATATTCGCCTACCGGCTATGGAGAACTCCGAAAAACCGAACGGGAAATCCCACACGTTATCACGGAGCCATCTTACTCAGCGACTGCTTACTCTTACTGGATACATTAAGACCTGCAAGGTGGCGAGTACGATTTAGTTGGGGAAGTGAAAAGAGGTAGCAAAACTGCTCCTCGACGGCTGCTTGTGTCCTTCTGCACCGCTGATATTATATGTTTTCCAAAATTGGTTTAGTTATTGGGGCTTCTTTTGCAATTTCGAGTCCAAGCATCTCTTAGCATCTTTAGTTGCTGGTCGTTTAAAAGGGAAGCAGTTTTACAAGATATTCAAGAAGCTGTAAATAAACTTGAATCTGCGGCATAAGTGATATCTTAGCAATTGCTTTACTGTTCATGCTGTGGTTTTACGTTTCAAATCCATCACTGTGACACGAAAATGCAAACATTGCCGGTTAAGTAAGCATCAATCTCTTGGGAAGTTTAATTTTAATTTTATAATGAGTAACTAATTTATATGAGGCTAAATCTAGTGCAAATTTTAAGGCTAAGTTCTCCTAAAATTATCCGTTAACATCTCAGCTCTTCTTAATCTTGCATCTTGAACCAATGATCACTTTGAATTCACTGCCAATAGGAGAAGATTCATTGGACAGTTACTTTAGAACTCTTATGAGTGAGGTTTCAGAACTAAAGCACGTACATTTAAGTGACACTAGCGTAAATTACTTTAAAAGCGCAAAAGGTTTTGCTGAAAAAAATGCACACGAGAAGAAAGCATAGAACTCTAGAAACTATCTGGAAGCAGAGGAGAAAATGTTGGCTTTTCAAATCTCTTATGTCAAATTTACTGTCATGAGTGGTGGTTCCACTGTGGTGGAGCCTCTAGACCAGTACCATACCAGAATTGGCTCCTTTACTGGTACAATAGGGTTTGCAAAAAGGGACTCTGGTAAGGCGGTGGTTTTGTTGGTAGGGACAGTTTTTGGTTTGAGAGTCATTGAGGGGTTATCCTCCCCCAATGGTAGGCGCCCTCAACTTTCTCCTAATTATAGGACAGGTGGGTTTTTAATAATAATATATCTTTTTTATTAGTTTGGGTGTAGTACAATTCTGGGTACAGTTTGTACGTTTCCCCGGGGTCAATGTCGTACTCACCGAGGCCACAGATAAGGACACTAAAGCTAAGTGGAAGGGAACTATAGAATTTTTGAGATGCAATCTATAAGGGTTGAGAGAGAAAGGTCACGTCATGTCAAGTGTGTGTGTGTGTGTGCGTGCGCGCGCGCGCGTGTGTCTATGTGTGTGTGTGCGCACCTAATGAAAATAGTCATTTTCCTTCAGCATTTAGAAGTAATATTTTGATGATTTCGAAGAGTAGGGATGCCCCATGTCCATATAAACTTGTTCAAAAGACAAACAATTTCGTGATGGCGTATTCCAATTTTTTGAAAATGTTCACCTAAGCAGTCATGTCCAATAATCAGCTAAACATGGCAATAACAGTTTTGCGGGGTAAATCAGGAAGCAAGCAAGGCACGTTCTTGCATAAGTTTTTGCAGTTCACAATGTTATTAGGTTATGTTAACTTACATTTTTGTTGTTTGCCATAACTGTGACAGTTTAGACGTTATTCTATTTTAAAAGCTTGTATTAGAAACAACTGCCGGTCATCATTCAGCAGAATGAGTAGAATGACAAAATCCAGGAATTCTGCGAGACAAGATATATTACAATGTGTGTTGAAGTGTCCTTTGAAACAGACGAGCCAACAGATGAATTAAACTACCAAGTGATAAAAGACGTGCCTTAGCAAAACTAAGGGACATTGTATAATGTAATGCTTAAGTAATTACGGCCTCTGCCTAATGTATTTAGGTCATTAATTATAATGGATGCTCAACTCCCGCTTTACCGACAATGTTCCCATTGAAGAACAGGAACATACCGTTTCATATTTAACAGCTATTTCTACTTTTTTCAGCAAAACCTACAATAACATTTACATTTATTTTTCTTTTACACAAATTGTCTCAGTTGTTAGGTAACAAATTATTGTCTGAATTCAAGACTATAAATATAGGATATGGAACTTCCTGTAGTTCAGGGAGTCCAGCCACAGCCGCCGCAGAGACAACATGGCAGGAAGAAAGAAGAAGCGAGCCGCCGCAGCAGTCCAAGGAGCCTCCGAAGAACCTTCTGGGGAGACTGAAAACGCCAGCGCCGTCCCTGCCTCACAGCCAGCCTCCTCGCCAACTCCTCCATCTACGCCGCCTGACCAAGGTATCTCAACCTGCGACACCACGCCGACATCAACCACCCACCGCACACAGTCGACACAGCCAGAGGTTGAATATCGAACGTCCAGAAAGAGTCATCCTAACCTCACGAGGCTGCAGAGCTACAGCGCAGTTGTGCGCGGAGTACATCGGCAGCTTCCGGACTCTCTCCTCCTCAGCGCAGCCCGACGTCGCTGGCCTTCTCTCATGAAAGCGACGCGCATCATCACAGCTAGAGGACCGTCGCCGCTGGTGCGCCTGGAGTTTTGGGATGGGGCAGATTACCGCGCTGCTTTGAAGGACGGGCTTCCTGCCCTCGGGCAGGTGCTCCCAGTCGAGGCTAGCCGTGGTGTACGCCCTATTCCCTGCCGACGCTGCTGCCAGTATGGTCACACCACCGATACCTGCGCCGACCCCCCACGCTGCCACATCCTGCACCAGCCACGACCTGACACGTCGCCCAGTGTATTGTGCCACGTGCAACTGCACTGGTCACTTCACGGGCCAGGCGGCGTGCCCCAGGAACCCACGCCGTCAGACGCCTGCAGTTCACAGGCTGCCTACGCAACAACCACTCTCCGCCTCGCAGACCTTCACCGTCACACACCAACATATCATGACCAACCGCCAAACCGCCGACCAACACGACGCTGCAGACAACCAACTTCTCACCGCTGTACCCAACAACACCGCCGCACTGCAGAAGATACAAGACACACTTCAGACTCTCACCGACCGGGTTGCAGCATGGGAGACAGCCCTGACTCGTGCTCTCGAGGACGTTATGGATGTCACCCATAATCTGCAAACAACGCTACCTGCCACAGTTCATCAAGACAACAATAGCCTCCGTGACCACTTCAACAAGCAGCTGGAGAAAGTGGTCACTTATATCAACGACACACGCATTCACAAGGTCCATAAGACGTTGGAAGAGATTCTGCAAGGACACACATTATCACTACAGGACTTACTTAATCAGATTTTGAATCGACTGACACTCCTCAGACCTCTAATCGGTCCTCTACCCGGTCCTTCAGTACGACCCGATTTCCCCCTAAACCGTAGGTCAGTGTCAGGGCAACGCCATTACACTTGACCTGCCTAACCCAACGACCCGACTTTAACATTACCCACAAGCATTCGGTTTGCTTCGGCGGTACCGGACCAACTCCACCACAAATAAACAAATAAACAGAGTCACCCCAGAAATACAATTAGTTAAGTTAAAAAAAAAAAAAATTCCTGTCTTATGGAGTGATAAGAGTTCTGATTTCTGAATCCATAGGTCCCGAGTTCGATTTACGACTGGAGCAGGCAAATAACGTTTCGCAAAGACTGGAAATATGTAAATGGGAGTGAATTATGCAGTACAGTGATGTAGTGTACCTTTTAGGTAGGTACCTGGTAGAGAAAGTAAAAAAGAAGCCCCTCCATACAAATATTTGAATTGTTGATAAATTACTTGTTTAGTTAAATCTTCAACTTTTGTTTTCATAAAATCGCTGCTTTCTATTCGGTATTGGAGGTTGATATGGAAACAAACATGTCATATTTTTGCAGCATTTTGCGACGATAATGAGGCTATTTCATTTTAAGATTATGTTTCATAATATGCCTATAGGTGTTTGATGTGTTTGTATTCAACTCACCTGTTACGAGGTTCGCATGGTGAAACTGGCACACTGCATCAGCCTCGAACCAGGTGATGCGGTCCCGGAAGTAGCGGTAGAACACGGGAAACCCCTCTTGCGGCAGGAACCATGTGTTAGAAATATTCACCTGAAAACAAGAAAAGGCAGTTTAACTTTATATTGCTTTGAAATCATTCAATTAGTCAGGTCTTAAATATACAAAAATTAAGTAAATGTCAGGACACTTACAAAACTTATCAAGTTTAATGATTACAACTGCCATAAATACTGCAAGATCCTTGCAAAATAATAAATAAATACAAATAAAAAAGAACGGAAACCAGAACAAAAAAGCTGCTTATATGGATTACTATAATAAATATTGTGACGCAAGCCGCGGCGCACAGCGGGGACTGTCGGGGCTAAGCTGCTCCACACCACACACGAGGCCAGCGAGCAAACGGGAGCGCTCAAGGTCAGACTGCCTCGCGCGACTCTCTGTGTATACGTGACTAACAACAATGAGCGCGGCGCATAGCAAAGGGTCGCTGGAACCTTCGAGAGGCATCCGGTGGCGGTCGTGTTCGTAGAAGTTCCAGAATGGACCTGTGACGTCATCCCCTGTATATAAGGAGACGAGGCAACGAGGTAGAGCAGCAGTACAGTTGCGGTTACAGACACGAGTCGGTCAATGTGTCAGTGAGTGCGAGACAGCTCTCTCTCTCTGGTATAGGTCGTGAGGCTTGACATGAACAACTCTTGCGCATAGGGAAACCTGCTTTCCTTCACTCCCTCTCTGAGTGGGCTGACAGGAGGGAGGGATAAATGGGCTAGCTTGCTGCGAATGAATAAACACTACCACAACAGCGTGCAGCTGAAACAATTGCAGTTCACATGGAGTAATTGTTAGCACATAGCCATAAAGCAAAATCACTTTTTTGTTATAAAGCTAATTTTAGACACATATGTCATTATTAATACGCATTTAAGCTATGTTAGCGAACATCACTCCTTCATGGACAGAAACGTTATGACTTCTACGCATACATAATTGTGTAACTTTCCCCACCATCAGGTGAAGAGTTGCCACTGTGCAGCTAAGGAAGTTGCTCTTACTTGCCTCACGAGCTATATTGTCGTCGTGAAAGATACATCGCGTGGAAGTGAATAAGTTTTAAGGAGTGTTGAGTAATTGTATCGTCAGAGTTAGTGTACGAGAGACAGAGAGGTGGAAACAGTGACAGGACTGAGTCAAGGTTACCAGAAGAAAACTGTTGTGAGTTGTAATATCACGAAGGACTGAAGACTGTGTTAAGGTGAGTAAAAGAGAACTGTGTTTCTGTGCAAAAAGTTTAGAAGAACATAAGGAAAAAAGAAACCGGGCTGGATTTTGTCGTTTAGAAACAATATATATTGAACGTTTCTATAATTTTATCATACACAGTAGAACTATAAATTTGGATCGGATAATGTGAAACAGGCACAGCTTTATGGACCATTAAATGTTGTACTTAAGTTTCCTGTTTTAATTACTTCTTCGAAAAAGTCGTTTTATTACCGATTTTTCCCAATTACATGAATGTAAGGCGCACGGAGGGAGACGGACAGAGAGAGAGAGAGAGAGAGAGAGAGAGAGAGAGAGAGAGAGAGAGAGAGAAGAAGAAGCTCCTTTTTAACGGGGAAAAGGCTAAAGATATGGAGAGCGTTGGAGGAAATCACAGAAAAGAAAGGAAGTTGAGATAGAAAGACAGCATGAGAAAGAGAAAGAAAGAGAGAGGGACTCCCTCTGTTAGGGCGGAGAGGTCTACGCAGGTGCAGGGTACTGACAAGGAAAAAAAGGAAACAGAAGGAAGGGTAGAGGAAGAGAGTTCTACAATGTGTGATAAACAAGAGTAGCACGTTCATGCTCTAAAAACTCCTTGTAATATGCATGCAATCATGCCCTTAAAATGTGTGAAATATGCACCAAAATATACCCTAAAGTTATCATATAAAACACTGTACCCATGTGACCTTTGCATAAACCGTAAACCGTAAAAGACAACACCGTAAGACAAAATCTTACTACACAGAAAAGCAAATCTCGTTAAAGCAAACAGCTTATATCAAATAATTTCTTTCTTTTCTTTTGTGGACGTGTTTTCGAGATATTTCCTGTTACTGGATTAAATTTTCAAACACTTTCAGGAAGTTTATTGTTCGTTTTTTTTAAGTCTTGGCCATGCAAACAGAGTGGGAGGTAGAAACCATCACATAGCGATCAAATCCTATGTAATAAACCATTTCTACAAACGTTTATGTCGATTAACATGCAGTAGATAGAGTAATAAATGTTTGTAAGAATAGTATTTGCTCCAGAGTGAGTGGAGAAAGTCATGTGACTGCACACATCAGATTTCTTAGTTACGTTGCTCGCATAAAACATGCATTTCGGTTGAAATTTCCGTAGCAAAGTTTTGAGTGGAATACAATGATATTAGTGCCTATACCTAATTGCTTAGGTATACAAAATACCTATACATTCATTAAAGTCACCGGTGGAATTGTGAGGATTCCAATATACATGGATTGGTTATGGCGAAATGAAATTCGCTTCATAACGAGAATCTGTCAGTAATTTAGTGAAGTTCTTGGGGTACCAAGAATTGGATCTCTGGAGGCGTCCATCTGTTATAACTGAGACTGATATTGACAACCAGCATCAGAAGTAATATTGAGTTATCAAGATGTTTTTGTATCTTCCTCCGCTGCATCATTTGACGTAACGTTCTAGAACCGAAAAGGCGAGTGACGTTTAACGTTTAGAACGTTTATTGGCATGCGTCATCTTGCTCCTTCTTTTATTTCAAACATCTTTTATTTCAAACATCGCCTACTGTTTTTATTCCCTATACTCTTCACTCATGGAGAAGTGCTTATTGCGTTCATCCAAAGTTTCTGTATCACATTGCAAGTAGAGTTTGATGTCTTCTGTACCCCTCCTCCCCAATAAAACATTTCAGACACATCTTGTCAGCATTGTCTCTCGAGAACAAAATAGTGGATAAATGTGAATCTTTGAATGTAGATCCGTTACGTTTTTATCACTATAGTGAAACCTTTGCTTAGAATTCTACGCTCCCCAAACAAATTTACCTCTATAATTTTCCCTTATTTTTATTTTTGGAAAATGACTTAACAAGCTTGATTGAAATAGTGAACTGTTGATGTTTGGGCTTACCGACAAGTTGGTAAGTTGACCATTTTTATAAAGTAGTGCATTCCACACAAAAATTCGATGCCAAAATTGCATCTAAAATACACATTTGAGGCTTCTTGAATAATAAAAAGGATTTTTCCTTTTTTTTGTGAGATAGGTACGTGAGTGAGTGAGAGTGAGAGAGTGAGTGAGCGAGTGAGTGTGTGAGTGTGTGTGTGTGTGTGTGTGTGTGTGTGTGTGTGTGTGTGTGTGTGTGTGAACAGTATAACTCTGGAAAAGTGGGTTAACACCAAAATTGGTATATACGGTGTTAGTGTATGATGTCACATGATGATAGACTCAAGTATGATGAATAAAAAGTCCAATAACAAATTTATCTATCGTGACAGGAAAACGAGATAATTGAGCATAATTGGACACATTTTCTGCACAGTCTGGCAACAGAGTAGCGCTGAAGAAGTGAATGTTTTGTTTACTAATACGGCTACTGCTATCAAGAATGCGTTCACAACTACGACAAGTAAAAGGCCACAATAGACCAGTCTTGGAAAATTAGTTTTGCCACGCCTCTGTTTGTTATGAGCTGCTGCAAATAACTAGGGAAGGGATGATATTCTTTCAAGCTTTTCAAGCAATAGTAATGAGATCTGAGCAGTGTCAACATTCCTGACCTTCCGCTTTGCAGATTGCCAAGTATATTATTTCCAATACACACACTGGAATCCAATTATTTAATATTTTTTGTGGGTAAACGACTCATTTTAGCAACAAATGGAAAATATACGAATACGTCATCTTCTAAAGCTCTACCTCTATGTTCTAATTGCAAAAGTAAACGATAAAGGAGTCATTACATATTTACAATCAAACATTAGACCAATTTTATTTTTTATTTATGCAACCACACACTGTAGAGCTTCCCGTCAAGAATTAGCCGTTAACATATGCGTACGCATACCCCTAACACCTTGTATGCTGAAAAGTTTAATTTATTAAGTTTAACATAAGAAAATAAGTGCTTTTTGTGAAGTGCGATTTTATCTATCTCTTACGATTTGCCAGTTATGCATACATTTCATCTGTCATGAAAATATGTTAAACATACATATTATATATGATATATATTTCAATCAAAATGATTTGAGCCATTTTTGATGAAATCAAAATTTACGAAAAATGTTGTAGGTAAAAGATGGCTTGGAGTGGAGGGATTTTCTTGAAAGTTTCGTGGTGTCTTGGAAGATGCTAAACTCAAATACCAAGTTTGGTGTATTACCAACTTTTCGTTCTTGGATTATGCTGTTCACATACACACAGTGCGCGCGTGGATCATTTTGTAAAAAATTATTTTTTGGTATCAGGGCATGTCAAAACGTGTACTTACATTGAAGTCTCAATATCGAATTTTTGGATGGAATACAGTACTTTCTCTACCTGTTACGTACGTGGTAGAGAAGTAAAAATAAGTACAGTGGTCTACTCTATCATAAAGAGCAGCGATGTCTGACCTTCGCGATAGAGGGGAGTGTGGGTTTACCTCCTTCCAACATACACGGACTTTGCCTGTCTTTAACTCCCTACCGTGCCTTGTGTTGCAGTGGCAGGTTGGTAACTTGTGCGGTGCGCTATATTTAGGAAAGTACTGTCAAATCTTATACAATAAACATGTTCATTAGTGATTTCTTTGGTACTGCTTGCGTTTAAGAAGTCTGTCAATATTTGGCATAGCCTTAAAACATTCACGAGGTGATGGTCGCGTAACCTATTGCGATACAGGTTTTTAGTATAGTTCAATTTGGAGAAACTCTCTTCGCAAATATATGTAGAGCTATGCTCACTCCTATATATGCTTATTTTTCTATCTACTACATTTTAACCGACAAGCATTTTCAGAAATTACCTTATTGCGAATTTTCTTGTAGATGCAAGAGGAATATGGGAATACGGTAGGTTTAAACGATAGTGAAATGTTTTAAGAACTGGTTGCTATGCGATGCCTTTGAAATTGCGTTCTCTTTCCAAGGCCAAGGAATGAAAAACGACTAACATATTCCTATTTGTAAAAGAGTATAAGTATTCAAAAATTACAACAAATAGGAAAGAATATGTCGTAAAAGGTTCAATCAAAAGAAAAAATAAGTATTTGACATAAACTGTGTCTTAAAGAGATTCACATGTGTTGTTTAGTAAGTTAATGTCTGCCTATTACTGTCTATCATTTATGCAAATTCATTCAGAATGAAGAGGTCTTCTGAGGACATTCCCAGAAAGTCCAAGGTATGACTTAGAAACTGCCATAGAATCGCCTTTTAGTGTCCATCATTGGATACTGACTGTTTCTCCCTCCTACTGAGGACTGGAGTGAGGCATTACCACTCACTGCGTAAGGTTCTCCAAAGAGAGAAGGTTGGACAAACTGATATAGAGAGAGTTGGAGTAAGTGCTCTCACTTTCCTTACCGGAATGCTCCCGAAATCTAACGACGCAATAACGACTGCAGTTCGCTCAGCATTATTAGGAATTTAAGGAGCTACGATAAGCAGCAATCTGTAGGTGTAGTGAACTACTGTATAGGCGTGATGCCGGTAGTGGGTTAGTAGGTCATGACCCAAAATGGCATGCTACAACGCACATTATTTAACTACAAATAGCACGGTACTGGTTTAAATGACCCTTTCGTGCTACATCACAGCCAGATAAATTGCTATGCCTCTCACAGTAATACCTGCTTTTTCACATCAACAAATCCTGGGTATTCATTTAACCCTCAAATAAACAGGACAATTTAAATTCTTCTATAACTCAGAGTCTCACGGATCGTTTTTCAAGCATTTAGATTGACTCCCCCACACAGTGGTCTCTGCCCTAAGATAGTCTATATTTCACGGACACAAAATTAATGTTCGGGGCAGCTAGGTCCGCCGTCTGTTCTGTCTCACCTGTGTATTTAATGGACTGGAATCAGGTTAAACACACAGTTGTATGGAAAGCCTGGCTTATGAATAGTCAGGTAGTAGCACTGTGTGTGTATTACTTTACCGATTTTCAAAATTATGGCATATTATTCTCATAAATGAGAATAGATAAATTCAAAAACATTGCATCCTTCTCTACGAATTTTAATATAGCCAGTGATTCTCTTTTACGTTTTAGGTTAAGAAAATGTTATTTCGATATTGAAATTACAAAAATTCTTAAATAGTATAGACACCGGGGACGAGGTTCTAAATATTTAAGCTGCTCAGGTTTACGCTGTTTGCGTTGCTCCACTTTAAAATATTTGTGCAGTCAGTGCGTGGATTGTAATTTTATTCTTGTCGCCTCGACTTTGCCTCAGTCGTAGTATTGAAGGCCTCATTTTGTTCTCAGGGTGATGTCTAGCAACGGTAAATAAAATATTGGGTTTGAATTAACACTTTAAAATGCACCAGAAACTTAAACCTTTAATTTCAGTAGCCTTTCCTATTTATAACACAGATCAATGATTAAATATTAATGTTTTCAGTCTTGACACAAACTTTATCCCTTGTCATCTTCTTCAGTAAACGTTTCTTTACGTCTCCACAACGTAACTTTTAAAAATCATTGTTTGTTGCGAATATTTATACTGATGCATGTATTTTGATATCACATTTCTTTTCTAACTTGATGTTCCTCCGTATGAATTACACACGACTTCAAAGAACATTCGAAAATCGTAAAAGTTCTCTAATTCAGAAAATAACAATCTGTCACCTCGCACGCCGATTAGAATACTAAAATGAAAACGATATACGACTTATTATTCTAACTCAGATGTACACCTGTGGACAAAAAATGAGTCATATCTGGGACAATAGACTACTTTAACGGCAGAGGACAATCCCACAAATACCAAATAACATGCTGTTTTCAGCAAGTAGATAGTCTATCTATCTGTCTACCTGTCACGTATGTGTGTATGTCTGTTGGTGTATACGTAGGTAAGTATGTAAATATGTATGTATGCGTTCCAGACATGACTCATTTTTTTTTGTCCACGGGGGTACTTCAGGCTTATCGTTGGATAAGTACCTGATCTGAAGTTTATTTGTTAAAAAATCACACGACTTTCTCTACTCTTGTAGTAACAATTCTTACAAACTCTTATTCACTTATTCATATACCTTCTTTGTGTTAGATGAGATAAACGTTTGCATAAATTATATTATTGCTTATTTCCTTGTAGGTATAAGGGGTATATTAGAATACAGTAGGCTTTGTGCAATAGTCAAATATTTTAAAGTTTTGAGATTCCATTCTCTTTGCACACTTAACATATAACAAAATGAACAACGATGTTCCATTTCACGAAAATCTTAAGTTTTTCGAAACTCACACACATAACAAGGAATATCTCCAAAATGGTTCACTCTACCAAAACATTTATTGGGACATAAATTGTGTATTTTAGTGAGATTTACATTTTTGTATATTAAGACTTGGTCTATCTCTCACGATTTACGAGTTATTCAAAAGTCATCCTGAGTAAACAGGACTACATAGGCTATAGCCAGAAAATTCAAAATATACATTTCATTTGTGATACAAATATCTTAAACATATGTATGATATTTTAATCAAAATCGTTAGAGCCATTTTCAAGAAAATAAAAATTTTCGAAAAATTTTCCATGTAAAGGGTAGTTTAGGGTGGGGCTATTTTCTTCAAAGGTGTTCGTGTCGCATCCTTGAAAGACATTAAAGTTAAATACCAACTTTGGTTTTTAACCGACGTTTACTTTTTGAGTTATGCTGTCCAGACTGACACACACACACACACACACACACACAGAGACCGAGAGAGACACGGACTTTTGCTGTAAAAATGCTTTGTTTTGGATTCAGGGGAATTCAAAACATATATTTCTGGTGAAATCTCAACACTGAATTTTTGGGTGGAATACAATAGTTACTCTACTTTATTATACGTAGTGGAGAAAGTAAAAATTGTATCTTATTTTTTCTTTCTTTTGAATAAATGAACATTTCGAAAAAATATGGCTGAGGGCTGTTACGCAAATCTCTGTCATTGCACACAAATACATAATTAAAATCACTAAACTGAGAATAGCTACAGTATCATTGACATTACTGAAGTTTTATTTAACCTTGGGAGACATAAATAGTTTTCTAACACAGCATTTCTGTCTAACATCTTCCTTAAGTAACTGAAATATGTGGAGAGAGAGAGAGAGAGAGAGAGAGAGAGAGAGAGAGAGAGAGAGAGAGAGAGAGAGAGAGAGAGAATGTGACTAAGCTTGAAAAAAATCAGTGCTAAAAGTATTTTAATAAACCTTTAAATTACGAAGCTATGCAATTCATAACTTGGAATACACTGTCTCCGCTTTTTGACATTCCATTTTTACATTCTTTTTTACTTTCTATACTACTTATAATAAGTATTCCACTCAAAAATTTGATACCGAGATTTCGTCGGAAATACAAGTTTTGAGACCCCTTGAATAAAAAAAGTATGTTATAAAAAAGCTACGCGTATTATATATCTATGAACAGCATAATTCAAAAAGGAAAAGTTGATTAAGTACCAAGTTCAGCTTCTTCCAAGGATACGACATCAAGATTTTGAAGGAAATCCTCCAACCCAGACTACCTTTTACATTTTAGGAACATATTGACGTTCTCAAAACATGGCTCTAACGATTTTGATTAAAGTATCATATGTTTAGGATATTTTCAAGCCAAATAAAATCTGTATCTTGAATTTTCAGGGAATGTCCTTTGAAGTCCTTTTCATTCTGGCTGACTTACTAGTAAACTGCAAGAGATAGAGGAAGTCTTACCATACACAAATATGTAGATCTCTCTAAGATGCACAGTTTATGTCAAATCTAGCTTATAGATTTCCTTCTCTTTACATGATCAGCGGTTGTAAAAATTGTAACTGATTGAAAATTTAAACCAATAAGGAGCAATAGCTCTGAAATGGTTAATGCACTAAAGCTTATTATTCATAAACTGTACTGTATGTTTTAAAGAGAGCTACGCTTTTGTACATAAGTGTTTGTCTATTTGTACGGTTTATAAATTATAAACTACTTGTTCAAAATGAAGAAGACTTCACATGTTTCAATGGCTCGCATGCAAAAGGTTTCGGGTTCGATTCCCATTGGGCCGATCACTTTGAACATTGTTCTTTCGCGGTTTCCCTGGTTAGGAGGGCAGTGCTGGAATGAATTATAACATGGCGCGAAATTTTATTGTTTTTAATTTCCTGGCATTTCATGTACTTATACTTCAGGGTCAAAGGATCCGCCGTCTTTGAGGAACTTTATCTCTGCTCTGTGATGGGCCCTCAGAGAGTCTTCTCAGTGGGGAGAGGTCCGCCTGTATGGGATGTAATCGCTTGCGTCTGAGCCTGTTCCCTAGGTCTTGCATATTGTTGCCCTCTGTGTCCGTCGCTTTACCCTTCCCTCCCGAGGTTTCCAGAAGCACAATAGACCTTCATGTGCACTTAAGTGCCGAAATACTACTCAGCTTCCTAATAACCATAACCATAACTATGTGCACGTAACGGAATGTACCGTTCAGCTTGGGGTGTGAGGGACACATCATATTTGGAGGAGCCGTTACAGCTACAGGAACGTGAGGCCAGAACATCAGATTACTCTATGGATGTGCTAAATATTAAGCAGACGACGTATGTGCAATGCCAGGAATGCTTAATGTACGGGAGCTGTAATGCACCTTTCGAAACCAAGACTCGGACTACTCTTGAATTGAAAACATTGTTTATGGCTGTCGCAACATTTAATGGCAACTGATAACTGACCATTACTGTTCTATTTCCTGTTGTACAAATAAATTGTGTGGGTGCAAATGGTATTTATATCACCAGGTTTACAGCGTGTTTAACTCTATAACACTGTAAGGCGTGGCAAGTCTAGGATTTGAAGCAGTCGAGTTTGGGTGGCCAATTATGAAGCTGTCGGTCGATTAGTCAGCTCAGGTTTTATCTTAAGGGCGTATTGTTGCAGCACACGCTCGTTTCCCCTACACATGTTATCTCCCCCCACCACTGACCAAAGTAAGGAGAGCCAGACCTGCTAATCAGTGGCGGATGGCGCGGCGTAGTACACACAATTGAATGGGAGGACGGATATTTTTGTTTTCGAGATGAACACGGTAAAGTTAAGTGCTTGATTTATAAGAATGGTAGTTTATACCATTTGCCGTTCCGTGTATACAATAAATGTTATTGTCCTGGAATAAATACAACGAACTTTTGAAGCAATTGTGTGATACATCCTCTTCACAATTTGAAGATCTAAAAACATTTGAAACCAAAATCTAATTATCTTGAACTTTTGAAGTTTCCATATAGTGAGGCTTCACACGAGCTACAAAATATGAAATTACTTGCATTGCAGAATTCCACGATCGTAAAATGTTCTGAGAAAGAAGGTTGGGAATTATTTACGTCTCTGTCCTGCTTTGAGCATCCGAGACTTCGTTTCCACTTATATCTGCGAACAAACATTTTAAAAAATGAACTACATTAATTGCGAGTATCGCAGCAAGATAATTGACAAATACCTTGCTTATTTTTCGAGACAGTGCACTTCATCTTTTTCATCAAATATTGAGCACATTCTGAAACGTAAATCGTGCCAAAAAAGTAATCCTCAGGAACAACGTGGGTTAATCAGGAGTAGAATATGAATGTGTACGCCTTTGATTTCCTGTACATAAGAATTGCGGTACAGTGCTGCCACTGAAACTCAGTAACCAAGGATAAATGTGTCATTCTGTCCCAGCGGGTGGAAGGAGGTGATTTCAACCTCCCCTTTTCTGCCTGCAGTTGAGCACCGCTGGCGCAGAGGAAACGCAAGGATCTGCTTTTTAAATACCACTTTATTTACTGATTAATGTTTACTCTTATTTTTTAAATTGAATCCAACATAATACTATCCTATCGATTTTCAATAGCTCCGGAATAGATTCCCATACTCAATACTCTTTTTAAATTCGTCCTTCTCTTCACTTGAGTAACTCATCTCCAGATCTCCACTTGAATATTTTATAAAAGTAAGTACTTATATGCCATCACTTAGTTTTCAAAACTTCTGCAAATACTTCTCTACTCATCACAATCTGCTTGATCATCACTATATTCCATTGCAGTTGTTTATTAAGCAAGTGAAGTCAGCTCCTTGATGTCTCTGTTTTGCCTGTTGTTATTGTTTTAGAGGGCTTGGGCAAGAAGCTGCTTCCGATTAGATTGTGTTGAGGCACCTGCCATTAAATTTTACGACAGCCATAATTTGCTTACTGTGTTAAAAACTGGACCACCAGATGAGATACCGGGCGGGGTGCCAGTACGGTTAAGACTCGCTTGCGGAAAGTCCCGGGTTAGATCTTCGACCAATCGGATAAAAGGTTTTATTGCGATTTTCACTTATCACTGGGGAAGCGCTGGGTTGGTTACTTTCCTTTCTGCAACTTATAAATTCATTTTCATTTCAATCTTGTCTTTCCGGGTTGTAAGTGTCGGCGAAGGAGCGAGTGTGGTACAACTGCGTGGTGTAAGTTGCGAGAACTACTGTTCTCGGCGTATTGGCGGCGCTGTGGTTGCTTGTCCCGCATGAGGATCGATGTCGAAGCTCACGAGTCTGGTGGCTCTATAGACACACCTGGCGCCAAGATGAACCTTCAGCACACGTAAATTGATTGACTGATGTATTTTTAAGGGTGCTCAACTACTAGGTCATCACAGCCCTTATAAAATGGATCTTGGCAAAAGCCGAAGATAAACTTCAATATAAAATAAATATACTAGTAAAAGCAATATATAGATAAATATACGAAACAAATGAGGTGAAAGCACAAATTAAAACGAAGTTACAAAAGGATCCAGAAGGAATAAAATAACGATTTCTAAAAACATTTAAATTCTATTCCCACCACTGATTATCTTTCGCCAGGACCTCTGCAAGACTGACAGAAAGCTGCAGAGAGTTTCGAGGGTGCGCTGGGGAAACACATTCTAGCACCACGTGACTGACCGACAAAAAGTTGCCGCACATCGGACAAAGAAGGACGGGGTCTCGTTTGACAGTGTAACCATGCATAGAATTGCAGTGGCCAACGCGTAACCAAGCTAGAATCACCTCCTCGTGACGAGATACGCGAGAGGAGGTTACCCAGTTTATCGGAAGTTCTTTTACTTCTCTAAGCTTATTACCGCGGAGAGCTGACCACTCGTCGTGCCAGGGCGACAGTACCGCTCTCCGCGCTTCAAGCCTAAAGTCTTCCCAAGTAATACGAGAGATGGCAATGCTGTGTTCCGTGGTTGCCGCCTTTATTGCCAAATCTGGCATTTCATTCCCCGGCACACGTTAAGGACCCCACGTTGCTGGATGCCCCTTGATGCGGCACACATTCTGGGCACTCCCATTTCCTCCCTCCCTCCCTCTGACATACAATGGCCTGACTAGAGGTTCAGAGCGCGACTCACTAGCCGAGACAGTGTGGGTTCTTTGATCTTGCAGAAACTATTCGAACTCAGTTCCGGTACAACATTCGTTACTGCGTTACAACATTCGTTCCGCCCACTCTGCGTCATGTTTTCTGTGACATCTATTTGAAGGCACTACCCAATCTGAAAAAATACTAGTCCTAGTAAGTGAAATTATAAATTATCAAATGAAGCAAATATTGATGTAATATTGTGGATTAGAATGATCTCAATTACCAACACAAATATGTGCACTTATATCTCTAACAACATGCATATACGCAACACTAATAATAAAAATTGTTAGTCATATTCGAATCTTTAATCTTATAACTGATAAATGCGTTACTCCTTTTTCTATTTCGTCTTAAAATACATTTTGCCACTACGCCGTATTAGAATCAACAGATAATTTTTTAAGAACGCAGTCTACTTTACTAAGAAAAATGGGAAAGAATATTTATCAGTTATGGGAAGCTCAATGTTATTTGGGAGTTAAGTCGAGTCGAGTCTTTGCCAAAGGTAGCTTTCTGTTCTGTCTCTGCCTCGTGTCGCACGTGCGTCTTTAGTGACAGAGCGTGATTTCGAACTCCATAACTACGTGAGAGCACGTTCTTGTTCTGTTACGTGAAGAAGATGGCGCTGTACCTGCTGTGATTTCAGAAATGTCAGCAGATTTACAGCAATAAAATCTGAGAATTACACAGTAATCAAATTAAAGAAATTATTATTGGTTGGTGAAAAACGTCATTTTAATTCTCATTGAAAGGGTTAAGCTTTCCTTTTTTTTTTTTCGTTTGTATAGCTCTCATTAACATTTGGTCATACGTGAGCTTTGACTTGAGAATCAAGTGGCGTTACTATTCGCTAAACTGTAGCGTTTCCTACCGTAGATTTGTATCATTTTTTAATATTAAACACAACTAACAGCGTTCGCCTACCACCTAGGCGGCCTGGGTTCGATCCCAGAGACCAGCAGTGGTATTCGTGGTGGACGAAGTGGCGTCAGACCGGTTTTCTCCGGGTTCTCCAGTTTGCCCCGCTCTCATTCCACCAATTGCTCCATTACCACTATTACAATAATCGATTTCACCTGCATTTCATATCATCCTCTTCCTCACTCTCATACCTGGTGCTTGGCTTCCAGGTTTTCACTCTTTCCAGTGCATAGGTTCCTGTGCTCCCCGACAGGCGTTTGAACCTAGGCACAGGCTTATAAGTCCTAGGGGGTGTAAGTCCTATATAAGGGGAGGATAATCAGGTACAGAAAAAAAAAAAGATGAAGAAAACACAACTCACATTTGCTTCCACATGCATACCTCTAGACTCTGTAGGGGATAGGGAGTTGTTCTTCTCGAAGAAAAATTTCTAACCCCAGTCAGGAGTTAAACCCGAGACCAGCCGCAGAGGTAGTCTCCTTTATTTTATCAGGAACAAAATAGCTATTGACTGTAATATAGTTTCCATTACTACATTTTTGTGAACGAGTGTGTGCTCAGATTCAAAGCTTTACCCTTTTGTCCACTGCAGGACACTGCGTATATATGTAGAAGGAAATTATTCGGGTTTAATAGAATGGTAAATTTTTGATGCACAAAGCAATTGGAGCATTATTGTAGTTAAATACGGTGCGCTCTATTTCATTGAGTTTCCATGCAGACTGAAGCAGGAAGAAACAAGCTATGCATTAGCAGTAAATCACTGTAGTATTTAATAGAATAGGTGCCATTTTTATTGATTCGCACACAGTGCCTGACAAATAGAGCTTGACATATGCCTATCGGCTTATTTGGTTTCCTTGTTTCCACTCTTAAGCTTTGTATATGTTTCATGCTCAATGAAGTGGAACATACCAATTTTATAGTGCCCATAATTGCCTATTTTCATAGCTTAAGGACTATTGCTTTTCTGTGTTGAGGACATTTATCAAGGTTTTTATTATTTTGTTATTGGCATGTTAATATTAGTTATTGATGTAATAACTGCAGTAACCCAGGATTACACAACAAGTTGGGATTTTAGGATACTCCATGCATTTAATACAGATATTAAAGCATATGTATAAAGCAACTAAAATAGAGATTAGTTTGGAAATGGACGATTTTCAGAAGACATGAAAGTTAATAAGGGTTTAAGACAAGGCTGCAGTTTGTCTTCGCAGTGTTTTAATGTATATGTGGACGAAATTCTTAGACAAGTAAATGGCAAAATACGTACCATCAGGAATAAGAATAAATAGAATATGCTACTCTATACTGATGATATAATAATTCAAGAAACAGAAAATGATTTGCAGAAAAGTGTTTTTTGAATTGGGGAATGTGTTAAGAGAATATGGTCTTAAAATATGAACTAATAAAACGAAAGTAATGGCCTTTCAAGGAAGGTACCCTCCGAGATCCAAAATAGTAATAAATAACAGTGCTGGAACAAGTACACCAGTTTAACTATTTAGGATGCAATATAACGTATCAGGATAACCAAGACATAAAAAGTAAGTAAATTCCAGAACAGTTGTGGAATATTAGCAAAACTATAAAAGAAAAATAAGAAAAGAAAAGGTTAACATTTTACAAAACAGTGGCAATTCCTACGTTAACATATGATTGTGAAACATGGACGATAAAGAAAAAAGAATGCGATAAAATAAATGCAGCAGAAATGAGATACCTTAGAGCTATAAAAGGATGTACAATACTGGGCATAATAAAAAATGAAGAAACAAGAGAAGAATTACGTATTTGTCCAATAAAAGATAAAATAAAGCAATATAGAGAAAGCTGGAGAAATCATTTGCAAACGATGGACAATATCCGATACCCCAAAGTGGCATACAATTACCAACCACATGGGAGCAGAGATGTTGGAAGATCGATGAGAAGGTGGAGAGAGACTTGAGGCCGGAACTGGCGACCGCATGTGGGATTTGTAGTGGACGAAACGGCGCTGGGGCGAGTTTCCTCCGGGTTCTCCGGTTTCCCCCACCATCTCATTCCACTGGTGCTCCATCTTCATTCCATGTATAATCAGCGTCACCGCCTGCGATGCCCTATGTAGTAAAAGCGGGTTAAACATTACAATCACACACCGGAACTGGAGAGGTCGACTAACGTTTTTCTCTAGTTTGTGCCTATCTGTCCATAAATTTTCTTCTTTTACTTGCTGTCCGAATTCCTTGTATCTATATGTCCGGTGGTATCTCTATTTTCTTCCTTTCAGGTCATTCCCATTTCATTATCCGTAGTAGCAATCTCTTCTCTGACATCCTTTTCGTATTAGAGGAGGGGGGGGGGGGAGCTTCGACTCTTTCAGCTGTTGTGGTGTAGACACTGCGGACTCTTAGCATTCGTGGTGCTTCTGACGTTACCAGAAGTACATTGGGCCGAATATTGGAGTCCCTCCTGCAAGGAGATTGTTCGGATTGGGTTGGACTAGGCTGGCAGTGGTTCCCGATACTCATGGGAGATTGGGTATGTCTGTGAGACGCTTCAGCGTCCTCTGGCACTAACCTGGAGAGCTGTTAGACGGTTGCTAGATACTATCCATCCCAAAAGGTCTCAGTAGCCTTCCCTAATGGATTGATGGGCGTAAGAGGCGTATCCAATTCCATCCTGGCCCCAGCGAGGGGGCTGATACATAAAACAGACACCTCTCTAATGGAAAAGGCCCACGGATTTTCGACTCCCCGGATTCAGGGAAGCAGAGCGCTTGCCACTCTTATCTCAAAATTTATGCCCATACCATACGAGTTGTTTTTCTTCCACAAAATCAATAATCAAACTTTTGGTATCTATTTTCTTTCTGATGACTTCATTTCTGATCCTTTCCCGTTTGGGTATTCCTGAAGACGACTCCCCACAGTTGTCATAAATTTTCCCCTTAATTGGGTTTTAGCTGTACATACATCTGATCGAGGTCATATTGCTTCTAATAAGCTGTTCTGAAGATGTTTTCTTTTACTTCCTTTCTAAAGTTTGATCCCAAAAGATACCAGTTAAATATCTGACAGCGACTTTTCCGGCACTTATTCTTGGTGTAATTTCCCTATCTTGTTTACCATTTTCTGTGATTTTTATTCCTAGATATTTGTACTCTGAATGTGGAAAGGTTAAGATTCCTTCTTCCAGTATAAAATCTTGCTTTCTTTATCCTATTACTATGTATTTTGTTTTATTCTTGTTAATTTGACCCGTTTTTGAGATTGTAAATACATTTTAAAACCGGGAACAACATAAAGATGTATAAATTGATGTTAACCTTGGTATAGCTATTAATGTTTCATGCTCTGAACCATGCGCCATTGTTGTCAACATGTCAACATGCGTACAGATTCCTACAGTCATAAACACAAGTTTGACATAACTCTGTGCAACGTCTCAATGCTGATTGTTGCAATGTTGTCACGAATCCTAACCTTTATTTGGGAATTCATAATAACTACGTGGCCGGCTTCATCTTCATAAAAAGATGGACCAATTATTCATTCAATGACATAACACACCACACAGCCACTTTTTCATTGTATAATGGTCGCTAGTGTACGAAGCAGGGATTTTCTGCAGCCCAGTAACAAAAGTTGTGTTTATTCACACAACCACTTAAAAATGCGCTTCTTCGGATATCCATGCGTTGTTTAGGGACATTTCATCATCTTCATTTTGCTAAAAGCCGTTCATCAAACAATCGTCTGTTGGCATCACGGATTTAAAACTTTTGGATGATCTGAAGCTTGCACGGATGCAATTTGAGTTCCCAAAAAATATTCTGCCCAATTTGCGGCGAGATAAGCCTATTGAAATGCCATGTTGCTGTGCAGAGCTCTGTGGACCATTGTTTCAATGGTCTCTGTTGTTCGCACAGTTCTTCTTGATCCTGGGTGCTTCTTGATAAAGGCAGAACCCGTTGATCCGAATGTCTTCACAGCGTGGATTGAAGGAAGAGCATCATGACGCCCAAGTTGAAAATGACACCGAAATTCTCGTCGTGCAGCTTCATAAGAACCACTGTTTTTACTGCGAAAGCACGATGCTCTCCTGACCACTGCGCCATGGCAACTGAAATGGCAATTTTTGAGGCTTAAAACAGATGCATAACAGTCATACCAGCTTCAGAAATGATGTAGTGCTAATGAATGTAAAATTGTCCGTTCCCGCGCGCCACCCTATACATAGTTTATACTCCATTAAGGGAACTATGCAATCAAGTAAATTTAACAGGTATACGATACATGGATATTTGATAGTTTTATGCCGTTCTGTTTGTCAAAATGTGTCTTTAAATGGTAAATAATGTGCCTAATTCATGCTATTATTATAGTACCTATATTAGCGCCTGTTTTGAACTTGTTTATGGTGCTTATTTGCCTACCTATTTTAAGCGCTTTAGGTCCTATTGCGCCGAATTCTACTGGTGACTTCTAATAATACTTCTGAGTATGAGAGCATAGGGGACTGTAAATTACAAAGTCATCGTCATATTCCTCCTGCATTGTCGCAAATTAAAATGTGCTATAGACAGGGCTGTGAAAATTTGCTTTAGGAGCAAAAGCACTGTTTTGTTCCGTTTATACCGGCAGATTCAGAGAGTGCGCTTGTTAGACTTCTAAATGAACGACGCTGCATGATTGAAAGAATTCTCTGCAAAGCAGAAATTGATAATTGATTGTTTTAAGAGCTCACAATATTCCAGTTTTAGTCTTTATAGGAAGTATCTTATGCAGACGACGCACTCCTACCCATTTTCGAACTCGGGCGATCTGCTTTATTAGGCAGACAGTTTATTTCCCGCACAAAAATGGGAGATTAAAAGGTAAGACATTTTGTAGGTATACATTCATAAAACTCGAGTATCATTCTGTCCCAGTAGACGTCATTGTTGGAGACTGCTAGTAGTCATTTATAAGTGTAGATTGTTAAAGAGTCAGCCTCCCTGGTTTAGGAGCAATATGCTAACATCTGGCCGAGGTCATGGTTTTTTTTTTGGACGTAGAAGTCCTTACCATGTCTTTCTTCGGAAAGGGAAGTAAAACCGGTGGTCTGGTGTCGTACATTTACGGCACGTAAAAGAACCTCAAGCGTGATGAAACTAAAGGGGATTTTCATGCCCAATGTAAACCTAGCAGTAAAAAGCTTCCGTAAATAAGCCTTTAGAAACTACATAACTTCCAATATCTGAACAGATACTAACATATTGGATTTGAGACTGATTGTGATGCACTAATTGAATTTTGCATAGGTATTCGTTTGGGTTAGTGCAGTTAGGCTATGTGTGAAATAATTGATGTGCCTATACAATAATTCACAAAAGCCCCCATCCCAAGAGTCTACTCCGGTATTGGAGTTCCTATTATTCATGTAATTGAGATTGGCCCTTCTGCTCACATGACCTACCAGAAAAGAAAGATTCGCTCAGTTCCTAGGCTCTTCAATAGTGACCAAAATCATGGACTGGTACATTATTCAGATCCTGAGGGTACACAGTGTTAAGCACTCCATGCCCACGTTTCAGCCACTACAACCCTATTTGAGGGGATTTACGTCATTAAGCCCTTTATGAGCGTTTATGTCATTGTGTGCTCCACCACATTAATCAAGTGACAGACAAGAACGGGATTTTTACGCACAATCAATCTATCTATCCCTCACTTAAGCTGGAGGAGATACGCATTGGCCAAAGCATTCGATATTGCTGCCTCTCCGGAAATACACATTTTGAGGGCTTCAAATAAAAGTGTAATTTTTCAGTAAACATTTTGTTCACTTGTATGGTGTGTGCGTGTATGCGTATGTCTCCGTGTACCGTGTAATAAAAAGTTGGTTATAAAACTTTTTAATTAAAAGGTATTAAAGATGCAAGACGAAGAGTTGGAAGCAATCTTCCCCAAACTTTTACATATACATTTTTATACACAGTTAACAAACACTGCATAGAAAAAAAATGTTCATAATGATATTTGATAATAATGATGTAGAGTAAAATTGCTTTCATGTTTTCCACTTGTTATGCGGACAAAAACACAAGGCTGACCTAAAAAGACTAGACATATTTAGTGATATTGTTAAAACAGGTAAAAATTAACTATCAAACTGATACAAGGTTTGTCATAATAATGCTGAACGCTCGCCGATCAAAGACGCTCAAGGTCAAGCTACCTCATTGGGCGACCGCGCACCTTAAAAGAGCTCGGTGTTCCCTACATCACACCATCACTTGAAAATATGTGGCCAACGACAATGGAGTGGACATGAACAAAGACAATGAGCGTGGCAGATTCTTCCGAAACTTTCTACTGCCGGTTTATTTACAAGAAGTTCGAGAATAGGTGAATTTTGAAAAAAAAATGTGCTGTGTCATTCTCAACCTAAATAAGTAACTCGGTACGGCGAGAGAAGTCAGTTGAACGAAACAGCTGTTAGTATTTTAAGTGTGTACAGTCATCGTTGAGAGAAATTTGAGTGTGAGTTGTCAGAGACAGTTTTGGACATTTTATCGTTGCGTCGGAGTTACTGTTGCGTGAAGCAATTTTAGTGAGTGTGATCGTCGAAGCCGCAGTTTGTGTGAGAGAGAGAGAGAGAGTAGAACTAAAAGACAGTGAAGTACTGTCAAGGCTACG
Organism: Tenodera sinensis; assembly: GCA_030765045.1. Taxonomy (NCBI): domain Eukaryota; kingdom Metazoa; phylum Arthropoda; class Insecta; order Mantodea; family Mantidae; genus Tenodera; species Tenodera sinensis. The sequence goes on from CM060965.1 coordinate 163,896,975, forward strand.
AGAGGACAGAACAACAGAGTTGCAAGGTCCTGCCATATTATAGAACGTATTAACAATAAAAGAGGACTGAATTTTTGTGATTCAGTTTTAGAAGGGAAATAAAGTGACAGAGAATGTAACTGGAGGTGTCTTTTGGACAACAGTGAAGTTTAAGTAATATTTATAGATTACACTGCATTAAGAAAATTATAGAAACTTGTGCACTTAATAAGTAGACAATATATGGCTGTTTGGTATTTCTACATAGTTCTGTAGTCAAAATATCTTTCAAATGGTATCTTCATAGACAATTTAATAACTAAACTATTTCCTCAAAGTTATCCGCAAACAACCGTGCAAGTCTCTTTAATCATATTTAATTTCCTGTAACTTCAAGTCACAAGACTGAAGTGTACTAGAAAGAAATGTATGCCAAATATTTCGTAGTGTTAGCCATCATGAGTTATTCTCTATTGTAACTTAAATATTTTCCATTTTAAGCACTGTATTTGAATCAAAGTGTTTATTCACTGCCTTTGTGATCAAGTAATCAGCATTCTTGTACCTCGATCCGAAGTTTCGGGTTCAATCCCTGGCCAGGAATTCCTAGGAATTATCCGATCCTTGTAATGGATAAAAGGTGAGAACGAAGGTCAATATACAAGGCTGAGTAGTTGACCAGAAAGGAGATTATTAGATTATCATCAACTTTATAGTATGGCTTTCGATCACTTGTAAGCTCAACATTACAATTTTCAAGAGTAGACACTCAGCAAGAGATCCGAGTTCTATGGAACAAGAATACAAAACTCAGAAAGAAGGGTAAGAAAAAAGTAGATGGCTTGGGTTCTCCTTCTTCTGACTATGACATCTGTACCCTAAGTGGAGAAAATCTGATGTGTAGTACTCGCATAAATTTCTCTACTCTTGTACTAACCATTCTTAAAAACTCCTTTTCCTTTATATTCTTTGTTAGTCGAGATAAACATTTACACAAATTACCTTATTGCTGATTTTCTTATAGATGCAAGGGGAATATTGCTTTGAGCGATAGTCAAATCTTTTAAAGCTTTGAAATTCCGTTCCTTTTGCAAGGTCAAACAGATACAAAAGTGAATGAGGACCTTCCATTTGAGAAAAGTTAAAGCACCACAAAACTCTAACAAATAATAAGAAATATCTCCAAAATGTTCACTCCATAAAAAATGCATATAGACACGACTTGTGTGTTTTAACAGATCTACATTTTTTGGATAGTAAGATATACATATGCATTTAAACATTTTAATCAAAATCGTTAGTCATTTTCAAGAAAATAAAAATTTTCGAAAAATTTTCCATGTAAAGGGTAGTTTAGGGAATAGGAATTTTCATCAAAATCTTAGTGTAGCATCCTTGAAAGATCGATCTGAATCACTGATGCCAACTTTGATTTTTAACCGACTTTTCTTTTTTGAGTTATGCTGTTTCTCTCTCTCACTCACACACACACACACACACACACACACACACACACACACACACACACACACACACACACACACACACACACACACACACACACACGCACACACGCAGACAAACACGGACCTGGTTTCTAAATTTTTTGGATTCAGTGGGCATCAAAACATATTTTCAGTGGAATCTTGACATCGAAATTTTGGGTCGAATACAATACTTCCCCTGCTTACTATACGTAGTAGAGAAAGTAAAAGTTATGAATTATGTACATATCTCTAAGGGTTCTCTTTAGAAGGGATAGAATACATATTTGACGTCTGTTATACATCAGCAACGGTTATTTATGACTGGTGTGGGAAATTAACTGTCATATATAGACAGACCACACCCTAGTATCTACTGTCAGGTCTTCAGGAAGCTAATTAATGGATTTACTTATTTATTTATTGAAGCCGGCAATGCTTACTAGGGATAAAGTAGAAGATTAAGAGTTACTAATTAAGGCTGCTGGATGCGTGGTTATAAAACCTAGATTCAGTGCTTTTTTGCGAAATGAGAGATAAACAAGTATTTGAATATTCATCTTGAGGATATTGTGATGCATGCATTGACAGTTATCGATGTGGGGGAAGACTGTGACAGCAAGTGATCATTTACGCTATTTGTGATGCGGTACATAATGAAGAAAATTAATCGCTGCCGGCTGTTGTTGCAGTTAACTGGAGATGCCAAAGCTTCATTTCCCTCCGGCTACCCTTAATGCATAGCGGTGTGTGTAATATCGGTCGACCGGTAAATTGCGCTGAAAACCCCATTACTGAAACTCATTACGTGTGAAAGCTTCTGATCTTCCACCCTCCTCCCTGCCAAGGGTGTCATTCGCGACAGCACAAACTCTCAAGACTCTTGCTTGTCAAAACTGGTTACCACGGAGGTAGGCATATGTACGTTACTAACTTAAGGGACAATGGGAGTGAAATTTGAAAGTTCCACATTTCTTGATATATTTTTTTGAAATTTTTACTGTGTATTTATATGAGAATAGGCGGTACAACAAATTTCATTAAAATTGGATAATTCGTTTAGGATATATAAATTATTTTATGAATTTAATAGGCACATTTTCAAAATAGAGCTCGCGTCTATTGACTTTTCAAAATTCATTTATATTGGCAGAACTGATACTCTAAAACATGGGTAAAATTGTATGTAGAGATATTTCAAATACGTTTGCTAATTATGCTATACATATTATTTTAATAACAAAGAAAATTTAATCTTAAAAATTATTGATTTTTTTCATACAAAAATTTTTTTTTGGAGTTCATGTTAATGATAAAATCAATATTGAAGCATAGTTTTGTTTAGCTGCTATTTATAAATACTTTTGGAAGTTTTCATTGAATTTGAAGCAAAAATCAGGCGCGACCTTCTTTTGGAATATGCAGAAATGTAGTTTTGAGAAAAACAGTCTTTTATATAGGAGCATCCTGTGTACGTTAAGGGAAGAGCGCTATTTGAAAGGGCCGTAATGACCACATGGGGTGAGGGATATGACAAATGTTAGCGGATCCAAATGCACAGGTGTTCCAGGAACATTTTAAGGTAAAAAAAACAATTTTCGACTTTTTGACAATTTTGACCAAAATTTCACTCCCAGTGTCCCTTAATGTCCATTTAAAATCATCAGCGGTGTATTAGAGGTTATAGGCTGATTGGAAATGAAAATATTTAGGTCTACACTAGCTGAAATACCCGGCGATGCCCGAGGTTAATGATTTATCCCTGTTTAGAAAATATTGCTTAACACAATATGGAGTTAAACTCTTAAGGTACCTACCATACGGAACAAAATAAATATCTGATGTGTTGCACTCACATTACTTTTTCTACTCTTGTAGTAACCATTCTTAAAACTCTTATTCCTATATCTTCGTGTTATTTGAGATAAAAATTTGCAGAAATTATCTATTGTTTGTCTTCTTGTAGCTACAAGGAGAATATGAATACAGTAGGCTTTGGGCAATTAAAGCTTTCAAATCCCGTTCTCTTTACACGGTCAGTACATACAAATGAACAACGATGTTCCATTTGACAGAAGAATAAGTTCTCCAAAACTCGCACAAATAACAATAAATGTCTCTAAAATGGTTCACTCTACAAAAAAACATTTATTTAGACATAATTGTGTGTTTTAGCAACGTCTAAATTTTTCGTAAAGTAAAATTTGGTTTATTTCTCACGGTTTACCAGCTATGCAAAAGTCATCCAGAGTAAATAGGTCTTCATGGGCTATAGCCAGAAAATTCAAAATATACATTTCATTTGTCATAAAATATCTGAAACATATGGCATTTTAATCAACATCGTTAGTCATTTTCAAGAAAATCAAAATTTTCGCAAAATGTTCCATGTAAAGGCTAGTCACATTCTTGAAAGACACTAAACCTAAATACCATATTTGTTTTTAAGCGACTTTTCATTTTTGAGTTATGGTGTCCACAGATTGACACCACACGGACCATTTTCTAAAACTGTTTTTTTTTTTAAGTTCAGAGGGCCTTGAAACATGTTTTCGGTGAAATTTCGACATCGAAGTTTTGGATGGAATACAGTACTTCCTGTATTTTACTATACGTAGTATATACGTAGAAAGTAATAAACAGAACAAATAAAAACTTGGGGAAGACCCTATGCAAAAACGCTGTTAAGGAATTACAAATTGTACGGAAGAAAAGCGAGTAGGGAAAGCCGTGTAAATGTAATGTTGCATTTATACTTCAATCATATACAAAACTACGAATTGTTTGCAGAAGAGGGAATAGAGAAGGAAATGCGATTGTGTTTCATAAAAGAAAGTGACTACTGAAAACTGTGTGAATGTAATACGTTGCATTCCTATTTTAAACGTATAGCAAATTGCATACACTGTTTCTAGAAGAGGGAGTAGAGAAAACCATGCGAATGTAATACGTTGATTTATATTTCAAATGTATAGAACATTGTAGGATTCTGAAGCGCGAATGGAGGATATGTGAATGTGTCATGTAAAAGAAAACCGACTAGAGAAAAACATGTGAATGTAACACACTGCATAGTAAAATGGATAGCACACAAATCTTCTCGATGAAAGAATACATATTCATGCTGAATTTCGAGGTGATCAGTGAAGGAGTTTTCGAGATTGGCCGTTACATACAAATATACATATTCATTTACGTACCCTCCAGCCGGGAGGGACGCTGATCAAGTCGCACCTCCAGTACTGCACCCCACTCATGACGCCTGTGGTGAGCAGAGATGGGGGACGCAGCGGTCGGGCGGTAGACCTCGGACCGGATGGGCTGTTGTGCCATGGGGTTACGATTGAGGCATTATTAAGGTATTTTAACCCGAGAATGCATAGACCACTGGTACAGACGCACTGATACAGAGGCACTACAACCAGCCGAAAAAAGTTTTTCTTTTTTTTATTCAAAAGTCTGTTATTCGAGTTCCGCAAGATGCATATTGTATTTTTTTTTTCTGATTTCAAGAAGTGTGAACTAAATGTGCTCGTACTAGCACTCTTATGGTTAGCTCATTAAGCACGTTGGATAACTCCATTTATTTCTGGTAAAATAGACAAAGAGGATAAAAATAAGCATTAAAAGTTTGAGAGTTAAAACTCAGGGTCCCAATCAATAGATCAAGAACGAAGACTTTTCTCCAAGTTATAAAACAAATGAAGTCACTGAACAAAAAAAAAAAAAAAAAAAAAAAAAAAAAAAAAAAATGATTATTACTTCTTTACTTCATAAAAATAAAAGGGACACTGGAAGTGAAATTTTGGTCAAAATTGTCAAAAAGTCGAAAATTGTTTTTTTACCTTAAAATGTTCCTGGAACACCTGTGCATTTGGATCAGCTAACATTTTTCAAATCCCCCACTCCATGTGGTCATTACGGCCCTTTCAAATAGTGCTCTTCCCTTAACATGTTCCTACACAAAAGCCTGTTTTTCTCAAAACTACATTTCTGCATATTCCAAAAGAAGGTCGCGCATGGGTTTTGCTTCAAATTGAATGAAAGTTTCCAAAAGTATTCAAAATAGCAGCTAAACAAAACTATGATTCAATATTGATGTTATCATTAACATGAATTCCAAAAACATTTTTTTTGTATGAAAAATATCAATAATTTTTTAGATTAAATTTTCTTTGTTATTAAAAAGATATGTACAGCATAATCAGCAAACGTATTTGAAATATCTCTTCATACAATTGTTACCCATGTTTTAGAGTACCAGTTCTGCCAATATAAACCAATTTTGAAAAGTCAATAGACGCGAGCTACATTTTGAAAATGTGCCTATTAAATTCATAAAATAATTTATATATCATAAACGAATTATCCAAATTTAATGAAATTTTGTGTACTTCCTATTCTCATATAAACAAAAACAGAGCAAAACTTTCAGAAAAATCTATCAAGAAATGTGGAACTTTCAAATTTCACTCCCAGTGTAAAATACAGAAGGTAAATTAAATCTAGAATTTCACGCCGCAGAGAATTGTTCATAAATAAAGATATGTTGCACCTGCGCATAAAATGCATGGTTTAAATAGCTGAAATAACGGAGTATCAACTGTGTGAATTGAACCGCGAACACTCATATTTTCCAACCATTTGACAACTGGCTCTGGTGGTTTACCACTCAGCTAACGTGCTAGTTTAGGGCTGAATTTCCACGGGAGTTAGAACAGCAGAATATGCACTATTTTATTCAGTATTACTTTAAATTATTAACTATGGTACACAGCATTTTAAAACATTTTGCAATATTAGTACGCATTTCAACACAAAAGAGGAAATAACGGTTTGGGTATCTTAATGCACATTGACCTGTTTCCTTATGCTCCGAGAAGCCAATACTGACCAACAGAAGGTTTTGAGAGTACGTAAAATTGTCTGGAATTACTAGATTTATATGTTCATATCGTCCCTAGCGTTTATACTATGTAAGAACTTACGCTATTCTTCTCATTAAAATTTCTTATTGGTATACTATGCTTTCCTAAATGTCGGGACAAAGTCATTTAATCAACCGTCGCTACTTTGCTCAAGTCTCTGAATATCCATGCAAATTTAGAACCCATCCTCATGTTTTCATTTGTTGCACTGTAGCTTACATCCATAGTGTGACGTTGGAGTCGGCGTACAACAATAGACGGACGGGGCCATTTCACACCACATGCCCGGCCAGCGCGACTGTATGTGTGCACGTGGCCATAAACAATGAGGCGGCAGATACAAAAGGAATCGAGAACGTTCGCGAGGCTTCTAGCGGAGTCATGGCGTGTGTGTGGAGAGCTTCTCGAAAGGTCTGTGACGTCATCCCTAGTATACAAGGACATGAGGCAGCAACAGAGTGTGAGACTGCTGCGCGTATGTCGCCTCGGGAGATATGTTGGTGGTCCCGAGTGATTGAAACGCCGTGGTTAAGCATATAAGAGACAGAGAAAATGAAGAAAGACTGAAAGGACAGAGTAAGGTTATGAGAGGAACAGCTGTGAGTTGTGATAGCAGGAAAACTGTGGGCTGTGTTAACTACGAGAAGAAAACGGTATTTGTAGTAGGTAATACTTTAGAGGAGACTAACGTAAGGGAAAGCTAACCAGGACCTAATTTTGCCATTTTGTTAGTTTCATTAAGTTCTGACTTCTTTGTAGAAAAGCACCAAACTCAAGGCTATATAATTGGAAATAGAATAGAGTAAATTAGCTGCGGAACGCATAGGAGTCCTGTAACAGCTACTGCATCGCCGGGAGGAAGGGCTGAAGCGCACAGAGAGGGCATAAATCCGGGGCAGCAGTTTCGGACGCAGGCGTGACCACCACGCAGGCCTCCGTTCCCAAGGGATTCGTCACACACTCAGGACAGGTCGTTACTCAATGCAAATTTCACCATGCCGTCCACTCGCCTGATCGTATGACGTTGAGATACGACAAAGAAATAACGGACAGGGAAATTAGCTGCATTCGCCTACTAATATGGGAAAGAAACGCAAACAACGGAACCCACGTTCAGAGTACACGATCCAATCGAACCCAGAACCTTGCAAATGCGAGTTGTCTCATTCCGTAATCGTTCAGGAAGTATTGACAGTTGTGTGAACTCATTTTATGCGCTAATACACTTTCCAAACGTTCTTAAAGGAGTTATTAAGCTACTGCGACTGTTTGAAAGGATGGAGGTTCTTTCATTAATTGTTCCACCAGCTGAGAATTCATTTGCTTCTCTTTTGTTTCCTCCTGTGCGCTTTCTTAGAGGCAAGACGCAGCTCGTTAGCGGCAATGAAATTCCATCAAGATGAAAAGAAAGGCTCCAGGTCCCGAGATTGGCATCCGTTTGGCCCCTTAACCCCAGCCGCCTACATCACAACTTGAGATGCAAGCTTCAGCTTGGCGTATGAATATTTTATATCATGTCTGCCGTTCCGGAGCTTCAGGGCACAACGTATCTACATAATTTAACCGCCAGATATCTACCCCTTTCATGGCGGTGCCAGAGGTCGAGCCTGGACAAAAGGCTCCCACAAGAGGATTAGTGGAAGCATGTGCTACCTGCTCATTTTTACAGCTGATTACCACCCCTCCTCTCTTTCTTCTTCATTGTTGTTTATCGAGGACTCAGTCTTTCTCTTCTATGTAGAGAACGTCTACGCAAGGGAATAGTTGCGCGCACATATCTAAAATTATTCATACATATGAGGCAAATTTCTCTGTATTATTGTACACCCGTTATTATTCCTAGCAATCTTATAACCTGCACTGAAGAATGAATAATCAAATTCAGAATGATGCCTTTAAAGCTTAACAATCTCCTAGGCGATGTATAACCTAGGAAGTTACATTGGCTCAGAGAATTACTGGTGCCATTGATTTTTTCTTCGTCGCTTACCTACTCTAAGTAAAGAAAGTAGTACATTCAATATTGAGATTTTGTCAGTCAATCAATCTATATTTAATTTGTGCTAAGTTATTCACACTTCGGGGTCTCATGGAGTGACCATGGCCACTTTTTCCCTAGATCGTCCATAAAAAAGATTTACAGTTGAACCTGGTTTATGTGTATGTTAAGGGGAATAGGTAGATTACTTGTTACTCAGAATTACATTCTTAAAAATTAGATTTTAATAATGCATTATTTTTACTTTCTCCCCTAGGTACAGTGAGTAGAAGAATTTCATTCCATCCAAAATTCCATGTCGAGATTTCACCGAAATATATGTTTAGAGGCTCCCTTAATCCAGAAAAAAGTCTGTGTGTGTGTCTGTCAGTCTGTGAAAAGCATAACTCAAAAACAAAAAGTAGGTTAAAAACCAAAGTTGGTGTTTAAGTTTAATATCGTTCGAAGATGCGACGCGAAGATTTTAAAGAAAATTCCTCCAACCTAAACTACCCTTTACATGGAAAATATTTCGAACTTTTTTATTTTCTCGAAAATGTCTAGCGATTTTAATTAAAACGCCATATGTTTAAGATATTTTTACGACAAATGAAATTTATATTTTGAATTTTTTGGCCATAGCTACGTAGTTCTGTTTACTCTGGATGACTTGTACAACTGGTAAACGTAAGAGATAGATCAAATCTTACTATGCAAAAATGTAGATCTTGCTAAAACACACAATTTATGTCCAAATAAAGTTTTTTATAGAGTGAATCATTTCGGAGATATTCCTTGTTATTTGTGTGAGTTTTGGGAAACTTGAAACTTCGTCAAATAGAACATCGTTATTTTTTATATAATATATTAACTGTGCAAAGAGAACGGACTATTTAACTATCGCTCAAAGCCTACTGTATTCCCATATTCCCCTTGCACCTAAAAGGAAATAAGCAATAAGATAATTTCTACAAATATTTATCTGAACTAACACGAAGAGTTATAGGAATAAGAGTTTGTAAGAATGGTTAGCACAGAAGTAAAGAAAGCTGTGTGAGTGCAACATTTCGCATTTTTTTACTGATGAATATAGGTAGTATGGTATAAGTAATTAATTCCTAATCTGAAGCAATTTCGGATATGTTTCTGTGTGGATTAAGTTCCACCTCTCGTAAATTTTACTTTCTAATCTACTGTATAACATTTCCTTTTTCTGTTCTCCATGGCTGATTAAAAGCAATTGAGAATTGAAAGACAAACCCGCTGTTGAAAACTAGTAACACATTTTTAAATTACATTTTGCCGGGACCTTGAGTAATTTACCTATAAGTATGAATTACTTAGAACTGGGTTACTATAAAGCAGGCTCAACTGATTACATTTTTCAACTTCTTAAATTCTACCTCCCTTGTTTTTCACCTTTTCACATATCATCTTTTTTTCAACTTCTCAATTCCATTTTTTTACATTCCACAAAAATTATGCTAAACCTCTTAGTTGAGACCGGTCTAAAAATATTTTATTTATTTTCACAATATTACTATTTTTGAGCCATTCCTCTATAATAATTTTTCTTCATTCATTTGCTCCTTTACATACCTACAAAATGAGTTGCAACAAAAAGACAAATTGTGGGTTCTTTTAAATTTAATTTACACAAAAACTGTTAGATCTATTGAAATACGCCAAAGGAAAAAGTTGTCATTTATTCAATTTCCTATGAATATAGCCATAACTCAAGAACCTTCAATCAATAATAATTCAGCCAGGTGATGATAAACTTTTTTTGACAAAAATATTTTTTTTCTAGAAAACTATAAACTTTTCGACATTTTGGTATTAGACTTTCTTGTTATTCACAACATGAGAAATTCGCTGTTAAAGTCTGACGGATCAATTTTCACTTCCACCCCGTATAAAATCAAACTTTACATGGAAAACTTTTCGTTATTTTTATTTTCTTAAAGATAGCTAATACTTTTAATTAAAATGCCATATGTTTAAGATTATTCTATGGTTAATAAAATATAAATATTCAATTTCCTTTGGATAGCCTGGGAAGTTTCCTTCATTCTGAATAGATTGGAAATTATAAAACTTGGAAACTATATCTCTAAATTTACATGATAAATGTTGAGCGTTCGATTTTCGGCAATCCGGTTTGTACAAACTTGGGGGTCGCCGCGAGAGGATTCTCTGATTAGCATTCTTACAACTCATGGCAACTTACACTTCCCATTGTTATTACGGAATCAGTTATTTTTAAACACTAAACTACTCATACATCACAAGTTAGCAGACAAAATATTTCAATAGCTACAGTTTCGAATCCTGGAAACAGTTTAATTACCTATACATCCTCAAACAGTCGATAACTTGCTCATTATTAGCATTCACTAAATTTATCAGCAGATTTAATTGGTGTTGTATATCCTCACAACCACCCTGTAGTAGCCGGCAGCAGATCTCCCATAGATATGTTGCAGACTCCATGAAGAGTGCCATCTTTTGAACCAAAATATAATTTCAACATATATTTATAATTTAAGGAATAAAGTGTTCTTTAGCGTGTTTAACATATAATTATGTTCTATAATTGTAATCATTATTATTCAGAAGTCCTTTTTGGCCGCTTAAAATGGATGAAGCAGCCCGTGTCACAAAATTTAGAACTTTCATTTGGTTAACATATTTGTTCTTTTTTTATTTTCTTCCCTTGACATTTCTGTGATAGTTATTTCAGCAGCTATACACCTATGACATGTTGCGTATGAATCCGGAAATTGGTTTGCCGATGGAAATCTCTCCGGAGAAAGTCCTACTTCAGGGACTAGGCTGTGTGAATTTCATATCGTGTTGGCTGGAGGGCAGGATCTCGCCCGAAATATGTGTGTGGATAATCTTGGTGGCTTCCTCTGCCATGAGGAAGGCAACTTCAAACAAATTTTAGCAATTTACAGACAGCTCTTCCAGGCTGAAGATAACACGTAAGAGATTTCACCAAACTATTGGTTTAACATATAACCTATGAACTACAGTTCCAACAAAGAAGGAAACATATTTAAATCCAGATATACTAATAGACAGCAATAACAGCACTAAAAGATTTTATTCCTATTTTAATAAAACATATACACACAATATTTTTACCACACTTTATCTTGTTTTATTCTTAGCATGAGTCTCTTTTAGTAACCTGCAGTGTTTATAAAGATATTTGAGTAGTATACTCACATATTACGTATTTTGTACTTTGTTTTTCATGCCGTATATTATTTTTACATGCGACCGAAGATTTTAAGTTAGATAATGAAATGTCAGCCAACAGAAGCAAAAAGGCGCAAAAGAAGAGCTTAAGTCCGAAAGTTTCGTCTCATATATAATAACTTTACAAAAACACTGAATGATCATAATAATAGTTCAGATTTTGAATTTAGAGCTGACATCTATCTTGAGTACAAGGGAGAATGCAAGAAGGCAATCATATTATACTTTGTTCGGTATTTTGAGACAGTGCAAGGGGGAGATAAGGACATCCTAAGTGTATCGGAACCAAAACAATCCAGGCAGAGTTGCAAGGTTTGTGCAGTCATTTTGACACGAGTAGTGGCGCACAGCAGATATTGCACAAACCTCTTAAACGTGTGTGTGTGTGTGTGTGTGTGTGTGTGTGTGTGTGTGTGTGTGTGTGTATATGCAGCGGCCATGGGAAACAGGTAATGCAGCTCCTAATTATGAAGCAAATTCCTCGCCTATAGAACGCGGAAAACCAGTACATAAGCAGACGTCACACATTATTCAAAATGTGTACGATTACTTTAAAGGAGGGGACGAAAAGTGTGACTCGCCGATTGCATATACTGTGGCTGCAACTGGCATTCCAAGATGTGCAGTGATAAGAACAATTAAATTAGATATTTAGAACGATACAATCCAACGAAGACGAAATGCGATGAAAAAACAATTCGTGAATTTTATATTTATGCCTTCCTCGTCGTCTTCGGAGGATGAGGAAGAAGAAGAAAGAAACTATAAAATTCTAAGACTGAATAAATTCCAATAATGTTTCTTTGTTTTGCTTGTATTTCCTTCTTTCGTTCTTTTTGTGGGAGTGGTGTGTAGTACTGAAGAATGAAAGGGACGCAAATGTTGCAACAGTATATTTTGCTATCGCGGTGTGCCAGCACGCATAAGTGACCTGCGGTATGAGCAACCTGCTGCCTACCTGCCCCTCCTTACCTTGTTGCCATCTTGCTTAACTTTTATACGACTCTGAGTTAAATTTTTATTAAGGCTTACAATAACATTTAGAATTACCATGCCTATACAAATTTTAGAAACAGGAATATAGTTATTTCTCCACTCATCACTGTCCATCCAACTCTCCTCCCCCAATCGTTTTTCTTTCATTCATTTCCTTACTGCACATTCAAGTACTTCTGGGTCTACCCCTTCCACTTCAATCATGTGGACACTATTGCCAAACTTTACTGGATATTCTTACCTCTGGCATTATCTTGATGTATTCTTTGTAATATAAAAGCTTAGAGAGCACTAAAAGTTTAAGATAAAGAGATCTGGTGTGTTGCACTCACATGACTTTCTCTACTCTTGTACAAACTATTCTTACGAACAGTTATTCCTTTATCTGCTTCACGTTAATCTAGATAGACATCTGCAGAAGTTATCTTACTGCTAATTTTCTTGTAGATGCAAGAGGAATATGGGAATACAGCAAGCTTTAAGGGATAGCCAAATGTTTTAAGAGCTGGGCGCTATGTGATGGTGTGACACTTTGAAATCCGTTCTCTTTGCATGGCCAAGGGATAAATAAATTGAACAGCGAATTCCCATTTGGAAAAAGTAAACACAGAAAAAAAAAAAAAAAAAAAAAAAAGGAAAGGCACAAAAAAGAATTAAACAGAAATTGTTTTAATGAGATCTCTTTCTGTGTGGTAATATTTTGTCTATCCCTTACGATTTTTCAGATATGCAGTCATCCAGACTACCGAGGGCTTCTGAGGACATTTCGAAAATTCAATATTTCCTGCCAAGGAATTTTGCAGAACTGCGGAATATGAGCTTGTTTGTACCATTAGTGTGCGGGTCATTTAATCTACAATTGTTTTAAAGGTCGGAAGACAGTGCAACCATCCAAGTGCCTAGACATAGGGGCCGGTATCTTTTACTCCGATTCCGCTCGCTGGGCAACTTCGCACACATGGTCAACTACCAACAAGCCAGGCGTCCAGGTAATAGGGACCGGCATGAGCTCCACAGGTGCGGCCAGACCAGCCCTGGGGAACAGTACTAAGGTGTCAAGCTATCCCCTTGCTTTCCTCCCATCGTGACCAACAAAGCGGAAAATCGGTAGGGAAAACCGGTTCCACCTAATGTGTGGGTATGTATATGTGCTAGAGGATACGGTACGAAAGGAGGGGAGGTACTCATCACTGCTTCAAGAACCCTTCCCCAAGCCTGAGCCAGATTTTAATCACGCATCTGATAAATCTGGCGAAAAAAAAAAAAAAAAAAGATGAAAAAAATTCTTACTAAAACTAATTCGTCTATCTTTTTTATGTTAATGAAGATAGACATTTTTAGAAATGGTTTATTACATATTTTCTTGCAGACATGTACCCAAGAATAGGGAAATACAGTAGGCTTAACCTGTAGTCAGATCCTTTAAGAGCTGGTCGCTACGTAATGTATTTAAAGTTGCATTCTTTTTAATGAGGAGGGGAAAGGAAAGAGCTACATTATACATTTGAGAAAGGTATAAGTAATGGAAAATTCATGCCAATAACAAGGAATATCTCGGAGATGGTTAACCCTACATAAAAAGGTGTGTGACATAAATTGGGTGGAGTGGTATACTGTACTTACTACAAACAAGTTCAAGAGTAAGCAAAAAGAACCGCGAACTTTCAAATGTTTCGAGAGATGACGCTCTTAGGAAAATATAAACATACAACATGGAATATTTCAAAAGCATCCGATACAAAATGTCTTTTCAGATACAACTTGTGCCCTTTAACCTGTTCATAAAAATACACAAAATCTTACTACGAGAAAACTTTAGGTTTCCTAGCAATATAAAATTAATTCACAGCGAAGGGAACTCCATAGGTTAATTACAAAAAATGCATGATATACATTTAATTCTTCATATCCATACATTAAAACGTTGATATTTGAGTTAAAATAGCAAACTAAAAGTATTTTTCCGTGTAAAGGTTAGCTTTGGGAGGGGAACGTTTTATGAGAGTATGTTGAATCTGTGAAGGATGCTAAAGTTTAATAAAAAGTTTGGTATTCAACCAAGTGTCCATTTTTTGAGTTACACTTTCATGGACTTACATATGAATATTTTTTCCTTTAGTATATTGTGACGCCAGCCCATGGCAGCGGCAACACAACAATGGCTGGGGGTCGGGCTATCTCACACCACAGACGCTACGTGCATCAAAGGCCAGGCGCACCGCGGTTGTTGAACATGTGACAATCAGCGGCACTCAAAGAGGTTTTCGAGATTATTCGAGAAGTGTCCGGCGGCCAGCGTATTTGCAGAAGTTCGAGAAATGTCCTTGTTACGTCATTTTTGCTATATAAGGAGGCAAGATAACAAGCAGCAGTTAGTTATAGACCGGAGTCAGTTTTAGTGTGTGTGTGTGTGTGTGTGTGTGTGTGTGTGTGTGTGTGTGTGTGTGTGTGTGTTTGTGTGTACATGTATGCGTGCGTGTCGGCTGGTGCGTGAGAGAACTGGCGTTTCGTGAAGGAAGATAGCAGTTAATGAGTGTTGAGTGATTGCATCGTCAGAGTTAGTACTTGAGAGACAGAGAAAGTGAAGAAAAACAAAAAGGAATGAGTCAATGTTACCAGAAGAAAACGTGCGAGTTGTAATATCACAAAGCATTGAAGATTGCGTTAACGTCAGTGGAAGAGAACTGTGTATTTTTGCAAAAGTTTAGAAGAAAATAAAGTGGAAAAAGGTAACTGGACTGAATGTTATCACTGCTGTTAAAATATGTATTTTATTTTTGGTTCAAGAGATCTCAAAACTTATATTTCAATTGAAATATGCCCTGATATTTAATGTTTGGATAGAATACAATTATTCTTCCTCTACGTAAATAGGGAATAGTGGAGAAAATCAAGAGTATTCAGGACTGATTTATAGTCCCTCTGTATGTGGTAATTGAGCTATTCGTTTAATTATGTAAATATTTTCACGGATTACTTCATTTTAAAAGCTGTTCTCCGCTTAGCGGGTGTAATGGTTTACACGGAAAGCTGGCATATACATTTTGTTAGAAGCGAGCATGTGGTTTGAAAGACCGGTGCGCCTTGGGTTTCCCCACTTGCCGCTGGTTTTCCGATCCTGGGGATGGATAGATTTTACAATGGACAGGAAATTGGAGTGACGGGCGCGGATATCGGAAGAACCACACCCTGCTGTTTACAAAGCAACTACAGCCAATCAGTTTAGAGTGGGTTTGGTTAGCGAGACAAGAGAGGTATCGTCGGACCGTACCACTGCCAGTCCGGGTAGAGTTTAAACTGCTCATTACCTGTCGAGCAAACTACCTTCGGAATGGAAATGTCCTGGTAAAGGAACGTCCTCTATGTGTACAGCAGTAACCACCGATAACGACAAAAGTAAAAGTTTTGTTATGGAAGTAAAACTGCATTAATAGCTCTATAGTTGAGAAAATTCTTGAAATGACATAACGCTTGCAAACTTTCATTCTGTAGCTACAGTCTGATATTTAAAAGAAGAGACACGACAGTGTCGGCTTCTCCACGTGGAGAGGCACAGCAGGTAGCATATTCCCCTCTTTAACCCTCAATACTCCAAATGGAAGCCATTACATTCCTTCTAATATGTGCTTCATAGAAGCGTTACAAACAAAAAGGTCTACTGGAAGTTTGTTCTTTAATCAGCCGATTTCGAAAAATTAAATGGTTTTGATCCCAATTGGATGCGTAATTCCAGAAGAATGTATGAAGATAACAAGTTTGTTACTTGTAAGATGCGTAGAGTATCTTATATCTGACATAGCTTTGGTAGTAATTATGGGACACCACACAGGGTTTCGAAATAATTTATCACTTAAAATACGAGAAGGAATATTACGAGCAGCTCCTTCATACGTATAGCATGTCAACAACGTTGTGTTGAAGTTGGTTTGTGGATGTAAACAGGTCAGGCGCATTTGCTTTCGTGTAGTGTTTTGGGAGCCAACACTTGTGATTGAGGTACACTCACACAATAAACACGGAAGGACAAGGCACGGTATGTGTTTATGTTTTCAAGCCGTATCGTTAGGAAGTTTGTTTATGTACTGAGCTAGGAAAGTCCCACCCACACAATCTGCATTGTTGCCAGCTTGTTTTTGACAAAACTAGAATATCTCAGTAGGAAATGGTCAGAGACAAAAACGTAAAATATAAAATATGTTCCATATACTGAGATATACCACTGGTTTAAATTAATGTAATGACTTTCGTTCCACCCGGTATATCTCACGTCAGTGAAAAGATGCAGATATAATCTATACTAGCCTGCCTTCAGAACAAAAGTAATTTATTTTTAATACCTCTAAATAGACATATGCAGATTGCTTGAAGGAAGAGAAGCTCTTTCCGCTGCTTGCAGTTGGTGCTTATTCGCTTGTGTGTTGGTTAATCAAAACCGCGTTTGATTGCAGCAGAGCAAATGTGTTCTCAATACGAATTAACTTTATCTTTGCGTCTTCACACTTGTGATTCTGAGTACCTAATTTATAACTTTCGACTATAATGGGGGCTCTTGTGGTACTTTGAAGTGAACCGTTTGACATGGTATGGTCGACGTTTACCCAAGTTTCATCCAACCACATTATTTCCTTCAAGTTGTTCTTCTGCATTTCTCTTAAAAACAAAGCCCTTAGCGTTACAGTATCAGAGCTTCCAAATATCAGTTTTCTGTTGCTATATATAACTTAAATCCTAGATCACAGAGGATTTTGTTCAAAGAGGTAAGGCTTCCCTAAAAAAACTCTGCTTCTTTAACAGAAGAAAGAAGCTTACGTTCGGTAGGATGCTCCTTTCAGATGTAATAGCTATAGATGTGCTTTCTTATGGCATCTAACTGCAAACTGTCCAGTTGCACAACTGGAGAACCTCTTGGTCTCTTTTGCCCAGAAGTTGCAATTGGCGATGGATGATTCTCTTTACAAATTCCACAAACAGTCACCTCACTTATTTTAAGAGCACGTGCAATTTGTTTCCCCAGTTGGTTGAAAGGAATAAAAAGGTTCATTTTGAAACAGGATATTCTCCTCTTCCTGTTCGAAGAATTCCGTTCCACAGCACGTGATTCCGTTAGAAGCACGTTTCACACAAATAAAGAAATCGTAGCTTTGGTTTATGCGTGATGTATGAGCTAGAATTTTGTCATATACGACAAGCGAAGTAAAACATAAGAGAACCAGAAACTAAAAGTTGTAAAATCTCTAAATAGACATATGCAGATTGCTTGAAGGAAGAGAAGCTCTTTCCGCTGCTTGCAGTTGGTGCTTATTCGCTTGTGTGTTGGTTAATCAAAACCGCGTTTGATTGCAGCAGAGCAAACGTGTTCTGCTTTGAAGCTCTGCAGGCTAGGAACTACGCATATGAGTAAATTGGGAACTTTGGGTCTGAAATTTCAGGTTATCAAACACAAAATAATTATGACGCTGTTTCTTCCCTTCTGGCAAATTACAACTTTCACGCAGGATGTTTCATGAGAACGATGATATAAATGCCTAGGCTTTGGAAAGTAAGAATTGAAAAGTTCATTATATCTTATTGTACAATAAAATAAGTCGAGACAACATACAAGTATTGGTTGCATAAGGTCAGTGGAACGTATATCAGGAGTGTCAGTGAACGGTGCAGTAGAGAAATAGAAGTTAGGTGTAATGACAAAACATAATCGATCTTGCGATATACGAATGTTCAAAAACTCATTTTTCTACCCCTAATCATTTTTACTTTCTCTACCATGTGCCTGGTAGGTAAAGAAGGTATTAAACATTCCTCCCAAAAAATGTATTAAAGATTTCGCCGAAAGTACATATTTTGAGGCACCTGGATAAAATACACTTTGGTAAAAGGTCCGTATGTACCGTATCTGTGAACAGTATAACCGCAAAATGAAATATACCGTTAGTACCAAGCGTGGTATTTCGAGTCAGAGGTTCCCAAGGATGTGACAGAAACCTTCTTCATACGGAAGGAATTTTGCACACGCTTGTGTAGCTTGTAAACCACAAAATATGCTGATACCACACACCCGCACACACATCCACCCGCACACACACACACACACACACACAACGTAGATTCCTTTAAAACTTACAGTTTATTTCAAATATTAAAATGTTTGTGATAGGAGCCGTTTCCGAGATAAACGGGCGTTGTATTGGTTTAATATTCAATAAATTTTCATTTTAAGTGCTGTCGTGTTTCAGTTGTATTTAGTAAAGTCACGGAAAGAATATGCAATTTCTAGGACAGCTATAGTGACCCATTTATTAACATACGACAATCAGTTCAGTTTCCTTCAGCCCTCTTTTACCTACAGATATGTAATGATTCCATTTCTGCAGTGATTTACCTCGATAACTTGAAGTAGGTAGAAAAATAAGGTTTCATAAGAATGTCTGTAGGTATATAAAATAAACAATAGTAGCCAAAAAGTAATGTGAATGTAATATAAGACTTCTTATATCTCTTTGCTTAATTTCGATTGGTCTAAATCAGAGATGCCAATTTGTGATCTGCAACTTTCCTCCTCCACCATCGTGTGTTGAAGGTGGTAGGACTTTACGGCGACAGTGCTGGGAGAATAGAAGCTCCTTGAATGGTAGGCAAACCGAAGAATAGAACAGGGGATGGGTTAAACCTCCATTAGCATCACAGATCTGAATCGTACTTCGTAGCTATATCATTTCCCACTGGATAAATCACCTCAACTAGAGCAAAACATGCGACTGATATTTTAACAGCTAATAATTCTGGACAGTCTTAGAAAAATACACTTCCTTCGTCTTCCTCTTAGGTCGCTCAAACTTTGTGTAAGCCAGATATGCATTAGAAATCATGCACAAAATGCTAAATCTTCAGGGAGTTTTAACCACAAGATTTATAGTCGACGGCGCTGTGGCAGAGCGGTTAGCGCGCTCGCCTACCACCTAGGCGGCCGGGGTTCGATCCCAGGGATCCGCATGTGGTATCCGTGGTGGACGAAGCGGCGTCAGGGCAGGTTTCCCCCATTACTCATTCCACCAATTTCTCCATTGTCACCTTTCCAATCATCGATTTCGTCAGCATTTCATCTCCTCTTCCTCACTATCATACCTGGTGCTTGGCTGACCACCTGCTTCCAGGTCTTCACTCTGTCCGGTCCATAGATTTCTGTGCTCCCGACAGGCGGGTGTAAGTCCTACATAATTGGGGGGGGGGGGTAATCAGGAAAAGAAAAAGAAAAAAAGAAAGAGTTATAGTCACAAACGTAATAACGGAATCATAAATTGAAAGAATTAATTTATATGTGCTTATAGAAAATGCAGCACGCAACAAAATGACATTACAGTTAGTGCAAATATGTACTATAATATCTATGTATGTGTTATAAGTAACATAAGGTGTACACATTTTGTTAAGAAGCTTGAGTCGAGGAGGGATTTCTGAGGCAAGATTATGCCAGAGTCTGTGTAAACTGGACGCTGTCTTGACCGTACGCTTTGTTAAAATCCAAAGGGGAAAATATACTAGCAGCCTTTGTGTGTTAGCGGAACGTGACTTTTCGGAGTTTGAGAACTTTGGTGCAAAAAGCCCTGGGAACTTTGGCGAAGGTATCACGTGAGATAAATTCTAGCCAATGAGAGCAGCATATAGTTAAAGCGACGTGTCGTATTGCCACACGGGGGGGGGGGGGGGGGGCGGCACTTTAGCCAGTCACTGATTGAGCGTGTGGGATAACTACTTAACTCAAAATGAAATTGAGATCAAGCCGTTCGCCAGACGACATTCTCCACATCAGTGTGAATAAGTAGTATATGTTGTGCGATAGGAATGCAGGTGATAAAAATCTGATTTGTTGCACTCGCATGACTTTCACTACTCTTGTACCAACCATTATTACAAACTCTTATTCCTATATCTTCTTCGTGTTAGTTGAGAGAAACATTTGTAAAAAGTATCCTACTGTTTATTTCCTTGTAGGTGCAAGGGGAATATGGGAATACAGTAGGCTTTGTGCGATAGTCAATTCTTTTAAAGCTTTCAATTTCCGTTCTGTTTGCACGGTTAACATGTAAACATGAATAAAGATGTTCCATTGGACAGAAGTGTAAGTTCTGCAACACTCACACAAATAACAAAGAATATCTTCGAAATCGTCACTCTGTAGAAAAAAAAAATATTTAGACATAAATTGTGTGTTTTAGCAATATCTACATTTTTGTATAGTAAGATGACTAACCTAGCAATCAACAGTGTTCAAGAATACACGTTAAAAGCATAAGAATGGTGCAAAAGATAGAGAGTGAAGTTTAAACCAAATACGTGCAGTTTAGTTACATTTACCTATGAAATAAAAATGAACAGCCACATTAATTAAATAATGATGCGATCCCTGAAGTTCAGTCTGTCAAATATTTAGGATTGATATTATAGCGTATTTGGTTTAACTTGTGGTATCTAAAGAAAGAAAAATATATGTTGAAAAGAGACGCAGGCACTCATCTTTATGTCTCTCTTGTTATGGAGAGGGAAGGAGAAGGTTCGACTTCTATCCAATGAGAATTGGAGTGAAGAGGCAGGTATCAATGGACTTCCAGCGTTTCTGCCCGCAAAACACGTTTTCTAGCCCCTGCCTCTAACTTGCATGATGGAAGCAATCTACCATTTACATGGTCGCCGAGACAAGCTAAACCACCACAACTGTAGACATAAAACTGACTTGGAATGCACACATCTCTTCTCCAGTTTTAAAACGAAGGCACCGACTTCATCAACTCAAATACCGCATCGATGGCAGTTCAGCTCTGCCACTGCATCTAAAAGGGCTCATACACTTCAATCTAAAGCAACCTATCTGGATATATGGATGCTCTATTTGGGGCTCAGCTTCAAATTCACAACTGAAGAGAATATAGACTTTCCAATTCGGGTCCTTCGGATCATAGCGGATATTCCTTGGTACATCCTCAATTCTGCTCTTCACAAAGATCTTCGCACTCCTGCAGTGGAATTATACGCCAGTCCTTGGCTGTTCATATCCTTCATTGAGCACCAGAACTCGGAACATGCCAAAAGAACGACCGCCTCGCAGACTGAAGAGAAAGATCTTCTCCAGCTATTAAATATTGCAGTGTTACAATACGTATTTACTTTCTATACTACGCATAGTAAGCAGGAGAAATTCCAATCAAAAATTCAATATAAAAATTTCACCGAAACTACATGCATTAGGACCAGAATCTAAAAAAGCACTTTAAAAAAAGATCCATATGTACGTATATGTGCCCATGTGTCTGTGTATGTACGTCTGTGAACAGCATAACTCAAAAACCAAAAGTCAGTTAAATACCAAAGTTGCTATTTAAGTTTAGTATGTTCCAGGAATGCGATAAAAGATTTTTAAGAAAATACCTCCCCACTGCAGATTACCCTTTACATGGAATACTTCTCGAACATTTTGATTTTTCAAGTTTTTTTAAAATACTATATTGTTTAAATTGTTTAGGATATTTCATGGCAAATGAGATGCACATTTTGAATTTTCTAGGAATGTACTCAGAAGGCCTCTGCAGTCTGGGTGACTTTAGTAAGATTTTGTTTCCCTTTTACGGTTTACCAGCTATGCAATACACAATTTATGTCTAATAGATTTATTTTGTGGACCTAACTTTTTCGGAGATATTGCCAGTTATTTGTCTGAATTTTGCAATACTTACACATTTCTCAAATGACAGATGGTTATTCAATCTTTAAAATCTCTTGGAAATGCAAAGAGAATGGAATATGAAGGCCCTCACATAACGACCAGCCCTTAAAGGATTTGACTACTGCTTAAAGCGTACTGTATTCCCATATTCCCCTTGCACCTACAAGAAAATTAACAATAAGTTACGTTTTGCAAAAGTTCATCTGGGTTAACATAAGTTAGAGGTTTAAGTATCTATAAGAATGGTTTATACAAGAGTAAACTCATGTGAGTGCAATACATCAGATTTCTTTGTTATACACATCACTTATTAATTGAGGCGTTGAGCGCAACAGTGGCCCAACCACTAAATCTACATAATGGAGATAATGGAGTGTAAAGAATATCTGTGATTTGAAAGTTCTATATTCACTTTAATAACTAAGCAAGAGTCATGATAATTGGAAATTTTAATCAATATAGCACCGACATTGTAGTACATAGTTACATACATGCAGGAAGGTTGGGCCACTGTTTCTATCCAGGAAGCCAGATTCAGTTCCATTCAATAAGATACTTCTCATGCCATCTGTCGGTGGTTGTAGAAATGTGGTATAGGCCACTACTGATATAGATTTTGATATGGGGAACATGTCTGTGCTAATAACTCACTTTCTGAATTTTTGTGGGTTGGGCCACTGTTGCGCTCAACGCCTCAATTCTTCTCCTTTAGATTTTGAGGACAGCTACTGAATTGAATCCCAAATAAAAGTGCTCTAATTCTTTGGAACTTTTTACATTTTATTAGGACAACTGTAAAATACACAATATTGTGTGATAAAGTTACCTAAATTAAAAAGGAAGGTGTTTCACAGATATGTCCATAAAAAGGAACAGGCATTTTCAGTGGTGAACACGGTTGAGTAATTTTTCAGATTACTCCACATACATTAGATTACATAGTATGCCATATATACCACGTTCAACATATTTTATCTCTTTATAATATTGTTGGAAATGTTATTGAGTGGAGGTTTTCACTGATCTACGCAGCGAAGTGGAAGAAATGTTTTCTGTGACTTTCTTATATTGCAATGTTCCGTGACTTTGCACTGTTTCATTCTTATCTTAGTGGTCTCTCCTGAATGGCAAGGGAAGCGCTTAAGATAACAAAGTATGCAATAAAATGGACATAAATGACATTTATCTTTTCAGTTGCAAAATAATGACACCAACGCTAAAAAGCTCACAGGAAAACAAAAAGGAAAGCTCCCGCGTGGCAGTTTTAAACAACACTGTACTTTTAGATGTAATTTATGACATATATTTATGCGGAAATTGGGACCTTGTGTGCCTTAGTGATGGGCATTCAATGTCAACCAATACCTTCTACAACCACAGAGGGATTGTCTATGAGTGTATAACCCGTTGTTTACATTACTCGTACTTGTAGCCCCCAGTTGACCGCAGGGCACACCGGGTCCCAAGTTTTGAGCCTTATTTCTACCCATGTTTAGTTACTAAATAATATGTAGGTTTCCTAGTGTATAAATTCATTTTTGAGTTGTATAAGTAAATCTGGGATAAAAAACATTAAGGAAAAAGAAATAAAATTTCTCTTCGAACATTTCTCAAATCATTAAATACAGTACACGAGTGTTAACTTACCGCAGCAGCAGATTGGAGAGTGCTATCAGATTCTCGCCTTCCTGTTGGCTAACTCTACGCCTGAACATGATAGCTTACGCTTACAAGGATTCCTTTGACTCTCATTTTTATTTCCGATTCCCCCATATAATTCTTACAAGTAACTACAGAAATCCAAAATATCTTATAAAATCTGATGTATTACACTGAGATGACTTTCTCTACTCTTGTACTATTGTTATAAAATGTTATGCCTCTATCTTCATGTTGTTGAGATAAGCATTAGTGGAAATTATCGTATTGCTGATTTTCTTGTAGGTACAAGGGGAGTATGAGAATACAGTTGGCAGATCTTTTTAAAGCTGTGAAATTCCGTTCTCTTAGCACAGCCAAGAGATAAAAAGGTGAACAACAACTTTCCATTTGAGAAAATTGTAAGTATTGCAAAACTCACACAAATAACAAGGAATATTTCCGAAATGGTTCACTCCACAAAAAAGCATTTGTACATAACTTGTGTGTTATAACGAGATCTACATTTTTGTATAGTAAGATTTTGTCTATCTCTTACGGTTTACCAGTTTTGTAAAAGTCATCCAGAATAAAATGGACTACACAGGCTATAGCTAGAAAGTTCAAAATATACATTCAATTTGCCATAAAA
Organism: Tenodera sinensis; assembly: GCA_030765045.1. Taxonomy (NCBI): domain Eukaryota; kingdom Metazoa; phylum Arthropoda; class Insecta; order Mantodea; family Mantidae; genus Tenodera; species Tenodera sinensis. The sequence goes on from CM060965.1 coordinate 163,921,612, forward strand.
ATATCTTAAATATATAGCATATTAATCAAAATCGTTAGAGCCATTTTTGAGAAAATCAAAATTATCGAACAGTTTTCCATTTAAAGGATAATTTAGGGTGGAGGAATTTTCTTCCAAATATTCGTATCGCACACTATTAAACTTAAATACTAACTTTGGTTTTCAACCAAATTTTCGTTTTTGAGTTATGTTGTTCACACACATACCTTTTTCTAAAACTTCCCTTTTTGGTTTCAGGGAGCCTAAAAAAATATATTTCTGGGGAAATTTTGACATCGAAATATTGGATCGAATACAATACTTCTACTTACCATATGTAGTATAGAAAATAAAGAGGTCTAATTTTACATATTACATCTGGGAAAGCTGTTATTCATGAAATGAATGAACTTTGATAAACTACTATCTATTCATTCTAAGGTTGATCCGCGCGAAACTGAACCCAGGATGCCAGTGCACAGTTATAATGTATCCTTCCGCCATTCGCGCCAGAAATACTGTCACAGCCATGTAGTGAGTGCATGCGATACGTAGCAGAAAGGATACGATCCCTTATTCCGTCAATTTAAAGAGTGACTAACATGTAACTAGAGACGATAAGATTGACAGTCACAACAAAATAAACGATGCACATGTCATAATTATTGCTTTTCTTTGCGAGCATTGTTTATACTGGTACTCGAAACACCGGTGAACTCAGAAGTTAATTTCGCTACTTCTTTGAAGGGAACAGTTGGATATTTCTCACACAACTTATAATACACGTTAAACACTATTGTTTTTTCACCACTAGTCAATGGTTTTCCCGCGTTATGCTTTGCATAAGTCGACGAAGACGCAAGAGCAAATTCACCGCCGCCGTCCGCCATGATTCTAAATAGAAACTGCTGGCTGTAAACAATACTCAGATATCAGGTAATTCCACGAGTTGCATGTTGGAACTTGCAGCTCTGTTTATCAGTATACATCAGCGTTAATTAACCTCTTAGGTATTTGTGTAGAATATTACATCATTTAACGATCAATTCATTCTAAAACTCAGATTACTAGGATGGGACTACTTCCCTGCACGCATTGCTACCCTGTTGTACCACGGTGCACTGGTCACATGGGTTTGTTTTGACGCGGACAAACCTAAGACTGAACTTAGTTTAGTTTTTTGTCATGTTAACCATTTGTAGCCAAAAGTTGAAAAGTTCAATCATTCAATATCACCGCCGGAACATGAAGCACGCAAATGGTAGAACAAAGTCTGCTGTGAACTGAGTTGGTACTTAATATAAAGGAGCAGGTGGTGCATTGGTGGGCCAATTGTTCCACAAGGGAGAAACAAACGACTGATAGACGCGACGGAAAGAAATAGTAGCAATTCACTTCTTTGAGTCGACACAAAAGTTGATCAAATGTGATTTTTACTTTCTCTATCACTCATACAGTAAACAGAGAAGGAATTGCACTCCATCCAAATATTCGATACCGAGATTTCACTAGAAATACACGTTTTGTCCACCTTTTAATAAAATATTTTTAGAAAAACTGCAGGTTTGTATCTTGAACATGCCTTTAAAAATAGGTAAGTAAAATATTTGCCTAGTTCTTTATATTAACATTTCATTTAACAAACTAAATGCATTAAAATGTTATTAATTAATCATATTTCCTAAAACTTCTAGTCAGTTCTACGCTTTAACATACAAATTAAATAATTAAAACGGACACAAAATAGGAATTCCAATTTAGCAACCTTACATTTCTAACAAATTCTAAGTTTATGAAATTCGACACAAAGTTTTCAAAAAGCCCTCACTCCAGACGCATTTTGCAAGGAAAATCATTCGAAACTTTAGATTTTCTCAAAATATGGCTCTAACGTTTTGATTAAAATACCATATGTTTAAAATCTTTTCATGACTAATAAAACTTAGTCTTGAATTTATTCAGAATAGCCTTTAAGGCCCTTTTCATCACGAAGGAGTTTTGCGTGGTAAACCATATGAGATAGACAAAATCTGCTGTACAATAAAATCTTAAAGCACACAATTTACCTAATTTTTTTGTGGCGCTAATAATTCCCGAGATATTCCTTATTTTTGGCTTGAATTTTCAAATAATTACATTTTTCTCAAACAGCAATCCTTTATTCGTTTTTATGTCCTGACCAAGCAAAGAAAAACACAGCGATCAGCTCTTAAAATACGAGATTTGTCTATCGCTTAAGTCTACTGTATCCTTTGCATTTCCAAGGAAATAATTGTAATAAAACCATTTCTACAAATGTTTATCTCAATTAAGATGAGATAAATTGAAGAAAACGCTTTTGTAGGAATATTTTGTAAAAGAAAGGGTAGTCATATGAATGCAACACATCCGATTTTTTTAAAAGTAGCTTGTAATGTCCGTTCCAACTACATAGGTACCACAGGCGGTGGGCGCTGACGATATTTGTGATGAAATTATGTGTAATTTAAGAAGGGGAGTTTGGGAAACAACCGTTCCAGGCTTATGTTTAGCGTGCCTCTACATCACTTTCCACTTATGAAGGCTGGAAAGAAAGCCTCAGTCATGGAGAATGATCCTACCGGGATTTGAACTGCGGATCAACAGTTCACGAGATCGTAGCGTAACGACTTTGGCTACCCGCGTCAGTGTAGGTATATGGGTTTAACACGAATAAGACAACTAGTCTACGAAAGCCAAGGTACTGTATGCCCACGACAAGAAGGCTAGAGGGGAATGAAGGGCAGAGGGGGCTTGAACTGTGTATCTACTCCGATAGCAGACCTGTTTACTAGGAAATGAGTGTATGAGAGTGCATATTTCTAGCTATCGGTGTGTTATGTGACAACATTGTGTATTTTAAACGAACCTAGCATCCTTGTCATACTCGGAAACTAGGCATAAACACCGTGCGGGAAGCACAAAATGATTACGCTACACATTCCTAAGACTTGCCTTCTTGTCTTGGGCACACAGTACCGGTCAATATAGGTAACCGTTTACTTAGAACTAGTGGACCCTGAACAGCGTTCGATCGTATTTTGGACGTCCTCTCAAGAGATGGAGAGAGGTAGAAATAGATCTAGTGGCCCAAGTCCATGAAGATGATAATTAGGGCTCGGAAGTTCATGCCCTAAAAAACACTGAAATATGCATGCCAGTATGCTCTTAAAAACTTGAAAATATGCCAAGAAATATGCACTATTTAACTAAAACAATTAATGTCCCTTGAAGTAGACAAGACGAGTTAGTATAAATAATAAATAAAGTTACCGTATTCCTTAGAGGTTGAAGCAGAAGTGGTCCTGCTGCTAGTATTAACTGCTAAATTGCAGTTCACAACCAACACTTTGCACAAATTTTCATCTGTAAAACATTGTCTGTTGTCTCGCAAAACACTTTTGTAACGTGAAAAACTCCTCTCCACGTCACAAGATGTTATCGGGGTATATTTAAATGATGCTAACTGCTTCACAGAGAGAGTCAAATCTCTTGGTGTGACAGATGGTTTTCTTTCGAGGACGTCTCGCATATCGCACATCTGTTTATAACTAGAATTTTTTGAAATTACATTATTCACTTTCTCTTTCACTTTTTGTCCTATGCTGCCAGGAACCGAACTTAGATAACATATTATTTTTTCAAAGACAGTAAGTGATTAATATAATAATAATAATAATAATAATAATAATAATAATAATAATAATAATAATAATAATAATAATAATAATAATAATAATAATAATAATAATAATAATAATAATAATAATGTTCGCTTCCCGGTACCGGCTGGAGATTTTCTCCCGCTGGAAGATCTAGTCCGGGGTGCACTCAGCCTCGTTACGTACCTGAGGGGCCAATTGAGGAGCTACTTGATTGAAAAGTAGCGGTCCTGGCTGCGTAGACCCAAAACCGGTCGGGAGTGACCACGTACCATGCTTCAGTACTGCCTGTGATGTGCAGAGGTGGGAGTCGCAGCGGCTTGGCGGTAGTCCTTGGCCCGAAAAAGGCTGTTGTGCCTTGGTTTATAATAATAATTATAACAGTAATATAATCTACAGTGATGTTCCTTTAGTGAGCTGCCCTAAAATGAAGAGAGAAGTGGCACTAACGGAAGTGCAGGTTAAAGCGAATGGACAAGGGTGGTTTGTAGCCTATTGATTTACGGCGTTGCAGTCACTACGGTGATTAGTTGGGACTCTCGCTCACCGACACGACCATCTCATTAGGCAACCCCGCTGCTTAGAACAGAACGGCGGGCGCGATAAATAAAACCCCACTTTGTTTTCGACTACATTAATCTACGCGTAATCTCTGGCAGATATTCCCCCCTCCGAGAGAGTGGATTATGGGTACAGTTCAACTCTAGAAATCCATTACTTTATGTTTTCTGCTTCGGCTTTAGTAAACTTACCGTTTCTAATTAGCGCCGTCAGAATTAATTCCCTTCTCCCCAAAAAAGAGAGTGCACGGAGAACTAAAAGGAAAACCGTACGCTCACTGGATAGGCAGATTTCCAGCTTACAAGTATTCGGATTCATTTTACACGGTTCTGCAACGTATTGAAAACAGAACAAAAGAATACATCTCTTTTCAATTAATAAAAGCTTCAACTCTTATATGTAGCTATCCTGTTTATGAAAAGTGTCCATTACTCTGTCTTCTTTGCTTTCCTTCTACTTCTTTTTCTCTAATACGTACTTACAGTAAGCAGAGGAACTATTATATTCCACCCAAAAATTTCGATATGGATATTTCAGAGGAAATGCATGTTTGGGGTCTCCCTGGTTAAAAAAGGACTTTTAGAACACGTGTGTGGGTTTGCGAGTGTTTCATTGAACAGCACAACTCAAAAACGAAAAGCTGATTATATACGAAACTTGATATTTAACTCAATTATTCCAAGGATAACAAAGATTTTTAACAACATCCAAACATCCGAAACCGCACGTCACATAGAATAATATTTAAAAAGTGTTTGATTTTTACTTCGTCGACTACGTATAGTAAAGTAGATGTGTTGCATTTCACCCAAAAATTTCGATGTCGAGGTTTCACTGGAAATGTTTTGAGCCACTTGAATAAAAAAAAAAAGGTCCGTGTGTGTGTGTGTGTGTGTGTGTGTGTGTGTGTGTGTGCGTGTGTGTGTGCGTGTGTGTCAGTCTGTCTCTCCTCGAAGAAAAGCAAATTTTTTTTGCCCAAAAATCCAATTCCAACTTTTTTTAAAACATAGAACTTGCAGTTCTATATCTATAATCCACCAGGTTTGTGTCTGTCGATCTGTGAACAGCATAGGTAACTCAAAAACGAAAAGTTGGTTAAAAACCAAAGTTGCTATTCAAGTTTAATGTCTTTCAAGGATGCGACACGAAGATTTTGAAAAAAAATTGCTCCTCCCTGAACCACCTTTACATGGGAAATTTCTCGAAAATTTTGATTTTCTTGAAAATGGCTCTATTTTGATTAAAATGTTTGAGATATTTTTATGGCAAATGAAATGTAGATCTTGAATTTTCTGGCTTTGCCCCATGTAATCCTATTGACTCTGGATGACTTTCGCATAGGTAACTGGTAAACCGTAAGAGATAGACCAAATCTTACTTTACAAAAAATGTAGATCTTGCTAAAACACACAACCTATGTCTAAATAACTTTTTTGTAGAGTGAACCATTTCGGACATATTCCTTGTTATTTGTGTGAGTTTGGGAGAACTTATACTTCTACCAAATGGAACATCGTTATTCATTTTTTATATGTTAGCCGTGGAAACAGAACGGAATTTGAAGGCTTTAAAACATTTGACTATCGCTCAAAGCCTACTGGATTCTATATTCTCCTTGTATCTACAAGGAAATAAGCAATAAGATAATTTCTACAAATGTTTATATCAACTAACAAGAAGATATAGGAATAAGAGTTTGTAAGAATGGTTAGTATAAGAGTAGAGAAAGTCATGTGAGTGCAACACATCAAATTTTCTTGAAAACGGCTCTAACGATTTCCATCATATGTAAGATATTTTCATGGCAAATGAAATGTACACGTATCTTCAATTTTAGGCAATCAGTATGGAATAAGTTTTCTTATTTCTGTCATATTTGGGGTAATAGTATTATAATTTGACTAATTATGTTTTAGTGAATAAATTGAACCTTTTTAGAAACTTCTTATAGCTTACTTTGAATTTGTTATTAATTTTCGATAAAAAGTGTCCACTTGTTTATTACGGGTAATATGTACTCAGATATTTTTTTAATAATCCAGGCGAGACTGCTTGCAAGGCTCTGAAAGCAACATCTGATGTGTCTCTAGTAAACACCGTTGGGGTCAGCACCAAACAAGCAAATAACTTGAGTATTCCTATTACCCACCTATTCCATACTACCCAAACTTCCTATACTCCACAAAAAATGTAAATTTCGTTAAAGTGCAAAACTTAGGTCAAAATTTCTTGTTCGTTTTGTGGAGCTATCCGTTTGTGAGATATTCCTTGTTATTGGTTTGAATTTTCCAATACTTTTACTTTTCGCAAATAGGAAGCTATTGTTCGTTTTTTATAGGATTCCTTGAAAGACAGATGCAGGATTGCAAGAACGCATTTATAGGTTTCATTAGCGCTAACGTGTAAGTTTGCCTCTGAAATGAGTTGCAAGAACGATCTAGAACGCCATTGCATAGTTAATGGGCCCTTTAAACTATAGATAGAATCTTGGACCTATAAACATAGGATTGTCGCCGCTATTGCTTTCATCATATGGTTCCTATTTAATTTGTTTATTTATTTCATCTTCAGGTACAAGTAAATAAAAAACTATCGCTATATGAATTATTGTCGATTGATGTGTATATAAAATTGTTTTATCCCAGAAAGTGATATATTTCTATTCTGTTCTTCATCAATAGAATCTTCGTTTGACAAAGAGATTATATTCGTTGTGGTTGGATTTCTACGAAGGCCGAGGAAGTCTAGTCCTTTTCAGGAATATGACAACATAGAGTTTAAACTTAGATTTAGGTTCTCTGAGAAGCATTCATGGATATTTTGCACACGGTGGGACAACAGATTGTGAATGAACTTTCCACGTACTGTAGTTAGGCAAATTACACAATCTTCAACATTATAGCCTTCCTTTATCTGCCTATCTTTAGCTGCCTCATGATAAACATAGCATATTGTTTTTTCACAATAAATAAAGCAGTAAAGTTCCATTGCTATTTAGACTTAATATTTTAAAACCACTTGATCAACATAATAAATTGTTTTGAACTCAATATTGTGTTCAAACTTTGAACCACGAAATACAATAGCTTATATTAAATAAACTAATAAGAAACTAAACCTCTAAAAAGTGGAATCATATCGTCTCTTTTATAAGTGTACCAATACCAGTGTTCAGAAAGTACCTTTTGAAATTGTAAATAGATCCTGGTAATGTCATTACAGTTTGCTGTATGCCTCTGACCATACTGGCGTTTGGTATTGCAATGCTTTATGTTTGCAAATTGAAATCCGCATATTAAACCGAAAACTTTGTTGTTTTTGTAACTTACAAGAAATTCTCTCCACCACTCTTCATGAAATAGACGTCCCGATGAAGCCATACTCGCCACTGAATAAGGCGTGTCAGACCCAAAGGTAAAGCTGAACAGTAGTGAAGGGGATGGATGGCCGGTGGAGTTAGGCAAGAACGCGTTTCAGTGAAGTGGTCTTGGTCCTTTTGAACCGATTTTTCCCATGCCTGGTGTAGAATAATAAGACTTGTAAGCCTATTGTACCGTTCCTACACTACAGGAGATTAGTGATATCGTCTTACAAGAAATCACACGGATTCCTGCTTCTGAGCATAGGCGAGTAAGCAACAACATTTTTACTGCTTGTTTGAGAGCAGAAAGTGCACCTTTCCGGCGTCTGCTGTAACATAAGGATTTTAGTGCGGCAGTGCCGGTACAATTTCCCCGGAGACTCTGGGTTCGGTCGCGCAGTGGAGAAAGCCCGTGAATGGGTTACCATATATTAAAATGACCCTACAGTTGAGAACTCAAGTGCACGTGAGGCGCCTTATCGATTTTTAGCGACAGAAACCGGCGGATATGAACCAAACCGGGAGAACAAAGCAGGGCACTCGCCACACGTCTACCGAGACAACCCGTTCAGCAGCGAAACAAGCCAGCTTGGGTGCAACATTTTTGGAGAGAACGTACCTTTCCACAGGTTTTGTGTTTGGGCAAACGCTTTGTAAACGTATCTATACTCAAATTTTTAAATTAAGTTAGAGTTTGTAAGTGAATGGCAAAGTTCAAGGCGATGGTCAAACAAGGTAGTACTCGAATATTGAGTAATTCGAATATGTTGAAGAACAGCTATTTAAATTTGAAAAAATATGTGTTGAAATTCAAATAACTTTGTCTATTCTTGTACAAATTATTCTTTCAAACCCTTATTTCTCTATCTTCATTTTAGTCGAGATAAACATCTGTAGAAATTATCTTATTGCTAATTTCTTGTAGGTGCAAGGGGAACATGAGAATACAGTAGGATTTGCGCGATAGTCAAAACTTTTAAAGCTGGTCGCTATATGAAGGCTTTGAAATTCCGTTCTCTTTGCACGACCACGAGTTAAAAAAGTAAAGAACGATCTTCCACTTGAGAAAAGTATAAGTATTGCAAAACTCACACAAATAACAGGAAAGCTTCTGAAATGGTTTACTCCACAAAAAATGCACTAGGGCACCAGAGATCTACAGTTTTGTATAGTAAGATTTGGTCAATCTCTTACGGTTTACCATTTATGCAAGTCATCAAGAGTAAACAGGACTAAATAGGCTATAGCCAGAAACATGAAAATGTACATTTTATTTGCCATTAAAGTATCTGAAACATATGGTACCTTAATCAAAATAGTTAGAGCCATTTTCGAGGAAATACAAAGTTTCAAAAAAATTTCCATGTAAAGAGCAGATTAGGTTGAAGGAAGCTTCTTCAAAATCTTGTGTCGCATTCTTGAAATATCTTAAACTTAAGTACCATCTTTGGTATTTACACAATGAGCTTTTTCTAAAAATGTTTTTTTTTTTATTCGGGGACCTCAAAACATATTTCGAGTGAAATTTTGACATTGAAATTCAGCACTGTCTAGAAAATCGTTTATGATACACGGATAAAAGGGTTTTATTTTATTCGTAGGTTTCCTCAACTTGGACAACAGCCTCGATTCGGAATCACATCTACTCACAAAATAAATTTTCCTTTTAACCTTGTATCAAAAATAACTATTTCGCTTCGGATCGCATTGGCTAAAAGTGAAAGTGGTGGAATGAATGAATTTCGTTTGTCATACAGATCTGCTTGGTAGCCATTATGTTGTCGGCTAGCACAGGACACGCCTTTGAAGGGGTTAAAATCTAAGGGGAAAACTTGACGAACGCCCAGGTTAGCGGTCAAGCTAAAAAGACCCCAGAAAACGATACAAAATCCGCCGAAGATTTTCTTTGGCAGTCTTTGTACAAGAAGGAATAGAGAAGAGCATGTGAGCGTAACATCAGTTTTACAACAAGCTGTAAAAATAGACGGAATGTTCTCTGTGTATTGAAGAAAAGCATTGACAACAGTGAGGGAAACATTGAGTAAATTTTTGTTTTAAAAATCTGATGTGTTGCACTCACATGAGTTTCTCTACTCTTGTGCTAACCATTCTAACAAACTCTTATTCCTACATCTTCATGTTAGTTAAGATAAGCTTTCGTACAAGTTATCTTATTGCTTATTTCCTTGTAGGTGCAAGGGAGATATTAGAATACAGCAGGCTTTGTGCGACAGTCAAATCTTTTTGACCTTTGAGCTTTTGTTCTCTTTGCACTATTAACATATAAAAATGAACAACGATGATCCATTTCACGAAAGTTCTAAGTTCTCCGAAACTCACACACATAACAAGGAATATCTCCGAATGGTTCACCCTACAACAAAATTTATTGAGACATAAATTGTGTATTTTAGCAAGATCTAAATTTTTTGTAGAGCAAGATTTTGTCTATCTCTAACGGTTTACCTGTTATGCAAATTTTTTCCAGAGTAAATACGACTACAGGGGCTATAGCCAGAAAATTCATTTCATTTGTCATCAAAATATCTTAAACATATGACATTTTAATAAAAATCGTTAGAGCCATTTTCAATCAAATCAAAATTTTCCATGTAAAGGGTAGTTTAGGGTGGGAATATTTTCTTCAAAATCTTCGTTTCGCATCCTTGAATGACAATAAACTTAAATACCAACTTGGGTTTTTATTCGACTTTTCGTTTTTGAGTTATGCTATCCACAGTCTGACACACAGACATATACACGGACCTTTTTCTAAAAATGCTTTTTTTGGATTCAGGGTGCTTCAAAACATATTTCCGGTGAAATGTCGACATCAAATTTTTGGGTGGAATACGATACTTCCCCTACTTACCAGTAGAGAAAGTAAAAAAGCGACAAAAAAAGGTAAAAGAAACCGAATGATTGTAAATATATATATTTATAACAATAAGGAATAAGGGTGGAAATAAGAGGTAGATAAACAAGCAGAAAGAAAAAGCCAAATGCCAGGGAAGAGAGAAAGAAAAATCACTTTTAAACTACTAAACTTATAGTTTCATAAAATATGTAATTTATATGCGAGCTTCCTCGTGCGTTTGTCAGAGCAACATTTCAGAACTTTTCATGGAATAAGGTCCTTCTTACTTGTGTGAAACTTCCTCACTTTGGGAAGAGAAAATAAACTTTTTAGATTTATTCGACACATATCTTCCAGACGTCATAAATTCGGTTTCTCCGAGTTCCAATGAAGCGGAAGTTGAGTCCTTCTAAGATACCGGAATTCACGGATTACGTCTACCGACCTATGTATGTACTTAAATCTGTTTACGACCCTCGTTCCGCCAAAGCCATTTCGAAAATGTGATGCTTCAGCAAAATAACTTTAAGTGTGTCGTAAAAACCTATAGCGCTGGGGGATAGCTTACGTTCCAGGCCATATTGGAAATGCGGCCTTCCATAACAGATTTGAAATATGATAAGCCATCCAATCACATATTTATCTCTAATGTACACCTCCACACAGACGGCGAAAAGGGCGACATTACTTTCCGGTACGATTATGAATAACATTTACGAAAATACAAACATAATTGGAAGGCTGATGAAATGTAATCCTAGGCTTAACTTTTCAACGTATAGAAGTTTTCTGTTACCATTTGATTATTTTCATTAACATTACTTTATTGAAATTAATTTAGTGTTTAAGCAAAATCTTAAACAAATGTATGTTATTTATTGTTCAATACATACGTCACCAGAAACTACTAAACAAATACATTGTGTTATGGGTATAAGTACTAATGTTTGTACTAGTAGCTGAAGACAGTGTAATGAACAATATTACATCAATATTTCCTTCAGTTGCGAACTTTTTATTAAGAGTACTACGTTTTCAGGTTGGTTAGTACCTCTAAGCAGACATGGTACAGAAGGCATGGCGGAATGGAACGTTTGAGGCAGCTTCTTTTCTAAACCCTCTTAACCAATGTGTAATGTATAGGTCTTATAGACCTTGGGAAGTCGTTCTTCTCTTGTAATAAACAGCAACGAAAAAGCTGATGTGTTGCACTCACATGACTTTCTCTACTCTCGTACTAACCACTCTTACAAACTCTTATTCCTCTATCTTCTTCGTGTTGGGACAAACATTTGCAGAAATTATCTTATTATTTATTTTCTTGGAGGCACAAGGAAAATGTGGGAATACAGTAGTCTTTGAGCGATAGTGAAGTCTTTTAAAGCTTTCATATTACGTTCTCTTTGCAAGGTTAACATATAAAAAATGAATAAAAATATTCCATTTGACTGAAGTATGTTCTCCAAAACTCACACAAATAACAAGGAATACCTCTGAAATGGTTCACTCTACAAAAAAATTATTTTGACGTAAATTGTGTGTTTTAGCAAGATTCACATTTTTGGAGCAGCAAGATTTTCTCTGTCTCTTACTGTTTACTAGTTATGAAAATTCATCCAGAGTAAATAGTACTACACAGCTATAGCCAGAAAATTCAAGATATACACTTCATTTTTCAGAAAAAATATCTGAAACATATGACATTTTAATCAAAATCTTTAGAGTCATTTTCAAGAAAATCAAAATTTCCTAAACATTTTCCATGTAAAGGTTAGTTTAAGGTCGGGCTATTTTCTTCAAAATCCTCGCGTCACATTAGACTTAAATACCAACTTTGGTTTTTAACTGACTTTTCGTTTTTGAGTTATGCTGTCCACAGACTGATATACACACACACGCGCGCGGGTGGATCTTTTTCTAAAAATGCTTTTTTTGGATATAGGGGCCCTCAAAACATATTTCCGATGAAATCTTGACATTACATTTTTGGGTGGAATACAACACATCCTCTACTTACGTAGTAGAGAAAACAAGAATTGAAGATATTAAAATAATAATCCCAACCGACTTATGATTCAGAAAGTTCTTTCTTTGTTTAACAAAATTAGGATTCCTGGAAGCTGTCACTTTAAGGTGCCTGTCACATGTTGGCATCAAAGGGAATGAGTAAGCAGACGAAGTTACAAAGGCAACCTCACAATAGTGTCACTATATCAATATATCATAACACTTGTTAAATGACAGCTTGCCGAGAAATGGAAGAAGTGGCTGACATTAAACAGACAGCTTCACAATGTCAATGCGGCGTCACATTTATCTACAAATCTATCTGGACGAAGAAATCAAGTGATTCTTTCCTGATTTTTGTGGTTAATGCAATCCAAGCTATTTCTATCTACTTACTAATGCTCCACTCTGTCTCTGTTGCACCTGCAAGACTCCGCTTGCTGTGAAACACACTCTACTGGGCTTGATTTGTAAACCAAGTGGAGACAAGCTGGAATTACCGATCTACCCAACATCTCCATAATCCTGGTATGGTTACAAAGAGACTGTCATCTACACAACACAAACTTACACAGACTGCCTCTGTAGTCTGGTGGTTAGCATGCTAAACTTCAAATCCAGAGGCCTCGGATTCGATTCCCGGCCGAAGAATGGGAACTTTTCCTTAGTCAGGATTATTTCTCAGTCTCCCTAGAACAATTATTGTTTCAAAAGGTAAAAAGTCGCCAATATGACCTTATATGCTAAAAGCGGCATATAAAAGAGCTTATCCAAAATTATATAATGTGTTGCACTTACATAACTATCTCTACTCTTGTACTAATCATATGCTTACAAAGTCTTATTCCTTTATCTTCTTCATGTTAGTCGAGATAAACATTTGCAGATATTATATTACTGCTGATTGTCTTATAGATACATGGAAACACAGTATGAACTGAGCGATAGTCAAATCTTTTAAAGCTCTGAAATTCCGTTTTCTTTGCACGGTTACACAGAGGAAAAAGTAAATAATGACCTTCCTTTGAGAAAGGTTTAATTACTGCAAAACTCACACACATAACAAAGAATATCTCCGAAATGCTTCACTCCACAAAAAATACATACAGACATAACTTGTACTAGTAAGATCTTGTCTATCTCTTACTGTTTACTAGTTATGCAAAAGTCATCAAGAGTAATAGGACTACATGGGCTATAGCCAGAAAATTCAACATATTCATTTAATTTGCCATAAAGTTATCTTAAACATGTGTCATTTATTAAAAATCATTAGAACATTATTTGAGAAAATCAACATTTCCCATGTAAAGGTTAATTTAGAGTGGAGGAATTTTCTTTAAAATCTTTGTGTTGTATCCTTGAAAGATATTAAATTTAAGTACCAAATTTGGGTTTTAACCTACTTTTCGTTTTTCAGTTATGCTGTTCACAGACAGTCAGACAGACAGACAGACAGACAGACAGACAGACAGACAGACAGACAGACACTTCCAACATGACATCACCAGACACCGGTAACACTGCCTTATGCACCCGCAAGCTGATTTCTTTTTATTCATTAAGGGTACTCTGCTATGACTCTCAGCTTTCATTCTATATTTGGTGTGAGAGACTAAGTTACTTATGGGTCTCTTTATCTGGCTGAGGTTATTTTACGTGCCGTAAATATACAGTACGGGACCCCGGATTCATTTTCCTTTCGAAGAAAGTCATCTAAGGATTTTTGCGTCCGAAAAAAATTCATCGCCCTCCGCCGGGTTTGAACCCGTGATCCCGTGATCCCGGGAACCAGAGCATGTTATTCTAAAACTACAGAGTGCGACATAACCTGAGGGATCTGGGAATAAACCAGATAGCTTTCAGAAAGTAAGGGGTTCCCAGCACTCCTAACCAAGTGCCAGGAAGAAATCTTTCCAAAGCATAAATTCCACCGTGTTCTTGCATAAATAAAGCAGACGAAAGAAAATGATGGGGACGGGCAAAATGGACAGAAAATTCATGATAGAAGAGGAACCACCCCAGCATTCGCTTCCAACACAGGAAAGCCACGAGAAAACCCATGGTCAGAGTGGCCGTCCCAACGGAAATCGAACCCGAGACTTTCCGAGTGCGATCCGGGGAAGCATCTCGCTCTGTAATATAATGCGATACATATTGAGGTACATTTAAAATTTTGTGTGTATTGGATGCAGCATTGTGGGTCCTAAGGGCTTTGTTAAAAGACAGCTTGATAAATATGGTATACGACTACAATTTATGGATTGCTTGAATGCCTAGAGCTGGCTGGCTCATCAGGCATAGTGTAACCTCTATACATTTGGAAGTACTCTCCACTAGTTACGAAAATGGAAAACCACTTTTAAAAGAAGCCTCTTTACATGTGCAGTGAACACATTTTCAAGTGGAAGTTCAGGGAAAGCGAAGGGTAATCACCATTTGGAGTGGAAACATGATGTAATTGTTGGATATTCGGTTGCCGTAGAAAAGAAATAACTTGTACGTGAAGCATTTACTCCGAAAATAAACCGCTCGCAAATAATTGCCTTGTTCAACTTCAAGTATAGAGGCACTCGTGTAACATATATAGCTAACATATGTTGGGAAAAGTGGTACATTCTGTTCCCCTCACGAGAATGTCGCTATAAGGAATGTGCTTGACATTAACAACTCTTGCGTTGTCTGAGAAACATTACGGCTAGAGTTTCAACATATCAATAAGGCTTAGGTCCCTGCTCTTGTGTTAGCATTGCTGTGATACTAATGATGCGCGATATATGTAATACACATGCTGTCTGTTCACCAGCTCATGGCCTTAGTGGAATGAAGGGAAGAGGAGAGACACTACACGTAGTGTAACATGAGTTTCGTAAATTTCTTCGCAAACGTTGTTCTGCTGGCTACGTTGCCAACTTACCTCCAATGCTATTCACGCTATGTTTACTCGCTGCTAATTTCTCTTAGCTTCAACTGCAAAACAGTAAAGGTCCGAAGTAAAGAATAAAAGAGTATTGAAATAGACTGTTGCAGATATTGCGGTTGCAGAACAAAGAGATTCGGAGTGACAGTTCTATGCGTAAAACATATCTTTATATGATGATTTAAAACGTTCTTTAGGTTTGTTTGTTTTAAACGGATGAATTTTCGGTTTTATTGGACCACACTGTCCTGTTCTTATCCTTATATATGTGTGATCTCAATTCCTAGAACTAACTTGGGCCAAGATAAAATTAATAGTTAAAGAAATGGAACAGGTGGCTCTTCTTTACAGGAATTGCACGATATTACGTTCGAGGGTACCTATATCTCTTGTGACCGAGACACTGGCAGGGCTTTTGGAAAATATAAAAAAGTTCAGTTTATGGGAGAAAGGAAAAGTAGCTGAAAACATCGTTTGTTTTATAAGCTATACTACACGAACTAAAAATAACATTTAAGTTCTGCATTTAAGTTTGAGCGACTTCTTTGCTTTAATTTAGCGTAAATACACATTCCAAGGTTGGCACTATTATTGTAAGCCCGACCACAAGCACGAACCCAGCTTCAGATAGGTATAGTTGTGTACCTGGGATTGTTACTGACTCGCTGGATTCCTACCAGGGACCGTGACCTGGTGAACGAACAGTACCAGATCTTCAGATTTATTCGCCCTTTCCCGCCATTCACTCGTCTGTTCCTGATGCCAACACATTGAAGTGAGTTTAACACCAGTGTCCCTGGTTGGGGGAGTTCAGTGGAAGGTGTGAATACCAACAGATTGGAAGTCACCTTAGTGTTTACATTTGGAACTTCTTTCTGCGCGTGTCGTAAACTCACAGCTCAGCATGTATAGTTATCGGTAACTTTAATAATCGGAAGTTTTTTTAGCGTAATGGATCGGCTCTTATGGCATACCTCCTCCATCACAAAAAAGCTTGTTCACACTCTTTACTGCATTAAATGAAAACTGATCTGCCCGTCTGTCCTGCAGCACTACAGCCCTTTGAGTGTAGCCTTGACCTATCGCCCGGCCGCTGGATTCCCCACCTCTGCCCACTATAGGCGTCATGAGCGGGATTCAGTGGCGGAGAATGGGACGTGGTCAGCGCCCCAAGCCCTCTCGGAGTTAATAATTCAGAGAAACCAAGATGGGTGGTCAGCCCAAAGCCTGGTGCGAGAGTGAGGAAGTGGATGATATGAAATGACGGCGAAAGATGACCGGAAAGGTAATGATGGAGCAATTGGTGGAATGATGGCTGGGGAAACCGGAGAACCCAGAGAAAACCAGCCCCTGAGCCGGTTGTCCACCACACATCCCACATGCGGAAGCTTGGGATCGAACCCGGGTCGCTTTGGTGAAAGTCAAGTGGCCTAACCGTTCGGCCACGGCACGGCCGAAAACTGACCTACACGGATAAATAATTAAGAAACCAACACATAAAAGCAATATAAGATATTGTAATGAACACTACAAAACACATGGAGCATTACAGAAATACATGAAAATGTAACAATGTCAAATTAGTAATCTTAGATAGTTATACCCAGACTTTTAGTCCTTGATCATGTTTTGTCACGGGACTTGATGAAATTCTGGGCAAGATCGTCTAAAATCATTCACGCAATGGCCAATTTCATAACGATAGATTCCCTCTCGTATCTTCCAGTTCGGAAATAGCATTCAACAATACAAATTCTGACTCTCCCATCTCGCGAGCAAAAGATATACAAAATGTCCTACTGAAAAACAATTTTGCACTGCCGCAGTGCAGAACCTGTTTACGAAGCCGGAAACGCATGCAGTTCGATGTCCGCATCAGCACCTCTCCTTTCAGACAAGGAGCTGGATCGCTGAACTAATAATGACATCATTCATTTAAATTGACTAAAGAGCAAATAAGCCTTAGTATTCCAGCATTGCAAGCACAAGAGCGTACATTTTCTAAGAGGTTAGAGTTATGTTTAAACTCTAGCCGTTATCTTTCTCAGAAGACGCTACAGTTGTTGATATCAAACACAGTTAATACAGATAGATCTATTTATGATGTCATGTGAGCTGACATGTGCCACTGTCTCCCCTTTGCCCTCCAGAAAGCAGAACACCCTTAGACATTATCTGTCAGAGTTCTACAAATCATAATGAAGCATTCCAGTTTTCTCATCTTGATACTGGTCGCATCGTCGAGGTGAAATACCAAAGCGGAATTCATGGAAATTGTCCGTTGTTAATGTGAAATGCAAAGTACGAGACATATTTTGACATTTTACAGTAGTGATGGTAAAGGAGGGATGCTGGAGGGAGTTAAATCATGCTATGGACATAGCTGACCAGATGTCACTGTCACCTTGTTCAGGTAAATGAACGAGCGGAGAGAGCAAACGAAGGGAAAGCTGATGGGACATTTTCTGTATTATAAATCTCTCGTGCACGAGTTACCTTGCCTGCGGCTGATTAAACGCGCTGCTCTCATGGTGTTCTTTCTTCAGCAATCATGCATCTCAATGTAGAAAAATCTAGTGTTACATTCACATGGCCTTCTCTACTCACTATTGTTTATTACTTTCTCCATTATGTATTGTATTCCCTCCAAAAATTCAATACTGAGATTTCACAGGAAACAACACTTTATGAGACCCCTTGAGTAAAAAATCGGAAAGAAAACTACGTGTTGAACAATTTCAAAACCAAAAGTCGATTAAATAGCTAACTTGACCTTTAAGTTCAGCAGGATGCGACACGAATATTTCCAAGAAAATCCTCCCACTCCAAACTATTATTGACATGGTAAAAGTTTTGAAAATTTTGATTTTATCAAAAACGGCTCTAAGATTTTGATTAAAATAGTATACGTTGAACTGGTAAGCCATGAGAGATAAGACAAAATCTTGCTACACAAAAAGCATATCTCGCTGAAGTACACAATTTGTGGCAATTACATTTATTTTCGTGGACATTAATTGTAATCGGTTTTAATTTTAAAATATATGTACTTTTCTCCAATAAAATGTCGTTATTCGTTTTTTATTCCTTGGTCATACAAAGAGAACAGAATTTTAAAGCTTTTATGTAGCGACCAGCTCTTAAAAGATTTTACTATTGCTTAAACTTACTGTATTCCCTTATTCCTCTTGTATCTACAAGAAAACATGCAACAAAGCAATTTCTGAAAATGTTTATCTAAACGTTTAACGTGAAGAGTAAAGTAGAGGAAGACTTCTTTTCCACCCAGTATTGTCGAAACTTCACCGGAAATATATTTTTGAGACCCCCTGAATAAAAAAAAAAAAAAAAAAAAAATTAGAAAAAGGTCCGTGTGTGTCTCTCTGTCTGTCAATCTGTGGACAGCCTAACTAAAAAACGAAAGATCGGTTAAAAAGCAAAATTGGTATTTAAGCTTAATGTCTTTCACGATCATTTTGACGAAAATTCCTGCACCCTAAACTACACTTTACATGGAAAATTTTTGGAAAAATTTTGATTTTCGTGAAAGTAACTGTAAAGATTTTGATTAAAATGCCATACGTTTGAGATATTTTTATAACAAATGAAATGTATATCTTGAATTTTCTAGCTATAGCCCATGAAGTCCTATTTATTCTGAATGACTTTTGTATAACTGGTAAACCGTAAGATAGAAACGAAATCTTACTATACAAAAAATGTAGATCTTGCTAAAACGCACAATTTATGTCCAAATAAATTTTTTGTACAGTGAACCATTATTATTTGTACGAGTTTTGGAGAACTTACACTTCTGTCAAATGGAACATCGTCATTCATTTTTTATGTATTAACCGTGGAAAGAGAATGGAATTTGGATACTTTAAAAGATTTGACTATTGCTCAAAGCCTACTGTATTCCCATGTTTCCCTTGCACCTACAAGGAAATAAGCAATAAGATGATTTCTGAAAATTTTTATCTCAACTAACACGAAGAAGATATAGGAATAAGAGTTTGTAAAAATTGCTAGTAAAAGAGTAGAGAGTCATTTGAGTGCAACACATCAGTTCGGTTCCTGGTAGCATAGGACACAAAGTGAAAGAGAAAGTGAATTATTTAATTTCAAAAAATTCTGGTTATAAACAAATGTGCGATATTCGAGACATCCTCGAAAGAAAACCATCTGTCACACCAAGAGACTTGACTCTCTGTGAAGCAGTTAACATCATTTAAATATGCCCCGATAACATCTTGTGACGTGGAGAGAAGTTTTTCACGTTCCAAAAGTATTTTGCGAAACAACTGACAATATTTTACAGTTGAAAATTTGTGCAAAGTGTTGGTTGTGGACTGCAATTCAGCAGTTAATACTATCAGCGGGACCACTTCTGCTTCAACCTCTAAGGAATAAGGTAACTTTATTTATTATTTATACTAACTCGTCTTGTCTACTTCAAGGGACATTAATTGTTTTAATTAAATAGTGCATATTTCTTGGCATATTTTCAAGTTTTAAAGAGCATATTTGCATGCATATTTCGGTGTTTTAGGGCATGAACTTCCGAGCCCTATACATTGTCCTTCAGGTGCCTCATAACCTAAATCTCATAGACCCTTTTGAACTACGATTTGCAAACATGGTATGTATCTCGGAGCGTTTTTTCACAACTTTGCTCATTATCAGTATTATCAGTTAGTACATCAAGCAGAATAAAAATCAAAGTATCCAACTCCAACTCACTTTCTTCACTGCCATGCAACTTTCTCAACCACATTTCAGCCATTATACTCAATGGTATGGTGTTTTCAGTTCAGTTAAGTTTTCTAGGAAAGCATAACTGAAAATTGAATTGAACTTAACTTTTTAGTTTAAGTTCTAGTTCAGTTTAGTTCGGTTTCAGACTGAAGGAAACCAAGTCTATAGGATTAATTACAGAACATTCCGCAGTATATTGAAACTGGGGAATAATCTGAAGTGTAATTTGTTCGATGCAAAAGAGATAGAAATGCTAAATTTTTCTAGCTTATCTAACTATGGGAGAGGTGGAGCGGATATTTACTGCGTTTCAGCGAGTGTTTTATACATGGAATGTAAAACGAGCAATAAAGGGGAAACGTTATGTGGTTAACAATATCCGCGGTCGCTTCCATACTAAACGGATATAATGGAAATACATTAATTTTTCTTTGTTTTCTTTATTCCCTTAATGAAAGCCAATATGAACACATTTATTAAAGTGAACTAAAAAATATCATGTGTAATAATAAGCTGAAAACGTCAAGCTAAAAAAGGTCAATATTAACTAAAAATATTAGAGAAGCAAGAAATAATACATTTTGAATTAATTCTCCGAAGGTTGCTTGATTTAAACGTCCTGGAGTAGCATCAGCTTTAACACCAATTCTTGGAATTGTTCAAGAATGGATCACATCTTCTGATTGATTAAAGTTCGTATCTATTGGTAATGTTTTTCTTTTCTGACTACATAATACGTGATTCCTTTGAAGCTCATAGTATTTTCCTGTTAACGAACGCTACATTGGAATCCTCTTTATTAAATTAACAGGATAGGTAAATATTGCGGAGGAGGAAATTGGGAAGGGGAAAAAAAAAAAAAAAAAAAAAAATCGACAGTTTGGTGTTCTTTTCTAAGAAGCTATAAACCAATATAGACATATTTATTGAATTAAAGCAGACTAATGACATTCTATAGTAATAAGCCCAGAACGTCTTATACTAAATAATTCTTTTTCATTCTGACCTAACATACCAGCAATTTTTAATGTTATTTATAATTAATTTTTCATTCTGTGTCCTCGATATTGTGACAAAATGACAAAATCAGTTCGGTTACTTTTCTATCCCTTTGTCTTCTAAAATTGTATCACTAATAGACATTTTTGCTATCGTCGTTAACACGTCTACAGTCTTTCGTGCTGTTATAACTCACAACATTTACTTCTCGTAACCTTGTTCAGTCCATTCAGTGCCTTTCTTCACTTTCTCTGTCTCTCATACACTTTACGACAATCGACATATCTATCATGATGACACACACAGTTGTCTCGCACTCACTAACATACTGAGCGGTTCATGTCTGCGACTGTAACTCCCCGCTCTGTTCCTCACCTCGTTATATAGAGGGGATGATGTCACACGACCTTTCGGAAACTCCTTCAAACGTGCCGGCGATGAGATAACTAGAACTCTCTCGAAAGCGCCGGAGAAATCCACTTTTGTGGAGCCGCTTTGATTGTTGTTGTCACACGTTCACTCGCGTGTGTGGAAGCTTCACCTTGTGTCTTCGTTCAAATCCCATTTAAGGTTACCTCCTAACTTCCCCTTTTCCTTTATCTTTCTTATTGGGAACATTATATAACCAGTGCGAAATATAAAAGTACACAAACTAATGTAATATATTTCTGGTAAAGCTTCTCTCTTAGGTATTTTTATTCCGCATAGAGTTGTAACTTTTCCCGCCGTCTATTACTGCAGTACGATTGCAACTTTACAACTGAATGCTTTATAAGATATTAATTGCAATTGCTTAAAATAAAGCAGAGAACATGCCTATCTCAATTGCCAGTCAGACTTCGTAGAGATTACCGTGTTAAAGTATGTAAGCGTTTAATAGTGTAAAATACGGTTTTAATGGCTATAAAATACATTGTTATAAGATCTGGATGCCGGTGAATAATGTAACTGATGATACATTAAACAGAACAGAATGCAGTTGTAGATTACTTCAGCGTGAAGCAACCTTTGCACCTAGCAAGGTTGCCATGTCGTTTATTTCCAAGCACTACGCAGTGTTGCCATGTTTCCATCAACTCAACATAATTTATAGCAGTGTGCCTTCATCCGATTCTACATTCCTGACAAAAAGCTGTAGAGAATTAAACGCATTTGCTAATTTCGTGTTTCGTCGAACCCTCGCAGCTACCAGTTCTGAATTCCACACTTAGCAACTCAACGCTCTCGGCTATTGTTCACTTGGGAATTGGCGCTGTATCACATATTAAGCTTGTGACTAACTTGGCAGTTAATTTCACTCCAAGGCGGAAAGTTTGTAGCACCTTTAGAAATGGTTTAAAATTTGCTTTCTTTTTTTTCTAGATACCCGTTTATATTTATTTAGAGGAATCATCTGTATACAGCACTGAGTGAAATAAATATTTATAAAATGGTTAACTATCCTATTTCAGAATTTTGTAACAATTTTGTGCATTATTACACTTTATCTGTCAAGTACCTTTACATAATATATTTTTATCCTTTATTATTCATATTTAAAATTGTATTTTTCTACAGATTTATAGGCAGGTTGTGTCTTTATGACAATTCTAAAATAGGACAGCTATTCAACTACTGGATTTTCTCTACTGCAAGAGCGTTTTTAGCAATGAAAGTTGGACTAACATCTTGAGGTGTTACATTACCCTATTTTGTGAGGGAAAAATCTGTGTTACATTCACATGACTTTCTATATCCATTAGCATTTTCTTTCATATATCTTCTGCAAACTGCTCTTCTACAAAAGTTTATTTTCCTTAGTTTCTAACTACTTCACATTAATTGAGCTAAACCTGTGAAGAAATATCTTTCATTGTTAGGTACAAATGCGATAGAGGAAACAGAAGCGATAGTCAGATGTTTTAAAGCGAGGTACTATAATATGCTGGCCTTGAAATTACCCTGATTTTTGAGAAACAAATGAATTATGACAGTGCTTCTAAAATGATAAAGAATTGAAAAATCAAAACCAATAATAACGGATACCTTCAAAATGGCTCATATCATAATGAAAGTCATTTAAAATAAATTGTATTTTAAAGAGGTCTACCATGTGGATACATAGTAAGCAGAAAATTGTTCCATTCCACTCAAGAATTAGATGCGCAGATGTTACATACTTCGTGGGCCCCTGAACCAAAAAGAAGCACTTTTGGAGAGAAGATTGCGCATGCGTTTGTGTGTGTGTATTTGTTTGTGTGAGTTGTGTTTTCTATGAGCAGCACAGCTCAAAATTGAGAGCAATATAAAACTTGGTATTAAATTACGAATCTTTTAAAGATAAGAAACAAAGATTTAAAAAAAAATCTTTCACCCAAAACCATCCTTATTTTTGATTTCCTCAAAACTATACACATTTTGATTAAAATACCAAAATATACGTAATGTATTTTCATGACAAGACATGTCTTAAGTTTTCTAGGAATACCCTATGAAGCTCTCTTCATTCCGAATGACTTCCGTATAATTAGTAAACCCTAAGAGATGGGCAAAATCTTACCTCACAAAACATTTAGGTCTAATTAAAGCACAGGTTTTAATGCAAATACAATTTCTTGTCGCATTCATCACTTCAGAGGTATTCTTTGTTAAGATTTAAACCTTTTATAAAATAGAAAGTAGCTCTTTGTTTCTTTCTCGCGGTCGTGCAAAGAAAACGAAATTTCAAAGCCGTTACATACTACCCGCTCTTAAAAGATTTGGCTGGCGCTTAAACTATACTAAACCGCAGCACAGAGCCCATGAAGGGCCAAGGCTTGCCGCCCAGGCGCTGCGTGCCGCACCTCTGCCCAGTACAGGCGTCATTGGTGGGGTGCAGTACTGGAGGGTGGGACATGGTCAACGCCCTGAACCGTCCCGGCCAGTTATACGGCATTCTCGACCTGGGGTCACTATTTATCCATCAAGTAGCTCCTCAATTGGTCTCTCTGGGACCTAATGAGGCTGAGTGCATCCCGTGCCAGACTTCCCAGCGGGGGACAAACTGCCATGCTGGTACTGGGGATTGAACCCGGGTCCTTCGCAGTAGAGGCAAGCGTGGCTGGCGCTTAAGCCTACTATATTTTCCTAATTTCTACAAGGAAATAGTAATAAGTTCATTTCTGCAAATGTTTATGTGGGTGAATATGGAGTAGATAAAATAATAAAAAACATTTGGAATAATAATAATTTATTGAAGAATAGTTTAAATTTATTTGAGCGTTCATGAGATTTTTCATACAATTATGATACATTTCTGTTAAGTTTTTGAGCTATATTGTTTGAAATTTGTAAATGATAGATCGTACGTAGTTCTAAGTTTAAATGTTTATGTAATACTATAAACCAAATATTAGTATTTACGCCCCCCCCCCCCCCCAGCTCCTTAAGTCGTTTAACGGGTTAAAGACGATAAATGAAATAGATGAACTAATGTTAAAATGAGTCTGAGATCAATGGAGTTCAGAATTACCTACCTGACATTTGCTTTCAGGATAAAGGAAAACTTCAGCAGAAAACCTTGTCCAAGTAGCTCTTACTAACAGAGACTCTGTTCCCCCACACCATTTTGCCTTTTAACAAAAGCAGTAGCAGCTATTTCAATATACCGACAGACCATTGTTACAGGTGTTGGTAATTTACCCTAAAGTGTCCTATAAACCCAGTTTTCGAGTGGTTGCTATCGCGCAGTGGCCCGAAAAGATTTAGGGGCAGATATAACGCGCTGAACGGAATGCCCAACAGCTTGGAGGTTTTGTCCATGTGGTAAAATCGATAGAGGAGGTCCCGATGCTTCCGCTCCCATTAACTGTGACAATCGTGAGGCACTGGTGCATATTAACTTCTTTCTCTGTCAGTTTAATGTACGCCCAGTCGAATACTGCACCACTACCACCCTTTCGCTCGGTTTACCCACTTTTAGAAACAAGGTATGAGCTCATAGATAGATTATGCAGTGGAAGAAGAACGTTGCACATACATTTGTGACCTACATACATCTATTGTAGCTACCACTTCTCAGGAGAAAGTGAAGGAACTAGACTAAAGACCGCACGCGGACATAGACGCGCGGAGGTCCTTATGGTTCCAGGCTGTAGGACCCCTCCCATTGCTGAAGCTGCCTAGAGAGGGTCGAGCTCATAAGTACTCCCTGGTTAACGAGCACTTTTATTTGGACGATGTCTATTTACTATTGAACTTAATTGCGATGTCTTTACTGTTGAAGTTCGCAACCTTCTTTTTGTTTTCATTCGCATAGATCTTCTTATTTTACGTTTCCACAGTCCTCCTACTGAGTTGTTTGATATGCAATCCGACTATCTCTTTCTCCTTTTACACCTTTTAGTTTTGTTTTTGACTGCTTGCGTAGCGTCGTGGTAGCGCGCCTGCCTGTGGTGCGGAGGACCCGTGTTCGATCTCCGGTACCGGTCTGGAAATTTTTCTCCCGCTGTGAGGTCTGGCATGGGTTGCACTCAGCCTCGTTTGGTTCCTATTGGACAGTTGAAGAGGTCTTGATAAAGCAGTAGCGATCCGAGGTCCAGAAAGCCGTATAACCGACCGGGAGTGCTCGAGGTGTTGACCACGTCCCACCTTCCAGTTCTGCTCCTTAATCATGACGCAAAGGGCTGTTGTGCTAGGGGGTTTTGTTTTATTTTTGACTTTGATGTTGACAGCAAAAACATTTAATGTTGAACACTACACGAACATCCTTTACTAAAAACTTTCTCAACTGCTAAATTGCAATTTATTTTTTTCCTTTCGGTAATGCAAAGGGGACAGAATCTCAGAGTCATCTAATAGCAACACATTTTAAAAATATTTAACTCTCATTTAAGCCTACTCCATTCTACTTGTAGCTACAACCAAATGTCCAATGCAACTAATTCCGCAGATGTTCATATCGATTAGCAGATAGCAGAATAAGCTTTTTCAGAATACTTTGCAGAAGACTGAATAGCTGTTCATGTGAATGTCATAGAGAAGATGTTTTGAGAATAATTCATTTATATAGAATGGAGAATAACATTGCAAATTTAAGAATAAGTTAGGACTACCATTTAGCACATATTGTATACACGATGATACAAATATTCCAAACTACGTAAAAAGTATTAAGATGTGTGTATCAAACAGGGTGCTGTCAAACAAATTAAATGGTTTCACGAGTTTTACAAATGTATTACTACAGATTCAATGAAGATACAATGTTATAAGCCCTTCCAGAAGTTTCAGTTGCAGTTTCATACGCATTTGGAAAAAAGTTTTAATTGGTGGATGATAACAGATGGCAACAAAACGCATGGTGCTCTTAAGCTATACTCGGGTTAATTTCCCATAACATGCTTGAACGATGCTTTAGAATGAAGCTGCATAAATATTCACAAAAGCCAAATCCAATAGACAGTGATATAAGAGCTTAAACCGATGGCATCAACGGGTCGTCTCAATGCCCAAAGATACAGTTTGGCAATTACGGGCCAGTTTCGTTACTCAACTGACAGAGGGAGCCCTGGATTAGGGATTCCACAATCAACTGTTTGAAATGTGTTTCTCTGAGACAAAGGTCTCATCAGTGAGTAGGCGTGAGAGAACGCTCTCAGGACTGCGATTTATAAACACGAAAGCCCGCTTAGTATGCGAATGTATGTACATATTTTTCTTATGATATTCAGCAGTATACGCTAAACATGGGAGGGAACCTACACTCCAATTAAAAACAACGTACACAGGTGACTAGTACAAAGCATTTCTTTCAGTGTTGTATTCATTTTTATTTCTTTTAGACATATTCATGTGTTCAGATAATGTTCATATTATACGTCTATTATTTAGTTCACTGAGTGATTGGTTTGTATATACAGTTATTTTAATACTCAATAAACTTTGTACATTGTGCTATAATTTTATAAACAGAATGCTATTTACATTATTACACATGTAGCTTGTTCTGACAGTTCTGCATTGAAGTTCTTGAAGTACATACTGTTAAAAACAAAACAAGATACATTTCGGACTCTCCTGACTGGATCCCTGCCCTATGTAATCGGAGCAGCCCTTTAAAATACAATTTTTACTTCTACAATCAAGTTGACATGTGTACAGATCGACTCCCTTTTTGTGTTTATTTTCTCAAAAATGATCATACTACTTCTTTCCAATTATCTTATCGTCTCCATTTCTTAGTAATATAAAATTAAGAGACAAATAATGATAGAATATTAATTATTTATTTTCTATATTACCCCTACCTGTTCTTTCACCACTTTGAATACCGATTGAAGTTTAACATTATTCTCTTCATTGTTACACTTTAGTTATCACTAATTATCTTCCAGCCTTTCATCTTTCACTATAGCTTCTTACTCCATTTGCTTTGTCTTGTCACATGGCGTGGTGTTTCTGATTTATTTATGCCCCTCGGATCTAACAGCATTTCCCTCTTCTGTCAGTCACCCTCCTTTTCCATCCTCCCATATCCTAAATACCCTACTCTATTCATTTCTTCCTCTCACCACACCAATCAAATGTATACATAAACTGCTTTAAAAATAAATAAATTTAAAGGTAATCAATGTGACATTTATAATAGCTATACAGACAATATTATTTGTATTATTTCATTAACGGCAATAATTATTAATCTAATAGTATAGATGAAATGTATTAAATACAGGTTGGACTCTTTAGCTTATCTATCCATTCTATCATCAAAAACATCGTCTTCACTTCCACACTTATTTACGCTTGTCTTGGAAATTGCTCCAGTAAAATTTCCTGGTTGATTTCGTAACCTCGATCCCATTAAGATAACTGAGAATGTTGAAATAAAAATAAAAGTTGATCCTTTATTAAGTTCATTTCTTCCAATTCTCCTAGAGTTGGTGGCACCACTCGTTTGCTATCATGTAACTTTGGGTTTGTTTACGTTTTTCCGATCTTTTTCTTTTTGACCTACACATACATACACGTATTTACATTGATACTTTCACATTCTATGGAGCATGGCTAATGATCTTGGTTAAAGAAAAATCCATATCCTCTGGCGAGGAATCAATCCCGGATCTCTAAATTTGGCAGCGAGCCTGCTAACCATCAAGCCATATAGGAAGTCTTATTATATTTTGTTGAGTTTTAATGCCATACTTTTCATTCAAACAGGCTTTAGATATAATTATAACGTACGCATTGAAGCTTGTTTCATGCTACCTTAATGAACGGGTTCGCAAACCTGACACTGATTCAAACAGGGCCGTAAACTTATAATGTAAACATCAAAGTTTGCAAACAAGTAAACAATAATGTAATTTGCACATTCCGGCTACTTACACATTTTCCTCTTCAGCCTAGTTAGTTCTTAGTCAAACATAACAAACCAATTAATTAAAGAACAATTCTCCTACATCTCATCACGTTTTCTATCATCATGTTATGTCGACTCAATAGCTGCTCTTCTGTATAAGAACATGGACCAGGAATCATTATATCTATAAAATCACAAAATAATGAATTGTGATAATGGACAGCATTTTCTCCATTTTAATTCCCGTAATTGGTTAACTAGCTCTTGTTCATTGTGATACATGCACGGAACTTCTTTTGTTGTTTGTGCTGTCGGTGGTCACCTCACAGGCCGCTATAATAACACAGCTGTTTCAGGTACTCTTGCGATTGCCTGCTGTGCATGTTTCAATTTGTCATTTGAAGGACAGCATATCACGTTAAGTTTATGCCAAGGATTTACGCCACTGAGCTAACGCTTAATTTTAATTATGAATGGCTCCATAATATTTCTTAGTTGCTAAAATTTTCTCGGATTTCAGGGAATGTAAATAAAACAGCAATTGTTGGGAGACCCATGCTGGAAGTGAAAAATGAAAAATAGCCTAAAGCGTCCCACGAAGGGCGAAGACCTCCTGGAAAGCTCATTTATTCGAATGCAGTGAGCTACTCCACGTTAGGGTTACACTTGTTTGTCACTTTTGTCCGATAGATTTGTGGTGATCTATTTAATCACCATTTAATAATAATACTGTTCACTATTTAGTCATTGTAACCTATCTATAGAGGTGCAAAACACTTTGTCGAGTCTTATTCAACGTGAAGAAACTATTTTTTTTCCATAGAATAATTACTTTGGTAATTCAAGAGAAATGAGCATGTGGGTGGATCGTTTCATTATCAGTATTTTCATGCTCCGCACTACATTTATATAGTTTTAAAAATCTCAGACTTTAACAACACGTTCTTGATCAAATGAATCAGACCCTTTTCTCTTTAATTTCACAAGAGGACAAAGTGGGCAATGAAACCAAAACAAACAAATTCAACTTACAACTTAAGCGTGTTTCCAGCATCTCTATGGTAACAAGAGTTTTTCTAACCTCAAACATTGTAAGGGGAAACCCTTGCGAAGCACCAAGTAACAAATAATACTGCATGTTTTTAATGTACTTAGACATATCGGGTGCAATTACCAGATACACCGTAAATGTTGATACATTTGTTGCATGTTTCCAACACTTAATTTGCATGAGTCACGCATATTTTCTTTAGGTTTCCATTAGGGTATGTTGTACTCGTGCTATATAAATACGGCGGGAAGAACTTCAGCCAATCAACGAATAGTGAACGCGGATGGTTACACTGAGGTATGTTTACATCCTGGGTTAGCTTATAAAGATAAATATTAAAGAAGTATACGTATATATTGCCATTATGAACCAAATAATAACTGTAAGCGTTTGAGTTTAATCAAGTGGTTTCTCTGAGCACGTGCTAGAGAGTATAAGTAAAGCATTTTTGAGATTACTTCAGTTATTCGCAAGCAAGCCGTATTATTCACTCATCTGTAGTTTTGTTTGCATAGACTTCTCTAATTATTTCCTTCTACTAAGTTGTTTAATTTTGACCAGATGATTTAATTGCACAACTGGATTGCGAGCATGAATTTAATCGCAGCCTCGGTCGAGTTAAACAGGAAATTTTACTTGAGAGAGAAAGGAGCGGAGAAGGAATGGTATATTTATCGCAGCAGTTCTCGTCGTGATCCTCATTTATTGTGTTGTTTCCCACTCAGAGAGAAGCAGTAGTAATACAATTGGAATTCCTTGAAAAGCAGCGCTTGCAAAGACGGGATTCACACTAAATAATGCCCTTCCTGGGGTGTTAACGGATAAATTTCCACGAGAAACACACTCCTTAAGATCATGTATAAAGCTTCCAGAAGTACTTCGGCCAGTTAATGCTGAAAACTAAGGCAGAAATGTTTTTCCCATACGACAGTCACATACTCCTATACCTTCCTGTGGTAGCTACCGTCTACTTTTGCTGAAATAACACAGGCATTCTAAGCTTTTTCTTCTTTATCTGATTACCCTCCGTTTATGTCGGACTTACACCTCCTAGAACTTACAAGCCTGTGCCTAGGTTTAGATGCCTGTAGGGGAGCAGACGAACCTATGGACCGGGCAGAGAGATATTCTAAGCATTTAGGTGTATGTATTATGTTTACACTATCGTAGATAGAGCATTGCTACTGTATAATTCCTCTCCAACTTTACAGTATTTTTTCAGTTGTCAAGGAGCAAAAGCTTCCTTTTTAACCCCAAATAAATCTAGACTAAAGCAAGCCACCTTAAAACAACCTATCCAGTAAACTTCTACCTGCGGTTAAACCCTATTGAGGGTGGATACATAGCAAAATCATGCAGGCTGAACCTCAGTGTGACAGCACAACGGAATACAGTATTTTGATGTTGCTGCACGTTTTCCTTCATTTGTTTTGAAATAAATTATATTTAAGATACATTTTCCTTCTTACCTTGTCAACTTGAGTGTGAGTTACTAAAGAATTTTCGAATTACCCTTCATGTAAGGGTAGTCTGGGGTGGGTGAATTTTCTTGATAATCTCCATGTTGTATCCTTGGAGGGGGCTAAACATAAATACTAACCTTGAGATTTAACAAACTTTTATGTTATGTTGTTCACAGCACAGGCAGATTGGTATTTTTATAAAAATATTTTGTTTGAGGGAGTCTCAAAATGTATATTTACGGTGAAATCTCAGTATCATATTTTTGGGTGGAATGCAAATCTTCCCCTAGTAGAGAAAGTGGAAAAGTTTTATAATTGCTGAAATATGAACTCATTTTTAGCTTCATAAGTATCCAAGAGCCTACAATTTATACAAAAGCTATATATAAAACAATTTATAAGAAATAAACGGGCTATAGCAAAATTGGAATCTGTTTCCTTTGCAACTTTGCATAATCCATAAGGTTTTTCTCATGCCATCTTTTTCTTCAATAGTGCGACAGTTCCACAACTTAACTCACAATTAAGTGATTCTGATACATTAGTCTGTCTTCCATTGATCAACAAATCTTTTTTTAAATGAGTTATAACGTTTTTTACATCTGCTGAATGAATTCTGGTTCATGAATGTGTGCTACTGTCTTTAATTGGAGAAGAATGATTGCAAAAGGTCACCTCCCAGTAAGTGGGCTCCATTTTTAGCCTCTTGCGTAATGAGATTCTAAGAATCTCTCTCTCGCTTCATTTCACTAATTGCTTCAGATTTTCCAAAAGAAATTACTCTTGACTTAGTCCCTCACATTCCGATCAATGTGGCGATAATGAGCAGAGCTTAATGAGCTGTAAATTGTATTATACTCATTAGCTTTTATAATTTCGGAATTTTTTTAGAACTTCTACATACTCAGTGCTAAAGGTACTGTCTGAAAGGGAACAATGGCCTCACAGCGTAAAATAAAGTGTTACATCTTTCAAAAGATCTGGTGACAAAGCATGCAGGCGGCGCCGTGGCCGAGCGGTTAGCGCGCTCGCCTACCACCTAGGCGGCCCGGGTTCAATCCCAGGGACCCGCATGTGGTATTCGTGGTGGACGAAGCGGCGTCAGAGCGGGTTTTCTCCGGGTACTCCGGTTTCCCCCGCCATCTCATTCCACCGGTGCTCCATCTTCATTCCATGTATCATCAGTGTCACCACCTGCGGTGCCGTAGTAGTAAAAGCGGGCGTTAAACACTACAAACTACAAACAAACAAAGCATGCACCGTGTTTCAGCCGCATGCACCGGCTTCGAGCTCTCTACGACAAGCTTTTATTTCTCCACTTAGGGCAGCGGTGTTAGGTCATAGCGCATAGACCTGTGTTACGTGCTTTTGCGGGGCGGCGTGCTCAAGTGAACAGGGATGAGCAAAGAGCAAGGATGGACAAAACTGATGTTGCGGTTTATGCGCAGTAGTGTCAACACAACGCATCATACCGCTTGGCTATGTGTCTTCGCAGGTTACTGGGACTGGAGTACACTGATCCATGCATAGGATAAGGACCAGTGATGGAAAAACTTAATATTATGTACGCATATGTTTAATAAATGAAATTAGATTATGCTATCACAGAACAAAAATTATCAGCTTCCCCTATAACATAACGAAATATAACTTGTATACTGTTATCTGCATTAGGAACTTATCAAGTCAGAATATATTCTCACTATTTAAACACTAAATTACAGATTCATCTGGTTGTAATAGAAATAATATTGTAGTTCTGTAAATCTTTAGTTTCAGTAGCATCACATTCATCTGTAGAATTTTTTCCCATGCCAATTAATTACTAGAATTTATTACTGGAACAGGCAAGTTTTAATAGTGGCCAGCATATTCTTATTAGAGTTTAACCCTTAATCTTGGCTTTGCATAATTTAAAGTGCTGGCGAACAGCGTCATTGTACGCATGCTTTAATAGCGCTGTAATTCTTTGCTGCGTTCATGTTACTGTCAGTTGTCTTTTCTATACTCCTTCCTAAAACCTAGACTCTCTGCTTAGCTAAAGCTACGTGCTTCGCTTGCTCTAGTGGCGCATTGCGTGGTATCTGGCGTATATGCGCTCCGGTTGACATTCCTGAGTTAAGGGGATGACTTTTCGAGGAAATTTACAGGATGTGAGTTCCTACTAGGTTTCATCATAACCAATAATTAAATTGTTACTTTCTCTACTACATAAAGTAACTAAGGTAAGTATTGTACTCGATCAAAAAATTAGATGTCGAGATTTCCCTGGAAATATATCTTTTGGCGTCCCCTGAATAAAACAAAAAGTATTTTTAGAAAAACGTTCATACATACGTGTGTCTGTCTGAACAGTAGAAAATTCGGTTAAAAACCAAAGTTAGCATTTAGGTTTAATATCTTTAAGGATGCGACATGAGGATTTTTAAGAAAATTCCTCCACTCTAAACAACTCTTTACATGGAACATTTTTCGAAAATTTTGATTGTCTTAAAAAATGGCTCCAACGATTATGATTAAAATGCTGTATGTGTAAGATGTTTTTATGGCAAACAATGTATATTTTGAATTTTATAGCTATAGCCTATGTAGGTCTGTTTACTCTTGGCATTTACATAGCTGGTAAACCGTAAGAGAGACGAAATCCTACCACACAAAAATGTAGATCTCGTTAAAACACACAAATTATTTACAAATGCATTTTTTGTGGAATCAACCATTTTGGAAATAGTCCTTGTAATTTCTCAAATGGAAGGTCGCTATTCATTTTTTATCTGTTTGGCCTTTCAAAGAGCGGAATTTCAATGCTTTAAAAGATTTGACTGTCATTCAAAGCCTATTGATAGATAGATAGATAGATAGATAGATAGATAGATAGATAGATAGATAGATAGATAGATAGATAGATAGATAGATAGATAGATAGATAGATAGATATGGTTTATTTGCCAAAACAATACATAGGTTGTATAGCAACGTCAAGAAAACATACATAAAAATAACATTAAAACATTACAGAAACATGTTACTGCTATGAAACTCTGTGATACTGTACACAGGATTTGAGAGCAATGTAAATTTAACTTTTCTTTTAAATGGCACTAATGGCAGAGCTTTGACATTGTTAGGAAGACTATTAAATAGATTTAAAGATGTAATTTCAAATGAATGTTGAACTTTGCTGTATTTGCATTTGGCAATATAAATATTAGAACTATTTCTTGTGGAGTAATTATGGACTGAAGAACACAATGTATATAAATGTATATTCATCTTAACATACAAGAGACAATTCATGATAAACAAAGAGGGCATAGTTAAAATGCCCAACTGAATAAATAACGGTTTACAGTGTGTCCTAGACGATGTTCCACACATGAGTCGAATAGCTCTCTTTTGAAGTACAAACATTTTATTGGATGAACCATGGTTTCCCCAAAGTAAAATGCCATAACTCAAATGGCTATTAATGCATCCAAAATACAAAGTTTTTAGATAGTTTAAGGGTAAGTATTTCTTTAAAATTCGTAATAGGAAAAGTCCTCTGCTTAATTTTCCAGCAACACTCTCAATATGAGTGCGCCAACCCAAACAAGATTCAAGACTAATGCCCAAAAACTTAACAGATTCAAGAGAGCCAGGATCGGCTGAATTAATTTTAAAAGCAACATCAGCAGTTTTGTTATTATTAACTAATAGGCTATTAAGCTTACACCAATTTTCAATCCTGTTGGACAAATCAGTTATTTTAGAACACACCAGAGTTCTGTCATTTAAAGCAATTGGTATTAATTACCAAATCATCTGCATAGAGGTATGTCCTTAGGCAGTTTTCTTGAATATTGTATGGTAGATCATTTAAAAAAACAAGGATCCACCATGTCCACCATATTTCACCATCACAAAATTAGAAAATATTCCGTTAACATATACGGATTGGTATCTGTGTGCCAAATACGATCTGATCAATTTCAGACTATCATTATTAAAACCATAGTATTTTAATTTCTTGAGCAAAGTATCATGTGAAATAGTGTCGAAGGCCTTTGCCAAATCTAAAAATCGGCTGTGTACAATATCTCCCCTTTCAAGGCTGGAATAACACCTGGTTAAACAAGAAACCACAGCATCAATGGTACTTCGTTTGGCTCGAAATCCAAATTGACTACTTGAAAACAGTGAGTTATCTTCAAAATATTTGGTAATTTGTTTACTTAACAAAATTTCAAAGACCTTGGACATAATTGGCAATATACTAATAGGTCTATAATTTACCAGATCATGTTTGTCCCCTTTCTTATGTACAGGTATGACCTTTGCATATTTAAAAACATCAGGAAACTCGCAAGTATCCAAAGATTAAATATATAAGTTAAAGGTTCAGAAATATATGTAGATGCTATTTTAAGTATTTTTGAGTTAAGTCCATATATATCAAGGCAGGTACTATTATTTAGGGTCAGAATAGTTGAATGGACATCTTCAACCTTCAAGTGATGAAATTTAAAATTGCAATCTATTTTAGGCAGATTGTCCAAAAAGAGGAGCGCCTTATTTTTACTCTGAGGTAGCGAGTTAACAATATCTTGAACCTTACTCATAAAAAATGAATTAAAAATATCAGCAGTCAAATCAGACGGAATATGATTGCTTTTTGAACTATTGTTTATAAACATAGATACAATGGACCATATATATTTTGGTTTATTTGAAGTGTTTTCAATTAGTGAGGAATAATAGCTCATTCTTGTACATTTAAGCATATTTTTATATTTCTTTTTAATTTCTATATATTTGCTTTTTAACTCAGCGAAACCAAAGTGTGCATACATATCATAGTAATATAAACATTCATGTTTCAAGTTCTTGAGTTCAAGGGTGTACCATTTACTTGTGGATTTCTTAGTGGATTTAACAGCACGAGATATTAAGGGAAAATGTGTTTCTACTATTTCTAAAAAAGCATTAAAAATGCTTGACCTTTTCACTAAAGTTGGTAGTGCTATACAACTCAATCCAAAATATATGTCTCAATTGACAAATAAAATTATATGCATTAAAATCATTTAAAGGACGCATAAGATTTAGGTAATTATGCATGTCAATATTAAAATCACACTTATTGTATTCCCATATTCCTCTTGCATCTATAAGAAAATCAGTAGTAAGATAATTTCTGCTAATGTTTATCTCAACTAACATGAACAAGATGAAGTAATAAGAGTTCGTAAGAATAGTATAAGAGTAGAGAAAGTTATGTGAATACAACAGATCTTTTTTAGATTTAGGGGACCTTAAAACATGTCTTGAAATCTCGATATCGAATTTTTGGATGAAATGCAATATCTTCTCTACGTATGTTCGTAATAGAGAAAGCAGAAGTATGTAATAATACTGAACTTTCAGTATAGGTACTTGTAGGTTCTGACTGGAAGCTGTTAAATCAGGCAAGCAGTTGATTATTACTTACAAATCTTTATTTCTCGTGCAAGTCAGCTAATACAATAAGCGCTATTGTTGTTCTGTACTTAAAATTTTAATATGTGTTCATAGCGTAATTGATTCGAATTTCGGTGCATCAAAGAGTTTCTATTTGTGTATTACGGATGGAAGCTTGTTGCGGCTATCAGTACTTCGAGGCTTAACATGCGTTTGATGTATGTAATATTTGTTTTGCACTTAGCTTGGCTTTGCGGCAGTAGTCCGGCCGGGGTTATTTTAAATAGTTTGAACATTTAGTCAAGGACTCCAGGATACGTAATGAGCTCTGAGTTTTGAATCTATAGGGATGTAGGCTCGATTCTAAGCCGAGTGTGGAGGTGTGAATGAAGTGTGAATGTATTTCGAGTTAGAATTGATTAACAACCAATATTGAACGAGCTTACAGTCGAAGTTGTTTCTAAGGTCAAAACCCCCAACGTAATCACAGAAGCTAAAGAATGCTATATAAACGAAAGCAATTAAAAAAAGTTTCGGGCTGTTGCCATTAAGACGAATGTACTCACAAAGCAGAGTACTAAATACGTATGATGGCGATGATGATGTAATGGTACAAGTCAATGACGAACGATTTCGTCTGCTCCTTCCTTTTTCACATCGTTAAGATCAGTTGAGAGGATCCTGGACCGAGCCCTTGTTCTACCTCATTGCAGTCAGCCGCACGGTGGAGCAACAGAAGGCACTCTGGGTGGTGATTGGTTATGGAAAACGAGGTCAGCGACTACAGTGCCGAACTGGATGGTGGCCCTGGGTAACGCAGGCAGTCGTCGTCAGTTGAACTAGCAAGTGGGAGGAGAGGTAAAGTCTAGGTATAGTGGGAACAAGTTTAAGCCTTTTCCAAATTGCATGCGAACTTCGTTTGACAAGTTGAATTTCTAAAACCCACATCATTATTTATTCCCACCCCTTTAGCCTTTTTAAACACTTCTGGGGAGAAGTTCGGCATGAAAGCTGCGGTATAGATTTTTTATTTCTCAAATTTGCGTATTAAATATATTGGTGGTAGTAAGATGGAAAAGGTGATGGGAGGTTTCTACGGTTGCTTATAAATTACTTGAGAATCAGTTAGAAGAAAATAATTGTATATACATGTACCACTTTTCTGAAATTGAATATTATGTTTACATAGGTGTTAGGAGTGTAAGTGCTTATATCTTTTACTGGTAATTGAGACAGTATAACTAGCAATACTAACAATATTACATCAATATTTACTAACTTATAATTTTACTTATTAAGAGTAATATGCTTTCAGGTTGCTTAGTACGCACGCGTTTCATAGATGGCATGACGGTCTCGCGATAACGAATGGTACACTAGAACTAAGTTCCAATGATCTCGCGCTACCTAGGCCGATAGGTTACAGTTCGTGGTGTGAAACAAAACGGATGGTATATACAGTAAGCATTGTACAAGGCACGGCGTAGTTACGACCATGCAAAAAAGTATCAAGCAGGAAATTTTTTATTTGTATGTGGGAAAACTGTTAGACAAAGAGAAAAATAACTAACACACCGAAGTAAATACGAACTATATATATATCTGTGTGTGGGATGCATTCCTTAAAGCACGCATTCGTAAATTGTAAAAGAGTTGAGTTGAATTGTACTCATAGCTCTCTATTAGCTAATAAGCGGAGCGAGGCATTTCACTAGCAGCTTCTTCAAGTTTGGTGCACACGGATGTAGCCCACGAAATACCGGGCACTGACTACGTGAGCAAATCTTCCTCTTATGCACACTCAATCAAACGACATATAGTCGCGTACAAAGTAAACGTGCATCTGTAGATGAGTAGCTAATTTGAAGTTATATTCAGGTTTACAGGACAGCCATTAAGTCTCACATTGACACATTGAAATATGCAAAAGGTACAGTACAATAAGAACTTGACTTATATGTGACAGTTTGAAATATTTACACATACCATTCATAACTTTACACATTTCGTAACCTGTTGCAATAGATGACTATATAAATTATCAGCGTTTCAAAAACAAAACACACCTTATATGTGATGCTTTCTCTGTCTGCAAAGTAATACTTTAAATCTAACTCCTCCACAATTTTATACATAAATTTATAACTGGAATGTTGCTGAGACATACCTTAAAATGTATTACAATTACAAATTAAAGAGAGTTGGGTTCCCTATTAGCAACTATTGCACTATACTGTTGGATCTGTTTAGTTAAGGCATATGTAGCTGGTTCACAAAGGAAATTTGCACTACCCACAACTAATCACCGTCATAAATCCATCATCACGGTTCAGAAAAGGCAAATGTCTGTCCCTGTCCTTGAAAACCAATAGCAACCCTGATTTTAAGAAAGTGACAGTTACATGTGGAGTTTCAGTTGTCAAAATTCTAAATTCCAGTTCTTTTCTGTTTCATTAGCTACAAAAGTTCAGGTTCAGATGTTGCAACTCTGCCTGAAAGGAGTGAAGAGGAAGGACTCATGTTGTAAAACGATTATGAGGGTTCCTCAAAGGCGGCGGCCAAACTGCACACTCCTTGATTAAACAGGCTCTACTATGCATCCTGGAGTGTCTGTGCCTGACCTTGCCCTAATGTCCGTGCGGTCGTAACCTGTAGTGCCCTTGTGGGACTGGAAAGGTACAGAAATGTCTAGCCGTGCTAATCAGAAGGCTGCGGATTTCGCAAGCAGTTTGCTTCAGGTTGTCTACACACAAAGCATTAGATCCCTAGCACACAATGTCAATAGCCGTGGCTATGAGTCACAGATATGGAAGGAGCGCATCAGGTGACCAACACAAGCGTACAGTCAGGTGAATAAACAACTACGCATGGCAATGCTATCGTCTGTAGAACATATACTGCCTATTTCCCATTACTGTATGTAATATACACGGCGCAAACAATGTATACTACTCGGAACTGCTGTATGCAGCATTTATTTTATTTTTACAACACTTAAAATAAAATTTTGGTACAGTATTATCACAATTATCGTTTCAATGCACAATGCGTTTATACATTTTAATATGCATGCTATGCATTTTCAACAGTATAGCTCATATCTTTAGTGATACAATATTCCATAAGATATACATTTTTATTGTTAGTTGCTCCAGTGCATGCAACTATTGCAGTGAATCACCATACACATCTTGAAGTTACTGAAGGTGAATCTCTTACGATTTGCAGTAAGATAATCCTTATATCGCGAAAAACTGCGTTTTACGTCGCAAATCTAATTATAGGCCACAGAACCTCTTATATAATCAAGTACCTTTCCATATGGATATTTTAAGTACCCCTTCAGTATTGCTCTTGCATTTGGTACGGTTATTTTGTGTACTTTTCCATGGAACTTTTAAGAAATTGGTTGTGTAATTTGTTACATGAGATATTAGTCCATATTATCATGTATAAATCTGCAAAAAAGGTCAGATTGTGTGCTTGGATATGAGATAGAGGGCATAAATTCATTCGGTTCATTTGAACCCACCAAATGGGTCTGTTGGCAATGTCGTTTACCACAACAATGTTGTACACTGTTAAAGCGTTTGTTCCCTCCTACTTCTGAATGCCACAGTTTTCATTTTATTACATCACCATTAATAGTAAAATACTGTGAACCAAATTCTTTACTATATTCCTGTACTCTCTCTGCGTGTTTTACACATAACCACGTATGTGGCCAAAGAAAGCGACACGGAATCGGCACTTGAAGACAGCAGGAGAAGGTGGAGTGTATATGCGCACAGACTGTACAGGGAGTGGGGGTAGGGGTGGAACCTTTAACAGCACTGCCTAAAGTCCAGTTGCAGCGCAACCTAATTTCTGTTCGTTCGAGCATTAGTGCCTAAGAAATTCTAGTAATTAGCTATAATGGAAATAACTTGATGTGACACGATATAGCGAAATGCATGTAGGAGTTCATTTGCTCTATATGATTTGTTGTAATATTTCGTCTGCTGGTCTATTACTATGTGTACTGCTTGCCTACATTGAGGGACGAAAAATCATAGGGTGACAGCATAAACGTCACGTCACGTATCCACGGCTGTGAATGCTAAAATGACTAAAATGGTTCTGGTTCTGCAGCCGAATGGTACATTGCGAGATGCGCCATGTTAACTCAGCGAATCCAATACAGAATTTTATAGTCTTTTTCTCCGCAGGGCTTCATTCTTATGGAGATGGGACTGGAAACGTTCCAGAGAAGGGCGCGCCGTGTTCGGAATCCCTAACGAGTGCTGCCACGGTAACATAATAATGCTACCAAGTCTGAGCGAGCTGCCTGCCATTAATTACTTACGTGCTTTTTTATGTCCCATTGTTCCAATTTAAGGGCCGCAGCAGAGGCCGTACTGCCTTAATGTTTGTTTCATCCCTCTTTTCGATCTTCGTTATGGACGAGTTGACATCGTTACTGGGCGAATGTGCGCTCCTCACTCAGTAAGCAGGAGAATTACGTCACATTAGACTGAGAACAGATTACAAAAATATTATTGAAGCACGCACACCGTCTAAATCGATAACGTCAAACTCAACCTCACTGCAAAGGGTTCATATATGGTGCACACTGCACTTTAAATAGATAAATAGTAAACTATCATAGAAAATACATGTGGTGCTCCTTTTCTGTTTGTGAGGCCATCTTTAGTTTCCGGTTCCTTTATAGGCAATTGTTGCTTGTTATCTCATACCTCAGTTTATGTATCTCTATACACTTATGTATAACAAATGCATCCTCTAAGCCAGGATCGAATTGACTAAAACTGTATGAAGCCCTGCTTCCTATAACTAGACACAGGCCAAATACGAAATTGGCAAATAACTGTTTTTTTTCCACCAAAATATGAAGATAAAACATCGCAAAATAATATGAAATACATATTTTAAATCAAGACATCTGAAATCTAATCACTTTGGAGCAGGTTAAATTTATTAGTTTGTAAAGAGAAGTTTTGTAGAATTTTGTCCATATTTAATAATAAAATACGAATGAAACAGAACAAATTTGATAGCCTTTACAGACCTTATACATTGTGACACCTTTAAGAAAAAAAAAAAAAAAAAAAAAAAAAACAAAAGAAATTATTAGTGCTCTGTACTTTGTTACTACTAATTAAATATGCCGTTTCAATATTATCAGGCAAAAGATTGCATCTTCTGTCTGTCAAAATTGAGCGAGGTGACTCCAAGGTAACGTGTGACCTTGCTTCGGAAGGTAGTAGGTTCGATTCCCGTGTCGACCATCCCGAGCCAAGGGTTTTTGCGGTTTTTTCCCCTGTCACGAGGGAAATGCTGGAATGGGTAACAGATCTCCGAATTTCCCGTCCTTTGATTTAATTTCATCCGGCTTTTCAGGATTCTCTGTCGGCTGCATTGCGAGGGTGGCGCTTTTCCGTGGGTGATGGCTGCGCTCTGTAACTACGGTTCTCGATGCCGAGGTGGCGTTGCGGCCGTCTTTGGTTTGTGGTCGAATCCTGAATGGCAAGCACCGAGCGCAAACCAGATGAAGTACCTGGAAATCTATAAACTAACCCTTCTGCCCGGAGTCTGACCAACAACAGCCGAACCAGCGTGTTAAATACGAAATCCCTCCCAATACGTAAGTAAATCAATCAGTCAATCTGTGTGATGGAAAATATCACTGTACGTCACATGATATGATGGTTCGCGCAGCCTTACATACCAAATATTTATATGTGCAATGTGCCACTACCTACATGAAGACCTATTTTCGTTATCCGATTATTTGACATTCGTGTTATGCGATCTACCCAATTCTGTTTGTGTATATATATATATTACTATTTATGTTATATATTTTTAGTTGTTCTCTGTATGTGTCATTTCTCACGTAATCTAAACGAGTATATCCAGCAATGCTTCTTATAAATTTCATTTCTGCTGTTTCCACCATTCTTCTATCCCTTCTGTTCATTACCCAATTTTCGGAACCATAAGTCAATATTGGTGTGGCCATCACTTTATAAAACTTCATCATAGTTTCATTTCGAAATTTATTTTTCAGAGTTGGTTTAAGCGTTCCACATATATTCTGAAATTTCTATAATTTTTGTTTTATATCTCTGTCATAAAATGAAATATCAGATCCCAGGTAATTAAAATATTGTAGTTGTTCTATTGTTTTATCTTTAATTACTATTTTTGATAATTGTAATTTTGATGTTTGTATTTCATTTTTACTATTAATTTAGACTTAAGGTGGAACTTTGGGTCGTGGTATTAAATATCCGTGGTATTTACCTTGGCAACTGAGGGGAACCTCAGTGAGTGAGATTGGCCGGCCCACGGGACTTGAAGCCAAGACCTCCTAAATGTGGGCTGCAAACATTCCACCTGTCATCCCACTCGGTTTCATGGTGTTATTCCTCGCTGAACTGTAGTGTTTTTTAACGTTAAGTTTCATTATTTTTAACATTAAACGCACTCACATTTGCTCCTATATTGATACGTACAGGCTCTGTAAAAGGGATAGGGATTTATTCTAGTTAAAGAAAAACTCCCAAACTCAGCTGAGAATTGAACAAAGGATCTTTGGATGGAGAAGCCAGAACGCTGACCACTTGATCCCAGAGACAGTCATTTGTGTTTTCTTTTGGTCTCTCTTCTATTTTCTTAGTTGCTAAATCGCATTTTCCACCTTATCACTGCAAAATTCTATCCATAAAAATTAAACATATCATAGAACAAAACTTGCACTAAATTATCGTTTTGAACCAGTAATATGAAACACAAACCTGCAGTTTGGACATGATGGACTCGCAGCACAACCTCCATATTTCTAATTCACACCCTAAAGGATACATATTGTGTATTGGAAGTTAAAATTGATTGAAATCCAGGAGGTTAATGATAACTGGTTTAAAATGTATTTCTGTTGGACAAAAGGAAAGTAACCGCTAGTGAATTTCCTACTTTTTCACACAATACAGTGAGTGTTGTTTAACATGACATTGGTTGCTACCAGAGGCTGTAGCTCCAAGCAATACATCAGTGCGTAATTGCAGCTCTTGGGTATAAACCCTCTGGGTCATGAATAATTTGATGGCTACAGCGGCGTGTGTGTTTCTGCAGCAGTAACTTCTAAAATTAACTTTACAACTTCTATATGAACATGGCGAAATTGGATTAATAGGACCCCTATGCAGTAACCATATTTTATTTTTGTTGCCTATGAAGTTGCTTGTGCGCTCTCACAATGGCAGTACTTACAGGGTAGTAGGTATTGCTGTTAATTGTTAATTCCTTCTACATGCCTAAGATCTGTACTTCAGGCGTTTTCTGTATTTCCAGTAAAATGTATTTATTTCTACAATAGGGCTGGTTTCAGCATTAATATCGGCATGTATGAAATGCAGGTGAAATGGATCACTAGAGAGTTGATGATCTGGCATTTGGTGGAATAAATGGCGGGGGAAACAGGTGAACCCGGAGGAAACCTGCTTAGACGCGTTTTATGCACCACAAATATCACATATGGGTCCCGGGGATCGAAGTCTTGGTGAAAGGCGAACGGTCTAACCGCTCGGCCACGGCGCCACCTAAGACCATATCTAATGATTCCTAAAGTCTCCAGACCAGCGAT
Organism: Tenodera sinensis; assembly: GCA_030765045.1. NCBI lineage: Eukaryota > Metazoa > Arthropoda > Insecta > Mantodea > Mantidae > Tenodera > Tenodera sinensis. Next base: position 163,965,653 of record CM060965.1, read on the forward strand.
GCTCAACCTTGTCTCCTACGTGCTAATTGCGTCACTTTCTCGCTCTAACCCAAACTCCTTCCTTTTGTACATGAAGTATTATCCCTTCATTCATTCAGATAACCAAGCATTAAATAGGTTTGTTTTTGAGTCCTATAAATACCTCATAGCTGGGCGAATAGCTATGCATATACATGCATATATTCAGGGGTGTAGGTGCAGATAATTGGTACTCTAATATGTATATCCCTCGAAGTTTACCTTTTCTCTCTTCTAGCAGTTTTCTCCCAAACACATCAAATAACTTACTACCTGAAATTTCCTGCACGGTGTAATATGAACAATCCCAGTCAGATAGACCACCCGATTTGCTTTCACTCATTCTCACTACAATGTCTGTTATTTTTGCAGTAAGCATTCGAACTGTTACATTTTGAAATAAGAAATGAATGTAGGTATTAGAAATGCAAGGATAAGCATTAAATGTATTTAGATTTTCATTTTCATGTCTTTCTCTATTAAAGTCTAAGTTATAGACAACGCAAATAATGAATATTTGGTTAGGTAACAATCTTGAATAATTTCTCTATTTTTATCAGTTTCCTGAGAGTGATCTCACATTGGTTGTCACGAGACTTGCTCACTCAGGGAAAATAAACACATATGGCTTGAGTGTATCACACGTATTTGGAGCTACTAACCAACTGAAAACATGCTATTCTTTAACAACTAAAATTATTAGTCTGCAAATGAAGTACTATTTTAATGCTTTTCATAAGACCATCCTGAGTTAGCAATATAAATATCTGTAGATATATCGCGAACATTCTGTATATACAAATATACACACAAACTAAGCTATGAATAATTAAACAACACCGTTTTAAAGCTGCCTTTTAAAATCACAGAAGGTGAGGGAAAGATCCAAGTAAATGAATTAAATCAACATTTTAATGTATAAAATGCACATTTATAATACCGAATCCATAAACGCTATTAAGCTTGAAGTTTGGCATACACATAGCCGTTGTACTTGTGAAGCAACTTTTTTAATTCTTCCATATGTATCCTACTTATAACTCCATCATATCAGTGGCTTGTCATGTGGAACATATTGCCTACTGGCAAAATGTTAGTGTTGAACAGTGTATTTTTGGAGTTCTTAAACGTCACACACACACGCACGCACGCACACACACATTCACACACACACGCACACACACACGCACGCACGCACGCACACACACATACACACACTCATTCATACTTCCAGACTCTGGAGGATAAATCATAATCTTGAACTTGTGTTATCCAGCAGATTGTTTATCAACCTATAAACTAAAACTAAACCCCGGCGCAACAGCTCATGAAGAGCCAAGGCTCGCCGCTTAGCTGCTGCGTCCCCCACCTCTGCTCACTAAAGGCGTCATTGGTGGAGTGCAGTACTGGAGGATGGGGCGTGGTCAGCGCCCCGAGTCCTCTCGGACAGTTATACGGGAGCTAAGGAGGCTGAGTGCACCCTGTGCCAGACCTCCCAGAGGGGATAAAATACACATGCTGGTACCGGTGATCGAGCCCGGGTCCTCCGCGCCAGAGGCAAGCGCGCTACCACTTTCGCTACGGAGGCGGTCGTTTATCAACCTATAGAATAAAATAGCTTTTCCAATGTCTCTTCTGATTCTCAGTTTAGTTTATATTTTGTCAGTAAATCCTTATAAGAATACATTGGAATACTAATGTTCATAACTTACAAATATTCAACTTGTTAAATACAGTGTTCTTTAATTTGTACCCATGCGATATTATAGCATTTAATAATCCTTGATATCGCACGTAAGCCAATATATAGGTTTTATTAAATTTCATTAACACGTTTTTAATTATATATTATTCCGAAAAGAACCGAAGCAGGGTATGGTGATTTTTGGTTTGCACAATGTATGTTCTTCTCCTTACTATATTATCAAAAATTAGAGAAGACCTAAGGATTTATAGTTTGTAGTAGAAACTAAAAGCAATTAGAAAGAACATTTACTGAGAATGGAAAACTCAAGATTACCAAGAAAGTTGTTGGAAAGGAGATTTGAACGTTTATAAATAAAATCAGATACAAAAGGCAGGCTTCACTTCAAGAGGACGGTACAGTTCAATGATAGGCTGAACCAGGGGTGGGTAGCAGGGTACTCAAGGTGAGAATTCACCCTCCCTCTCGTCCCCACTGCGCTCTTTCAACATCCAGGTAGAGCCAGCTAAACCGGTTGCTTCTGGCTGTAGTCGCGTGGCGGTGTAAACAGAACAGCGGTGGCTGCACATGCGGCATGAATGAACAACGAAGGTTTAATCAGGACTGGGAGAACAAGTACTTTTTGTTCATTTTCCCTAGCCATAGACGAAACCACTGATATTAAAGATCCATTTACATATGAACTTTTGGTGGCCTAAGATGGACTTCAATTGAATTATTTAACCACACAAAAACACAATACACAGTTCAGGAAAATCTCATTTGGATTTGTACACATCACTGCCGAAAATATTTCCCAAGCTGCGCCTTTTTGCAAATAAATTACTGGCCGTGTTTGGTACTACTTGTCAATGTGAACAATTGTTTAGCATATTGACATTGAACAAGAGCCAACCGTGTAAAAGGGGAGTATCATTATGGCTACGCCACTATCTAATAAAATGCACATTTTAAATAAATTCAATAGACTTTTCATATGAATTACAACGTTTATTTTTGAGAATACAGTATAGAAACTTTTAAATGTCTTTAGTAGTACAAGGAAACTGCATAACAACTATTGTATAACAAAACGAAACAAAGGTAATAAACATGTTAATTCTATAGAACTGCTTTTGTCAATTTAAGGTTTGACTAGAGCTACCACATCAGTAATATGGTGAGAGAACTGTTTCTCACACAACGCCAATATGAGCCATCTACGCCCTTCACTCATATTCTCTAGTATCATTTACCCTCTTTGTGCTTTCCGAGTCAACTTGAGTTCAAAAGTATGCATTTGATTACGTCGCAAAAGATGTTTCACCCGAAACTCGAATGACCACCTCTGAGGCACACATCCTCTATTTAGTTATCTGTCTGACAGAAGGAAACAGGGAGAAGTGGTTGTAGGGGTAAAGCATTTCACACTTCCAGTGCTCATCTTGCCGGGCCTGGGCCAAACCCTGACTTGATGGTCATTCATGATCGCTATGATGTCATCCTTCCCTGACAACATCGTCCCAGTCACTTCATATACATAACAAATAGCTTTGTTCTCAAAACAAATCCTGTTCAACCAGTTACATTGGATTCTACTAGGCAACTCTCAGTAAAGTATAAATTCATTTCGTTAGATCTCTTGCTAAATTGCAAGTATTATTATGAATGCTTCATTGTAAGCCTCATATTGTGGTACTTGAGTTTTGTTCCTAGTATTTCTGATGTAATAACCATTATTTTCAACTTATATAAAATACAGTAATACAGAGGTATTTTTACATCTGGCAAATAACCTTGCTAGGATCTCCGCGAGTGACGTCATACAACTTGATGGTGGGGGTAACATTTGTTTCCTACTTGAAATAAGACTTGATAATGCGAGCGGACACTGTACCTAATCTCGAACTGTTCCGCAATGTTTACTGCACCTGGCATCCCTACAAATGCAAATACAAAAGTGCACCCGACCATAAACCACTACGCAACTTCCAGCCATTCATGTCTAAAAATACTTCTGTACTGCTACTAATTGTAGGAAGATACATTTACACGAACGGCGTTATCAAATTATGGGAGATGTAGTCGTAGGAAAATTTAGCACCGAGCGGGATTACTTACGTGGAAGCATATTCAGAACTACGTCCTGTTGAGATAAGTAAATAAAACTCCATAACTCTTTGTTAACTAAGTTATGACAAATTGTGCACTACGGAAGGAACAGCTTGAGCGCGCCGGTATTAGTGAACCTATTTCCATAATGTGGCAAAGCTCGACCTTAACATAAATGCATCCGGTAGACTTTGCTGGTGACTTATCAACGGAAACTTACCTTCACTTCCTCAGTACAAGTGCATTTAATGCAGGAAAACAAACATCGCTTTATGCATCCGGAATGGTTTCCGTACATCCGTTACTCCCACTTCCCCGGCTCTTTATGGTCAGAGGTGAACCGCAGTTGTAGTGTGAGCTATGTCAAAATTATTTAAAATTCTATATCGAGATTTCACCGAAAATACGTATTTGGAACAATGTAACCCCAAAACGAAATGCCCGATAAATATCAAACTCCCTATTTAGATTCAGATACTATAGATGCCACCCCAGGATTTTGAACAAAATTTCCCCACACTCCGAACTATTCCTAATACGACTTTTCGATACTTTCAAATTTCTCAGAAAAGGCTAATGAGTTTGATTAAAACACCATACAATGCGATTAATTGTTGTTCCACACAATAGGCGTGTGTAGGACAAGGTTGGCGGCGCCGTGGCCGAGCAGTTAGCGCGCTCGCCTACCACCTAGGCGGCCCGGGTTCGGTCCCAGGGACCCGCATGTGGAATTCGTGGTGGACGAAGCGGCGTCAGGGCGGGTTTTCTCCGAGTTCTCCGGTTTCCCCCGCCATCTCATTCCACCGGTGCTCCATCTTCATCCCATGTATCATCAGTGTCACCGCCTGCGGTGCCGTAGTAGTAAAAGCGGGCGTTAAACACTACAACAACAACAATAGGACAAGGTTGTAAAGGGTAGAATGAGACTGAAAAATTCAGTGCCATGACAGGGATATGAACCAAGGATCTTCTGGTCTCCTTCCGGCCGCTCTAACCACTGAACTGAGATCTCCTTGTGTGGTTTAGCTGGGAAAATGCGAGTGAGTTGGAGAATTTAAAGTCGTGTTGGCACGTTGGCCATGGTAGCTCAGTGGCCAGAGCGGACCTGAAGATCCGTGGTTCAAATCCCGACTATGGCATTGAATTTTTCAGTCTCATTCTACCCCTTCTAAGACACCATATGTTTAGGATATTTGCGGACATGACAAATAACATTATACCTTATTTTGTGGGAACAAATTATAAATCCCTCTTCACTAGGAATACATTTTGTAATAATAACTGGTGAACTATAACAGATAGACAGAAACTACTACATAAAAGCGTAACGGAAGTTTGTTTAAAATGTTTTTTGTGGTATTAGCCCTTTCCGAGACATTGGTGTGAATGTTTCAATTCTTCGGTAACCGCTATTCAGTTATGGATGGAGCATGGAATTACTAGAGCAGCATATACCGACGGAGTTTTACATCGATAAATTACATTTATCTCCCTTTAACGAAATATGTAAGAAATACTTCTATAAAGGCTTATCTCAATTAACATTAAATAGATAGAATAATAGTTCGTAAGATTATTTATGGGAATAAACAATAGTGGTAGATAAAGTCATGTGCAAATATAAAGTTTTTATTTTTGTAACGCATACCCAAAATAGGAGAAGTATGTTACAATCGACTAAAATGTTCCAGATTGAAATATTTTTGGTAATACATGTTTTCAGGCTAGGTTGATTCAGAATAGCTAAATAATTTCAAAAACGTGCATGTATGATATATACTCGTCTACCTGTCTATGTACAGCTTATTTAAAAAATAATGTTTCATAAGCGCCATATGGCATAATAAAATTGAGGAAACGACTTTTTAAAAAGTCTGATGTTACACTCACATGACTTTCTCTACTTTTGTACTAACTATTTTTGTAAATTCTCTATCTTCTTCGTGTTAAATGGGATCAACATTTACGAAGTTATCTTATTGCTAATTCTCTTGTAGCTGTAAGGAGAATTTGGGAATACAGTAGGCTTTAAGGAATAGTCAAATGGTTTTAAGAGCTGGTTGCCATATGCGGGCTTTGAAGTTCCTCCTTTGTATAGCCAACAAATAAAAAAAAGCTCTGTCATTTGAGAAAATATAATATTCGAAAATTCAGACAAATAACAAGGATACATCTGCGAAATGGTTCACTCCACAAAAATGTATTACACATCATTGTAAATTTTAACAAAAGCTAAGGTTTTTTTGTGTAACTCCGCTTATCCCGAACAACCTCTTCCACGAAAAACAGTTATTATTTAATTATTAAATATAAGGCGTAGGTAATATAAGAAATAAAATTAAATATTTATTCTTCTTTTAACTTTGCATGCTATTCACTCATTCTAATTGAGATGGATATAACCATAAGATACGACAAAAGATTACAGTAGGAAAAATCTCATGAATTGCACTCACATGACTTTCTCTACTCTTACAAACTCTTATTCCTATATTTTCATGTTAGTTGAGATAAACATTTGAAGAAATTATCTTATTGCTGATTCCCTTGTAGGTTCAAGGGGAACATGGGAATACAGTAGACTTTGAGCGATATTCAAATCTTTTACGCTTTTTTGCTTGCACGGCTAGAAAGAAACTGCATAACGATCTTTCATTTGATGAAAGTTTTAAGTATTACAAAACTCACACAAATAACAAGGAACATCTCCAAAATTGTTCGCTCTACAAAAAAATGATTTGGGCATAAATTGTGTGTTTTAGCAAGATCTATATTTTTGTACAGTAAGATTTGGTCTAACTCCTACGGTTTACCAATTATGGAAATGTCATTCAGAGTAAACAGGACTACATGGGCTATAGCCACAAAATTCAAATTATAAATTACATTTTTCATAAGAATATCTTAAACACATGGCATTTTAATCAAAATCGTTAGAGCCATTTTCGAGAAAATCAACATTTTCGAAAAAGTTTTCATGTAAAGGATAGTTTAGAGTGGAGGAATTTTCTTTAAAATCTTTTTGTGGCATCCTTAAATTATATTAAGCTTAAATACCAACTTTGGTTTTTAACCGACTTATCGTTTTTGAATTATGCTGTCCACAGACTGACAGACACACACACGTACCTTTTCTAAAATGTTTTTTTTTTTTTGGATTCAAGGGACCTGAAAACCTATATTTCGGGTGACATCACGACATTGAATTTTTGGATGGAATACAATGTTTCCTCTACGTACCATATGTAGTGGAAAAAGTAAGTCTTTCCTCTTAGTACACACAGGTGAGTTTAAATTAACCCTGTAGTGGCATTAATTATATTGAAATATTCATTGTCATTTTGCTTGAATGTTTCTACTCTTTAAATATGTGTTCAGGAACAAAAACGTTTTTCGCTTCTGACGAGCTAATGTCTGTTTAACTTGTTTTAGCGAGCTGTGTACAAAAAGTGTATATTGCCGTAGTGCAGTGTAATTGCAAAATTGCAAACAAATGGCATCATTAACTGAAAACAGACCTAAAAATAATCTTTTAGCTGCATAAGTTATTTAGTAGCTATGAAATCAACAGATATACAGAGGATTATTACTTTCTCTACTACGTACTTAAAGTAGAGGAAGTATTGTATTCCACCCAAAAACTTGATATCAAAATTATAAAGGAAATATATGTTTGTGACTCCCTGTATCCAAAATAAGCATTTTTAGAAAAAAAATCGGTTACATTACACTCACGTTACCTTCTCTACTATTCTAGTAACTATTCTTACAAACACTTATTCATTTCAGTCGAGATAAATATTTGCAGAAATTATTGCTAATATTCTTGTAGGTGCAAGGGGAATATGGAAGAAACTCCAGTAGTTGGATAGCTATCCTATTTGAGGGTGGTCATAAAGACATACTTGCTAATAGATCTGTAGAAAAAGAAAATTATAAATATGAATGATAAAGGATAAAAAATCGTATAACGTAAAATATTTGACAGATAAGGAATAGGAAAGCTAATTATTTTAGAATTATTTATTTAATCTAGTGTTGTATACAGGTGATCCTGTAAAATTTACAAAGTAGCACGTACAATATGTAAACTTATATCTTCTAAAACACTTAATTATAATTCAAAACGTCGAAAGAAATTAACAGTAAATTTAGTAATCACTCCACCAAAAATAGACCAATCACTTCCCAATTTAAAATGTTGTAATTCTCTCTTAAATAAGGAATGCAAGGCTCATGATGTAATGTTTTCCCCTTATCGATCTCCTTAATTTGGTCTATATTTATTTCAAATCGGATTTTAGGATCAAGCATTAATCCCCTATTTTGTCACCTGTCAATGCCAATCACGTCTATTCTTTCTTAAATAAGGTTAGAAAACGTGTTGTCAACGAAAATATTACAATTTTGAAAGCATCACAATGTATACGTTTCAATAAATCGTAATTAATTATTCCTGGATATAAAAATCTTCTTATTAATATTTCCGCAATCTAGTATTTATATTCTAATCTTAAGCGAAGAAGAAATATATGTGTGTGTGTGTGTGTGTGTGTGTGTGTGCGCGCGTGCGTGCGTGTGTATGTGTGTGTTATATAGTAATCAATATAATTACTAATTCCGTATATCAAATGCCTTGTCATGGCCTACAGTAGGCTTTGAGCGATAGTCAAATCTTTTATAGCTGGTCTTTGGAGTTCCGGCATTTCTGACATTTGAAAACCATCACTGTTAAAAGATTGGCTTCGCTTAAGCCTGCCGCATTCTATTATTTCCATTGAAACCATAATTAAATGTACAATACTTTTTAAATGTTTACTTGGATTAACATAAAGTACACAAACGAATAAGAGCTTGTAAGCAGAGTTTGTACAAGAGAGGAGAAAGTCATATGCGTGTAACAGATTAGATTTTTTAATGACTGCTTTTATCGAATGCTCTTTGGCTTGCCGTGCATCTCCATGCTTCGAGTGTTGCTGGTTGCAAGGAGAAGCGTGTTCCATAGTTAATATCTTGCCTTAGTGTCCCTAATTAGAACCGCGTATACTCCGACGTACAGTGTGGCGCGCTCTCAATCCAGCTTCCTTCCTGTGTCACAGTTATTAACAGTGATCCCAATGGCATCTCAAAACTCTCAGAGTGGGATTCCCTGCAGTGTTAATACAGAAAGACGAGACTCGGCTTCTCTCCCCCCATAATGACGCGTTAAATCTCTTGACAGATGTACACTGTGAAAAGCGCAAACACGCCGCAACATTTTTCAGAGTTAATAAGCCTTGGTCTAAAAGGATGCGAGAAGCTGCACTCTTCAGAAATGGGATGAACAAATGTGGATTGTCACCTTCTGCTGAAATCACGCTAGCGACTTCAAGACAAGCGAATTGTGGCGACTTATATTGCATCTATGTGATATTAACCTCCTTTATTTTTCTTTTCATATGAAATAATATAAATTTCTTCTTTGTAATGATTTGCCAGAAACAGACCTCTGTGTTTCAGACCATGGTGGTTGTTAATATGCAAATAAAATATTTAAAGGAATCTATACGAGTCCACGAGTTGTATTCTAACCTAGCGGTTTGAACAAGATATTAGGGGTAAAAGTGCGGATAATTTAAGAAATAGTACCTTAATATGTATACATATCGGTGTTTTTTTTTTTTTTCCTCTCTTCGTTTAGAACTTGTCCTAGAAACCAATCGCATAGTCTAATACCTCAAGTTTTCTGCACAGTTGTAACTGTGTCGCAAAATGAACAATGTATTTGAGATAGACTATCCGTTTTGCTTCAAACCTCAATGCGCGATTCAATGATGGTCATTATCCTTACAGAAAGCATTAGAATTTTGTTCCGATACACCATTCGTTACCACGAGACCAGACCACTTTGTATATGTCTTATTGTGCCACGCCTGCTTAAAAATACTAAAAGTTTTAAAAACATCCTTGACTTCCCGTTTGGCCGCTGCGTCCCCCACCTCTACCCACTACAGGCGTCATGAGAGCGGTGCAGCACTGAAGCGTGGGATGTTGTCAGCACCCCGGTCCCTCCCGGCTCGTTATGCGGCTGTCTTTATGAAGTAGCCCCTCAGGGACCTGTCGAGGCTGAATGTACCCCACGCCAGATCTCCCAGCGGGAGAAAAATCCCCACGCTGGCACCGGGAATCGAACCTGGGTCCTCCCGCCAGAGGTAGGTGGAGACCACTGCGCTACGGAGACGCAGTATTATGCAATCTGAAAACATGCTGCTCATAATAAGTAAAATGAGAAGTCCGGAAATGAAGCAAATATTGATGTAATATTATTCATTACACTGTCCTCAATTACCAAAACAAATATCTGCACTTATACACCTGAAAGCCTGTATGTAGCATTTGTATAACTTTCTCTAGTCACTTTTTCTATTCTTACTAAATCTTATTCTTTTGTCCCCTTGTAAATCAAGATAAGCTTTCAAATACATTTACACAGTTTGTTATAGATAGAGGCAGGATGCAATAGGCTAAAGCGATAGCCAGTCACTGTTTAAAACGCCGAATTGTTATGTGATGGCTTAAAATATCATGACCTTTCGATAACTACACGGAAAAAGGGAATATTCACCACCTGAAAATGTACAAGTATTTGAAAATTCAAACTAATAACAAAGAATATCCGGAAATGGTAAAAGCCATAAACAATTTTGTTTGACATAGTTAAGATATAGAAAACTGAATTACGACCTTCCATTTAAGAAAAGTATAAGTACTGTAAAGCTCACACAAATAAGGAATATCTCCGAAATGGTTCAAAAAATAAGGAAAAGAAGAAAAGAAAAGAAAGAAAGGGCATAAATTGTCTTAACGAAATCTACATTTTATAGATAGTAAGATATGTCTATCTACGGTTTACCAATTATGAAAAAGTCATCAAGGGTACGTGGGCTATAGCCAGAAAATTCAAAATATACTTTTCATTTGCTATAAAAATATCTTACATATACGGCATTTTAATCAAAATTGTTGGAGTCATTTTCGAATAAATCATAATTTTCGAATAATTTTCCATATAAAGGGTAGTTTGGGGTCGGGGCATTTTTAAAATATTTGTGTTGCATCCTTAAAGATATTAAACTTAAATACCAACTTTGGTTTTTAACCGACTTTTCGTTTTTAAGTTATGCTTTTCACACACACACACACACACACACACACACACACACACACACACACACACACACACACACACACACACACACACACACACACACACACACACACACACACACACACGCACACACACACACACACACGCGCGCGCGCACACACGCACGCACGCACACGCACACACACACCTTTATAAAATGCTTTTTTTGTTGTTTTTTGATTTAGTGGTTCTCAAAATATATATTTTCGGTGAAACCTCGACATCGAATTTTTGGGTGGAATACATACGTTTCCTACTTACTGTACGTAGTAGCAAAAGTAAAGACTGTTTACATGAAAATTTGTAGGTAATATTTTACAAGTTTAAAATGCCCCACACGATGAACTATTTGGTTAATTTTAATAAAACTGAAATACTATATTATAGACAATAAAATGAAGATAGTCACATAAATGTATTTGGCTGATATTTAAATGTTAAATAAAAATAAATAAAATCTAATGTGGAAGTTTAAACTCTTATTTTCTTAGAAATTGTAACCTCTAATTCTTTTCTTTTCTTCTTGACAATAAACATGCATAAAAGGGTATTTGGGGTTTATTTATTATGTATTTTAAAATTAACTATGGAAGGTTGAAGGAATTTGTTTGAAAACTTCATTGCGTGGAACATTGCGTGTACATATATATGTTGAATAATATTATAAAATTGCTTCTGAGAAAATAAGCTTTAGACATTATGTCTGTTAGTTCTGGAATATTTTTCAAATTTATCTTAGATGAAACCGCCCAGCTGTGCACATTGGAGCCTCTGCTGCCCTTTTCTTCTGTTTTTCTGACAGTTGTGCCAGCTTTAGTCTGCTGCGAGCAGTTATAGCACCCTTCTGTCCAAACACTGCACATGACGCATGTCTCTTACAACACTGATTCTTTTGTTAAACCAACACCAGTCACATTTCACTTACAAAGGAGGTGCTTCATAAAATTATATGTCTTCCAACCTTTAGCTTCCGCTCAACTGGTGAGCAGATACATTTAAAGAACAACCAAAAATATAAATGAATTCTTGCGTTCTGTGATTTGGTCAAAATACTCCAGGGTTACTTTTGTGTCAAAGAAGAAACTAGAAATTGCAGCTACAAGTCAATTTAGTATGGCATGAGAAACAAATGAAAATTGACAGGCATGTTAAGGAGAGAGAAGCTATTGAAGAAATGGAACAATTAATAATGGATATCTCGGAAATTACTGTTTCAAGAAGTATTTTTGTGAAATTGCGTATTTTAAATATCTCTACATTTTTGTGCAGTTCATTTCCGTCTTTCGCATAACGTAGAAAGACAAATTTCTTTCTGCATGAAGATAAAGCAGAAAATACAAAACATACGTTTCAGTTTTATGTAATCATTATGGTGTGTATCTGAATTACCAAGAAGTAGATAGAAGAATAAGCTTTTGTAAGCACAGCTTATAGAACAGTAAGTACAGAAAGTCATATGAATCCAACATCAGAGTTTGTAGTTAAGAATGAATTCTGTTGAAATATCAAATGATTACAAATCCCCTGATTTTGGTTTGTGTGAAATATCCAATAAGAATTTGTAAACTTAGTGTTTATTTATTTAATTTTGTAAACAGCTATCATGTTTTAGGAGCAATATGCTTTTCCTCTCGCTTGTGAAATTTAATTTTTATGCTAATACGGTGTACTGGAGTGTTACTCATTGTTATAGTGCCGTTCCTTACTTGCAATTATTTAAACTTCTTCATAACTAAGAATAATGAAATTAAAACTAAAAATAGCTCTTTGTTAAACATACTCGGGCACTAAAATTTAATATTTTGAAATGAAAATTTTACAAAAAAGAAACCAGATTTTCAGTACTTACCCAACTACTACAAGGTGCGACATCCACACAGCGCGCGCGCACACACACGCGCGCGCACACACACACACACACACACATACACACACACCTATCCATCCACCCTCCCCCATTCACATACACAAGAAAAGTATGACACAAAATACAAGAAAAGCTCCACATATTTTTTCCCCGAAAGGCAGTTATCTTATTTAGTAGCATCAGCAAGTTTGTTTCATACAAAACGTTCGTCTGCAATGACAATAGTTTAATTGCTGGCTTTTTAAAACAATTTTCTCCACAAGTTGCACACGTATTATATCAAATGAAATTATCACAAGTTGTTGTAAAGGCTCTCCATTAAAATTAACCAAAATATAGAAATATAGGCCCAAGTTTAAGCTATAGAGTTCATCTCTGTTTAATTTACAGTTATGCAACAAAAATTCCCTTTCTAAGTACATTAATTAAATTACAGGTATATCGATTTCGCTATGTGGTAATTCATGGATAGGAGCATGAAACTCCCAGTAAAGTTGAAGAATAACATAAAGCGGAGGCATATATATGGAGATGTTACCATAGCAACCAACTTTTTGTACGAGACAAATGACGTTGTGCATAGAACTAAAATAACTTATCTTTCAGAAAAAGTAATCGTTTTTGTCGATGACGTTATATGTATTATGTGCAGCAATAGCTGAAAATTATGTTCCTTTTTGTATGATTTTCCTTTCAAAACTTAAATTGACATAACCTAGTGTTTCGTAAAAAAAAACAGTTTATTTTAGTGTCATTTGCAATATTTCATACTTATGAAGGAAATTGAAGCAATATTTGGGTTGTATAATGGTAATAGCTCCCTATTCTCTGCTTCTGTATGTATGCCATTGTGTAGCAGCGGAATATTAAATGTTCATAGAACTTTTCTTGTTGCATCGAATTGCTACTGCTGTCACAGGGTTCGCTGTGTTTATCGACGGCGCAGTTCTTTGCTGCTCCACTTTTTTTTTTTTTTTTTTTATATTCGCACGATTGATCGTCACCTGATTTTGATGTGTGACATTCTCACAGTTTTTCTTGTCGATTGCACAAGCAGAAATTACTTTTTGTAGTCTTTTTAAGTATATACTAACATGCATATTTGAAGGTATTGTAAATAAAATGATATACAAATGTACATCCGTGTGATTAAAGATTCTGAAAATTTGTTGTTAATTATTTAATGTACAACGCTCTTATACTATGTGCTTTCTGCATACACACATTATCACAAACCTGGTTTTGTGTCTAGTAATTCAGTCTAAGAGTATATATAGCATTAACATCTGCCAAACACTTCTTTGTAAGTGTAAACTGTTCGCAGTAATCTCTACTTAAGGTGTATTATATTATTTCTCAGTGACATATTTTACGAACTTAAGTTGTAGCTCTCCTTTAAATATATTAGCCTCGGCACAGCTACAGTCGGAAAGCTATAGGACTCTTCTACATATATGGTGTTTACTCTTAGCTAAATTATTCCCTTATATCGTCTGAAATGAGTTTCATTTCTTTTCAAAACATTTTACCACCCAAATATAATACACAATATCACAATTCTAATGCAAATTTTCGTTCCGTTTCCGTTGTAGAATTAGTGGGTGAGTGTTTAAGGGCCCATCGACAAGTAAGTCATTAGGGCCGGAACTCCAAAGATAGAAACAAATAAACAACTATTAAATCCTCAACCCTAAAAAGCCAAAAAGTGAAGGTTAAAATAACTAAAAAATGGAAGTTAAAAGAGCTAAAAAACGAAAGTTAAAACCACTAAAATATAAAACAGGTGAAACGCAAGCTGTTAAGACGTTTAAAAAGTTAAAAAAAATTAGAACAACATAAAACTCTAAAACCACCAAAATAAAATAACCTTACACTTGCTTAACAGGATCAATATTTGCAAAAATCGCAGTACTGTATATACAGCTACTGGGTCGTTGCCTAAAACGCCGCGCAGTGTAAGACCCAGGCCAAGGGACTGGCACTCACAAGTGTAGTGGAACATTGTATGTCGTACAGACAGCGGATTATCACGCAAAAGGTGTCCATGTGTGACTCGGGTGCGGCCCATCACGTCTTTCCGCCTGGACTCCCTGCAAGAGATCTACCAGGGTTGTACATTGTCCTTGATTGTCCGTAACTGAGTCCCAGCTAACCCTTGCCAGACAGCGCATAATGGCCACGAAAGCACTTCTGCAGATCTACATAAGGGGGTGAACGGGTGAAATAGTCAGGCAGGCAGGCAGCATGCAGACTTAGCTGCATCCGGCCCTTGTTGATTCGACAAGTGAAGCACGACTTCTCTAACCTCTGTTTTGTATGTAATTATTAGAGCTCAGCAAAGAAGCTGCTTCAAGTATGTATTACATAACCATTTTATACCTATTCCACAAACTATTAATATAAATAGTATACTGTGTTTCTACTGCGATCCCTGGGAGGGAAGGATGAGGTGAGAGACCCGAAGGGCGACCATTCGGATGACGATGGGCACAATCATAACATTTCCAGTTCGAACACATCCGACGCTCACTCAAGCCCGTAACCACAACAGTACAAATGGCAGGGCTCTACAGAAGCATGTCCTGATTGGGCAGTGCCAACCGACTTCAACAAAGAAAACTTTACAGAGCAACAAATTACTTTGAAGGACATCATAGGTACACAAAGTAAGAAGAACTTTCCAACATATGCCTAGCGACTCCGGAAAACCCCGAAAAATCTATGGATCAGAGTGGACGGTTATCGGTGACCGAACCCCGCACTCCTGAATGCAAGCCGCTCACGTTACAGCAGTGGACCTCGCTCGGCCATCTGAATATCTGCCTGTTTAGGTCGATTGCTGTACTTCCTTTGCCTCTATCAGATATAGGATCAGCAGCGTTTAGGGTTATCATGACAGGCAGGAAAAGTCCTGTCACCATAACCGTCAACTGATTTCCTCTTTGTACTCTTTTAGGTTGTAAAGCTTTAGCAATGCCCTGCCATTTGCAGGAGCTGAGCTGCAAGCTTTTGAAAAATATATTTCTCTGCCATGTTACTGTGTGCTCAAATAGACAGGCGTAACTCATGTCAAAAGGACAGCCCTGTCCTGTCAGATTGTTGCGATGCAGGAAGACGTCGGTTGATAGTAACAGGACAGGGGCAAATCGCCTGGTTGACGGGAGACTTGATCTGCTGTTATGTCACTGTCTACCATGTTCCAACAATCCTGATTTCCCCACACACCATCAAAGGCTTAAGGGGACACCTCTGTGAAAATTGGTCCTAAACCGACAAAAATCCAACATTTATTTTTCTTTTTAGCTTAAAATAATACGAACTTTGTACTTCAATAGTATGAAGTTTATTTTGATCTAGCGCCAGTACAAAAGCGCCACGTGACGACTTAAATAATCCTTCAGAAGTATCATGACTGTCATTCCCACTATACCTGTAGGTGAGGCAGCTTTTTGAATTCTCTATTACGTATAGTCTAGTAGGGAACGTATTGTTTTTCACCCAGAACTTTGATGTCGAGATTTCACCGGAAATATATGTTTTGAAGCCCCCCCCCCCTTGAATCCAAAAAGGCATATTTAGAAAAAGGTCCGAGTGTGTATGTGAACAGCAAACCTCAACGAAAACTCGGTTTAAAACCAAAGCTGGCAGTTTAGTTAAATATCCTTCAAGTATGCGACACGAAGATTTTGAAGAAAATTCCTCCACTCTAAACTGCCCTTTACGCGGAAAATATTTCGAAAATTTTGATTTTCCCAAAAATGATTCTAACGATTTTGATTCAAGTACCATATGTTTAAGACATTTTTATGGCAAATGAAATGAATATTTTGAACTTTCTGGCTATACCCCACGTAGTTATCTTTGCTTTTTATGACTTTTGCACAAGTGGTAAACCGCAAAGAGATAGACCAAATCTTACTTTACAAAAAAATGTAAAACACACAATTTGTAATAAGATAATTTCCGCAAATGTTTATCTCGACCAACTTGAAGAAGATATAAGAGAAGAGAGAGTAAGAGAGTAAGAGTAGAGAAAGTCATGTGAGTGCAACACATCATGTTATTTTGTAAGTACTCATAATAAGATACAAAATAGAGGCAATGAGAGGTGTTAGATAAACAACGATTTTGTGAGTTGAATAAAGTTAATTTCGTCGGAAATACTGCACTCAGCAATCTGTTATAAATAGATACAGTTAAAAAGATTAAATAAGATACTTCTGTCTAAAGTTCTACAATTATCTATTTATATAAAAAATACCAACAATTTGATATATTATTAAGGATAATTTCGTCGACAGTATAGAGGTTAGGTATTTAATTATAGAAAACTAGCTGAAATAGGCGGTGTTTCCTGTGGTTTGACGATATTATCCCTAACACTTTTAGACTTACCTACATTGAATACTATAAAGAACCCAAATTAAAAAAAAAAAAAAAAAAAAAAAAAAAAAAAAAAAAAAAAACTATGCTTAGGGACTGTTGAACAACCTCAAATACCACAAGTAGAATAGAAGTAGAGAAAATCGTGTGAATGTAAGACTTTGCATTTCTATGTCAATGATACAGAAAATTGTTTGAATTCTTTGTAGAGGGAGTACAGAAAGAAGTGCGAATGTGTTTCCTAAAAGAAATGTGAGTAGAGAATCGTGTGAATGTAAGACTTTGCATTTCTATGTCAATGATACAGAAAATTGTTTGAATTCCTTGTAGAGGGAGTGCAGAAAGAAGTGCGAATGTGTTTCGTAGGAGAAACGTGAGTAGAGAACCGTGTGAATGTAATGCGTTGCGTTTCAGTTTCTTCTTCTTTCCCTGATTACCTCCCCCCAATCCCTAAAAACTGTATGAATTGTTTGTAGAACTGGGAGTAGAGAAAGAAGTATGATTGTGTTTCATAAAAGAAAAATGCGTAGAGAAAATCTAGCAAAGTAATGTTTTGCATTTCCATTTCAGTATCAAGAACATTGTATGGATTATATATTTAAGGGTGAATAGAGAAAGAATGTAATTGTGTTTCGTAAAAGAAAAGTGAGTAGAGCAAACCGTGTGAATGTAACATATGGCATTTCTATTTCAGTTATATAAGAATTTCTTGGCGGATGAGCAGTGAAGGCTATGTGAATGTTTAAGAGGTGGAATCAGGAGTGAAAAATTCAATGCCATTGCCGGGATTTGAACCACGGATCTTCCTTATTTAATGTGAATGTATTAAGTATAAGACAAGTGAGTAGGGAAAACAATGTGAATATTGCATTGTATTCTAAAATACATAGCATACGAATCTCCATGAAAACACATATAGGCACGTGTCGAATTTGGAGGTGATCGCTCAAGTGGTTTAGGAGCGCATAGAGGACAATCATACATTCATTTATACATGTATATAAACTAAACATGAATAATTATTATCCGCAATTGTTTAGCATCCTCTATTTCTTTGACAAAGACTGCATGAGCTTCAATTCCGTATGTTCAATATGATTATATTCAGCAAGTTGTGGCAGCCATAAAGGTGTTTGAAGCTATGGATTGCTGAGTATTGATCCAATTCAATCCCTGTAATTACAAGGAATTAACTTCAACAGCCGTGCCCACAAATAACAGGTTATCGCTGCTATAGAATCACAACTACAGTACCTTACATTAATATTATTAGAAAAGCGAATTCAGCATTTAATGGTTTTTCTTCTGTTGTGTATCGGAATTTGCGATGACATAAAAGCAGTGAGCACGAACCTCTCGCAAAGTTCACAAATAATTCCTGAGTGCTGCAAATTGGAAGTCGCGCCTCTAACAATACGAGTACATAACAGCGTGCCTGTCTGCCTGTCTGTCTGTCTTCGTTTGACAAGAACAGGAGGGGGAGACCCCACTAACGATATCTCCATCTGCCACGTGTTCTGTAGAGAGACAGACACTTCATCCTCAACTACAAGGAGCTCTGATCTTCACAGGGATTAACTCAAAAAATCTCGTGTGTTGCACTCACATGACTTTCTCTACTCCACTGCTAACCATTCTTACAAACTCTTTCCCTATATCTTCTTCGTGTTAGTTGAGATAAACATTTGCAGAAATTATCTTATTGCTTATTTCCTTATACGTACAAGGGGATATGGGAATACAGTAGACTTTGATCGATAGTCAAATGTTTTAAAGCTTTAAGATTCCATTCTCTTTGCATGGCTAGGATATAAAAATGAATAACGATCTTCCATTTGACGAAAATTTATGTATTCCAATACTAACATAGATGATAAGGAATAGGTATCTTCGAAATGGTTCGCTCTACAAAAAATTATTTGGACATAACTTGTGTGTTTTAGCAAGATCTACATTTTTTGTGAAGTAAGATTAGGTCTATCTCTTACGGTTTATCAGTTATATAAAAGTCATCAAGAGTAAGCAGAACTACATAGTCAATAGCCAGAAAATTCAAAATATACATTTCATTTGTCATAAAACTGTCTTAAACATGTCATCTTAATCAAAATCGTTAGTCATTTTCGAGAAAATCGAAACTTTCGAAATCTTTTCCTATGTAAATGGTAGTTTATGGTGGAGCAATTTGCTTCAAAATCTTCGTGTGACATCCTTGAAAGACTTTAAACTTAAGTACCACCTTTGGTTTTTAACCGATTTTTCGTTTTTGCTGTCCACAGAATGACACACGCGGACCTTTTTCCAAAAATACCTTTTTGGATTCAGGGGGCCTCAAAACATATATCTCCGGTGAAAATCTTTACGTCGAATTTTTGGGTGTGGTACAGTACTTCCTCTTAATATGTTCAATAATGTTCAATTATCTCATGAATTTGTTACTGGACTTTTTTGTTTGTCATATTCGAATCTAGCATTATGCAAAAATGTGTGCACTGATAACCTTAACATCCTGCACTAGGAGTCAGCAGAAGTGCAGCAACATGATTTTCATAATCGAGCACAGTTACTTTAACCAAAAATGTCTGCATTAGAATTCACTCTCTGCTAGCAATAAACTTGCAGAGTCAGCCAAGCTGACTGAATTATTCTTTGACGCTTATTTGATTGACATGTAACGTTTAGTAGTATTTCGGATATTGACCAATTATGTTCATTTATTATTACGCTTACAAGGACGTACTTTTATCGGATAAAACGTCAGCTCGATGTTGAACCGTAATTGCATGCTTGACGTTAATATTTCTAACCTGTTTTTCAGGATCCTTTGACATGTAACAGGTTAGTTGACTGTTTCATTAGAATTTATTTACAATACAAAGTCCACATCAATAGAAGCAATGAATTGCCGGTAGCTATGACAACGAACTGCAAAAATCTGATATATTGTACTCACATGAATTTCTCTACTTTTGTACAAACTATTCTTACAAACGCTTATTAGTCTATTTCATTTTAATAGAGAGAAACACTTGTAGAAATTATCTTATTATATATTTTGTTGTAGGTACAGATAACATAAATACTTCTACTTTCAAATAGGACATTAAGTTCAACCCAATGACAAGGAATATCTCAAAAACGTTTACTTCCTGCATACAAATAATCACTCATAACCAGAGTTGTGGTATATTTTTGTACCCTGAAGTGTATTTTCGATATAATACCAACTCGTGGTATTACAAGCACGATATAATATTTGGTGTCTTTGGTAAAATTAGTTTGATTGTAAGATGAATGTTTGCAAGAAATATGAACTTTTCTTCTTCTTCTTGAACAATGGCGTTACAGCCCAATGTCGGGCCTTAGCCTCCTTTATCCTTTTCCTCCATTTTTCTCTGTCCAAAGCTAGTCTTTTCCATACTGCAGTACCGAAAAAAACCCTCTAGATTCAGAGTTCACGGCGTCTATCCATCTGTTCCTAGATCGTCCAACTGGTCTCTTGCCATATATCTTCCCTTCCATAACCCTCTTTGGTATTCGATGTTCCTCCATTCTGTAAACATGTCCAGCCCATTCTAACCTTTTTTGATTTGATATAAGTTACCAGTTCAACACTTTTACTTTTAAAAATTATATTAATTTAGTTACACAAATATCATTATATGTATGTTATGCATCCCAAGAAAATGTGAATTATTTATATTGTCTGTTCAGCTGCTCACGGCCTTAAGGGAATGAAGGGGAGAGGAGAAACATTCCACATAGTGGTGTCGATGCCAACTTGCCTCCAATATTATTCGTGCTCTGTTTACTCGCTCTTAATTTCTCTTAATTTTAGTTGTAAAATCGTATGAGTTACTAGTTTTATGTGGGAAGTAATGAAAAAGATAGTATAGAAGTAGATAAACCTCCGTTTAGGAGTGTTGTGAAATCTGCTTTGACATTGTGGTTGGGAACAAAGGGATTCAGAGTGACAGGTCTGATAGGGTGATTGAAACAAACAAACCTAAAGTGGTTTATAAAGCGGATACATCTTTGGTTTTGTTGGGCCACACTGTCGTTTGGTTGCCCCCCCCCTCCCCATAGATGTGTGAAGGTAAAGTGAATAGTTAAATAGATGTAACACGTTACTTAAACTTACGGATACTGTATGATATAACGTTCGAGGCTATATCACTTGCGACTGAAACAGACTGGCAGGGCTTTTGAAAAATATAGAAAAGGTAGAGAATTATCAGTGGAAGAAAGATGGAGTACATAGTTGTAAAATAGCTTACGTTTTATAAGCTAAATATACCGCATGAACTGAAAATAACATTTAAGTTCCGCTATTTTGAGTTACTTTTTTGCTTTAATCTAGCGTGAATACACATTCCAAGGTTGGCACTGCTATCGTAAGCGCGACTAAAAGCACGACTACAGGTTAAGATATCGCTGTGTACCTGGAACTTACTGGCGCACTGGCTCGCTGCGTTCTTGCCAGGGACCATGAGCTGTGAAAAAAACTGCATGTATTACTGAATTAAATATGAGTAGCAATATTAATAAAACAAAAATCAAAATACAGTAACTACTGCAATATTCTGTATAACTTTCACTTGGCCTGTGTGTTAATGAAAAGTAATTATATCCATTCTTGCAAAAGAAAGCAAAAATGTCTTATTACTTATTCACAATATGTTTCACAAAAAACACAAAAAGTGAAAATTTTTGTTTTCAGAATTGCGGTGTTTTTGTTAAAAACAGAAAAAGCTTCAACATTTAAAAAGATTCACAAATGAAAAGGTGCACAAGCAGGTTTATTCAATAATTTAGCCATCCTCTTAATCACTTGATAATTACGATTTTTGATCCCCAACTGATTTAGGTCCATTTGCGTGGTCACCCTTGTATCGAAGATTCCATTATACCAAAACATCATTTGTGGTTGTCGCTTCAGAAAATTTGTTTCTGGTTTCTGTGTGGATTCGCCCATGGATAGACCATTGGTGCTTATACCGGCTGGTGATGAAGGTACATTCAGCAGTTAAAATAACAGAAAACTTTGCCACACAGTCTCTTCAACAGGTAAAAGGTGCGACATGTGCAGCAGCCCATAAAATGTCTCAAGATAAATTTCCATGACTAGCTTTAAATTCTGCTAAGTTAGCCGCAATTATTCCACGTCATGAGCAGCGCAGGCTTAAAGACAAAGACAAGTCGCCTGGTGGTTATGCAAAACGGCTATCGCTGCGGTAGTGGTGGCTGCGTGAAATCTACGTATTGTACTCGTACTAGAGTTAATGCAGTATTATAGATGTACAATGATATTTTTGAACCCTACTCATAGCTCTGAAACATGTTTCAGTGTTCTTGCAAGCTAATTCGTTGTTTATTTTGAGGAAGTTCCCTGACACCGACACTTTTGATTTCGTCTCCTGTACCTTGGTTTTCAATCTGCTACCGCTGCTTTAGTGGTAATCATGAGATCCCTTTTCTCAGGGGAGGGGGTGTATGTAAGAATGGAAAATACCAGTTAAGTAGACTGATCAATTTAATGGAGTCTAATTATGAAGCATTTGAGTTGATGACTCCTTAGGTACTTCCAAATTTTAGCACGAGAAACGGTAGCTGTTGAAATATTCCTACTAACTTCTAAACTATGCATACTTTACGGTTTGAAATAGCATTTCTGTAATAATAATACTCACAAGTTCTCATGACTCGCAGAAATGCTAATATTAAAGTTCACCTGTGGTGACTACTAAATCTGTATAACCCGAGTGCGGTTCTTGGGCGATCCGGTTGCTGATCATAACCTAGTGCAGTAAGTGCACTAGAAAGAAAGAAAAGACACGAACTTTAGAAATATACGCTTTTTTATCAACTTAATCCCGACTTCGTATAATAACATCACATTAACGTTTCTTACATTACCTTTCAGGTTTCAAGCTCCGATTTGCCCATGAAAGACAACTTTTTTCATTTTGTGACTTGCTAAATTCTCACTATGCCTTTCACTTTTCTAATTTTCAGAAGTTGTCTACGTGACACAGTAATTGATTGTGATTTCTGGACATAACTAATTTCCAGGTACTCCTTGAGCTAGTAGTTGTCTTCTCAACCGAGTTAACTTGAACCCTAATTGCTTTAGCTACTCTGACATTTACTATTTCCTACCCTTAACACCAAAATTATCTAATGACCTTTTCTTGTGGCTAAATGTAACCCTTGCTTCTATCATTGTACACTGTTTTAAAGGTAGAAATTATTCATCGCAATTATTTATCTATCCCTATCATTTCTTTATATAATTATTAATTTTACCACCAATAATTTCGATATATGTCTTAAGGCTGAACTAATTGAGCAAAACTTCCTTATTGGTGTGTCTATTCAGCTGTGTCAGTTTATCTATGGAAAGTTCCCATTTCGCAGCATTCTCCCGTGATACGCCGCTTCAAGCACCTTTAATGCACGCTAAAAGTATTTCCCAAGTGAAGCTCCACTGTTTACGTTTAAATTTTCTATTCCTGTTACTTTGGAAATTCTCATTGTCCCAGTTTAAATTTCTATTGTTTCTATTAAAAAAACAAAACTGTTTCAAGTGCGAGAACACATTTTTCAAATTCATTGGCTTATACACAAACTTTCGGTTTAAAATATGTTGTGCATGTTGTTTAATTATTTGTGATCAAATATTAATATAACATATCAATGAATATCAGTGGTATAAGAGTTCTGAACGCGTAACTGTCCAAACCATAAACGCAACATAAATTTCAAATATAATGCACTTTTCCAAATTGACTTCTTAGGTTGAGAAATATGACTCAAAATTTAGACTGAGTAATCTCACTATATGCTTGATCTTTTAAGGAAACAATATTCAAACCTCCTGTTGCTACATTGGAGATCATGCCATGGACTTTCTGACACACCTAGTAGTCCTTTTCTCTCAACACTACTGTGTTTCATAATAATTTAGACTTTTTCCGGGCCTCCTTTAATTTTTGCTTTATATATACATAATTAAGGGGAGCAGAATGCCAACTTTGTAAAGATGGTGGTTAGTTCCTACTTGACATCCCAATGTACCATGTATTGAGCATAGAAAGGAGAAAGTTGTTATATAGGGGTTTAGAATAGTTATAATTGCTGTAATTTTCAAAATGTATGGTTCCATTTCTTAATCTCCAAAGTTCAATGATTAAAATTATGTATTACACTTTATATTTACAATATGAGAAATCGGTTCTACCGTTCATATCTTTTTTCCTATGAGAGCCTTTGAGGTAAATTTGGTAAAAAAAGAACAATTTTCATACATATGTACCTATTTTCAGCTCCCTATAAAATATATGTGTGCATTTTTTAGCAAATGCTGCTTATACATATGTAAGTGCTTCCTACTTTTGACATAGGAATTTTTTTTCAAATAAAATTGTGTATCTTAATTTGCTTGTAAGTTCTTTGTTAAAACGAATAGATTAAATGCAAATTTCTGTGTTATAAATTATAACATTAAGGTTTATGTGAAAAAGGAATCTGAATCAAATTTAACGTTGGTTAAATAGGTTTTTCGAACCCCTTATATGACTAAATTACGCAATTTATGTTCGAGTAAAAATCGATAAAGCTATTAAAGTACACACATTCCATGAGAGAACAAGTAATGACTACTTTACTTCTAAAGGTTAAATACGATTTCGTTTGAAAGTGGCTTGGGGTTAGTTAATATTTTAAAATGCCTTCCCTACCAAGTAATATCTGAAATTGGAACTCTGCATGTTTGGAAGTATATTGCCATCTGAGGTCTACAGTTCTCTTTTCCTCTAAAGACAGAACCTCTAAATTTAATAGCACATCCGATACTAAACTTTATTACAAAACTTTTTCAACTCCAGCAAGCTGAGAGCGAATGTGGAAATTGAGTTTTCCAACTGGTTACGGGAAAAATAAGGCCTCTGTTTATATGTGTGTGGCTTTTTTGTTTCTACTTCGATGGCTCGAATCGATTACTAGCAGGACAACGACGACGATGGTATAAAAATGTTGTTTCCCTGGGCAACGGAAAGTGCTGGATTATGATCCCTTTCTTCTCTCTCCTCATCTCTTTTCCACACATTTTCCCTCTTTCTCCCTCAACATCCCATAATTAGCTTTTGAATCTCTCTTCAGAGCACAAAACTCTCCGGGGTTACGCATGCGTTATCATGAACTGGAGTAGGTAACAAACGTTGTGCAAACATTTTATGCAAATATTTAATAATGCCCCTCTCTCCAAACTTATTGTAATATTTCGCGTCTATGTAGCTGAGAATGTAAACATTAAGCTTTGTACAGCATTCCGTTCAAAGGATTCCAGCTATGGACGTGTAAATAAAGTAATTAATCTCTGGAAGTATTAATTTAAAACCTATTCTCCAACAAAACTCAACTTGTTTCTATGCCTTAGTTACTGTACACTTCCACATTATTTAATAACCGGTCTGAGTATCATTAGTGGACATTCTTCCAGCAACTTCACTTAACAGAAATTATATAACAACAATTAAATAGAAAGCAACAAAAGGAAAAATTCATTAGGCAAGCAAAGTATTTAAAGAAGGCGTAGGAAAGTATACGATGAAATACTTTGTGGGGTTTGTCTTACTATTAGCATAATATAGCTAAGCAAAGAGATATTTCATAACGTCTTCATGTATAATAGCATATAAAGGATTTCTAAGAGTTATTCCTATAGCTAGATTTAGAAAATATTGTGAACAAATGACAAGGTTCAGTCCACTTATCTTTCTGTTACTTTATTCTCCTCCAAAAACGTTTGCACAAATACAAAGTTCTCTTTTACTGCCATTAACACAGTCTACAGTATTTTGTGGTGTTACAACTGTTTTCTTCTTGTTACCTTGGCTCACTGCTTTCTATCTTCACTTTCTCGGCCTGTCAAACAGCTGACTTTGACGATACAATCACTCAGCACTCATTAACTACCTCACTATCTTCCTTTCGACGCAACGACACACACGCAGCTGACACACACGCACTAAAACTAAAAACATAAATTTCATAACCATAACCACTAATTCCTCTCGTCGACTCGCCTCCTTATATATAAAGGATAATGTAATATGGACCGTTCTTTAACTTATATAAATACACCGATACTTCTCGAATAATCTCGAAAACTCTTTTTTGTTCAGCCGCTTGATTGTTGTCCCGTGTTCACAACAGTCGCGTGAGGCAGCCCGACCTAGAGCGCCTTTGTTGCACGCACCGTTAGTGCTGTGAGGCAGTCCGAACTCGAGCCTTTGCTGTTGCCGCTGCCATGGTCGGCGTCACAATATAAAGTCCCTCAGCTCAAGGTTAGCTTTTGATACCCTAAAAGAGGTTTTAAGAACATTGGGAGTACACTTGGTTTACTTTCTGCTCTCTTTAAACTAGCCCCGCGGCGCAACAGCCGTTTACGCCCGTCCACTCTGTTCATCACAGACGTCATGAGTAAGGTGCAGTATTAGAAGGTGGGACGTGGTCAGAACCCTGATACCTTGCGTCCGACATATGCGGTCTTCACAAACAGAAGTCACTACTTCTCAAACAAATAGCTCCTCAAGTTGGCTCCTCAGGGACCTAACGAGTCTGAGTGCAACCCGGACCAGATCTTTCAGCAGGAAAAATTCGAACCCAGGTCTCACTTGCTCTTTAAACTAAATCGTCGTTAGTATTTAGAACTTAGATCTGTAATAAAGGTTTTAACATAACGTCTTAAATGGCTTTTAAAGTGAAGGTACCTATTTGGTAAAATAAGGTGCGAAAAATATACTTAAAGATCAAGATGTGAAATTCAGAAACTATGTTAGCACGCTAAAAGCTACGTATAGAGGTACCCAATTAAATATTACTTTTTATGCTTAAAATATCTTTAATTATCTAGTATAGCCTTTCTCCTTGATGCCTTTTAAATATGCATGAATACGCGTCTATTGTTCGGTAGTCAATTTGATGCAGTTTTAAAGCTTGAATTTTTAAAACACTTTTCCACAGTAAAAATATTTCATGGGTGGAAATTGTAGCGAATATCTTTTTGATTTTTTGCAGAAACAATGAGGGATAAATTATCTGGCATACGATTTTTACTGCAATCCTAAAATGCTCAATGAGGAAAAGTTGATAAACAAAATATGATAAGCAGTCAAAAGTTTAATCAGTTTTTACAGAATAACAAGAATAATAAACCTTTACACTCTAATTTTTTGTAGTAGTATTTAAATAATGACATGTTCCATGTTTACGCAACTTGTAAACTCGCTGAACAATCTAATATACTGCGTTAGCAGTTTTTCCACAATTGTGAATTCAGTGTTGCGTGGAATATCTAATTAACCAGCATAATTAGTTTTTCTCGCAAATTATTAAATATAATTATTTGCATGCATTTTAAAACATACTTATAATTACTGCAGAACAGTATGTGATAAAATATTTTTGACACATATCTAATAATTACAAGATTACAAAATTCATGCCTGGGTTACCTGTAATATGAAAGTTTCTTCCGGTGAATTATTTTAGCTGTAGTATGTGGAATTGTAGTATTTAAATATTAATAACTAAATGTTTTAATTTTACTTTAGCAGAAGAGAATACACTTTTTAATACGAAAACTGAGCCGGCCTTTCTTATTCTCTAAGTTCAAAGCAGAAATTAAACTCATGATTAAAATGCCACACTTTAAGTTACACTTTTAAAGCTCTATCTCTTTAAGTTGGAACATCGGCATAAGTTGCTAGCAGGCACGTCAAATATGTGCTTCTGATATCTTACTTGCAGTTGAGAAATCTGCCAGAGATTGTAAAACGGTGCGCAGTTTCATCTTGCAAGAGTTGTTTCATAAAACACAAATCTACCTCATCAGTCGCTTTCTGAACCTTCACAACCTGCACAGTATATACCAAGTGTAATAAAATTGGTATAAGCTTATTTTTTGTGAAAGGTTAATTAAAGGTTAATTAAAATCTAGCACTGTTATTATAAGTTGCAAGTTGTTTACGTTTATATCAATGTTTAAATTAAGTAGTACTAAATAGACGAATTATTAATTATTTTGCGGATGCTCTAAACAAATGTCACTCGAGCTTTTCATATTTGGGATAGTTTTTCTCGAGCTTCACACCCATAAAATTATCGTCACATGGACATTCTGGTGTTATTACTACAGATAATTGGTATAGTTTGGAGTTACAGAATGAACTGAAACGAAGGAAGGTCTTGACTGGAGGTACATAATGTGTAATAATGTACCTTTCTGTACTATTATATCGCAGGTTAAATAATACCATCGTAGCTGATAGCCTATACCTTGTCTAGATCTTCCAGATCATTAGATTACAGAATTACCTTTAGAATTGGATTCATAACATGTTCGATACGACGATGGAATTAAAGTTATATAACAAACATTTTCTGGAGTCTGTGATAGATAACTTCCCATTATCAAGTCACGTGAGCTAGTGAAAGGTCTCAAGTAGTTGAAGTAATTTTATATCAGTATTGTTTCTTACTTAACGTATCGGCATATATTATTGCGAAAGATTCATAACACCTTATACGCTGCCACAAAGGCCAGGCAAACAGGAATTATTAGCAAACGTATTGCTAACCTATCTGGAGTAAGGTTTGCTCCAAGAAGCAGCTCCTGAGCGCGTTCCGAACTGATACCAACAGTTTCTTACGCACTTGCACAATCGAGCACGCTCTCAGAACTAGTTCGGAATTTTTGTCATGTTGCAATGCTGCTTAAGTACTGTTCATGCTCAGAGAATTCAGAACTGATTCTGGATTGTGTTGGAACAAACCTATATTTCAGCAAAGCTGCAGACGTTTACACGATGTTCTTGCAATTTTGCGCGAGGACTTAAAGCTGACATTTTAAGCAAGATGGATTGGCCGGGGAAGATCCACAACTTGGTCTGCTAATCTTTGTAGGATTTATATCCCTCGACTTCTGGTAGTAGTTATTGGTATGGACCCTAAGTGTCACTGCATGAATGCATCTTCAAATAAACAAATGGCCAACCAAGTAGTCATTGAATAAGGAAGACAGCAGGTGGCTTCATTTTCTTTTAAAAAAAATAACTTCTATTCTTGCTGGTTGATATAACTTTTTATAAAATTGATTTCAGAAACAGTCACACACAATACAATGCTATGGGATGTATGTCAACAACTAGGAAAAAAAGAACACACTATACAGGCAGTGAATAATGAACTTGAACTTACAGTACAACAAATATAGGATCTTTGCAACCAAGGCCACTGCTTTTCAATCAAGTAAGCTCCTCAATTGGCCCCTCAGGGACCTAACAGGGTTGGGTGCACCACTCCGGACTAGGTCTTCCAGCTGGAGAAAATCCCCACGCCGATACCGGGAATCCAACCCGGGTCTCCAAGTATCTGCGCTACCACCGCCCTAAGGAGACGATCTCTCTCAAGAATATAATTCATTAAATAAGACGGCACTTAGGAATAAATGTGGATCCTCAAACGATGTACTTAGTGACGCAAACGGTTTTGAGGTGAAATACTTCGAAATGTGGTATTGAAGGAAGATCACCAGCTAAGAGAAAATAATGATGATCCGAAGACGTTCGGAAGTTCAGATACATGTTACGGATAAACCAGGGTGCGTCAACTGCAATGCGGAGTGTTTTATTCTGAAGGGATTTTAGGTCTTTCCATGCACTTGGAGCTGCGGTACCCCACAGAGAGTATTAGTGAGGTGTGAAGTAGGACAGAGATATTTCTTCCAAGAGAGGATTTTGACTTCATCAATGGACATCGTTTGGAAAGTTGGAAATATGTTGAGTTTGTTACTGTGAGAAAAACGACAAAAGTCTAGTCCAATTACTTTTTTCTCGTTTCATTTTTCCACTAAACTTCTGAACAAAAACACAGTTCTCTTCTACTAAAGTTAACACAGTCTACAGCCTTCCGCAACATTACAACTCACAACTGTTTTGATGAGGTAGTCAGACCTTTCTCGAACGTCTACAAACAAGCCGGCCGATGAACATTTTTCTAATCACCTGGAAAACAATCTTTTAGACGTGCCGCGATCATGGTCACGTGTTTGCTCGCGTTATTGGTGTAGGAAACCATAATCATAAGCGCCTTTGATACGCGCCGCGCCTGGTATGTGGTATGAAGTATCTTGGCCTTGACTGTCCTTTGTTGTGCGCCGCAGCCGGCGTCACAATATTCATACAGTTCTTACAGATAAGACATCAATTGAGACGTATTCTCAAATATTTAGCGGTTTTATCTGCGGGTTTCCAATGTTGCATTAGCCATTAATCGCAAGAGATTCCGGTACAAGTCGACTAAGAGTAAAAATTGAAGTCTCTTATTTCGAGTGAGTGATTAGGGTTTAAGGGCCCGTCGACAGCTAGGTCATTAGAGCCCCAAGTCAAAAGATAAAAAACGGAAAAAACTCACCATCACTTAAAACTCAAAGTTAAATATTAAAACGGAAGCTAAAACAGATAAAAGGTAAAACAGTTAAAACGTAAAACTTGTCTAAAAGGTAAGCTCAAAACAACTAAAACGTGTAAAGTGATCTACAAAGGTAAGCAGATAAAATGTAAAACCACGAAATAAAACTTAAACCTGCTTACCAAAGCCAATACTGCCGACGAATCGCAGCACTGTATCAACAGCTACCGGGTCGTCACCTAAGATGGACTTTAAAGTGGAATCCAGGCCAAACAACTGGCACTCACGATTGTAGCGCGGACAATCAACTAGGACGTGGGCCACAGAGAGCTGAACGCCACAGTTGGAACATACCGGCGCCGGCTCACCACGCAGATGGTGTCCATGTGTGATGCGCGTGTGACCTATTCTTCATATTTCGAAAGACTAAGTGTAATACGCCAGGTGTTGAGCTTCTTCACGACTTTATATCCAATAATGTTAGCGCAATTTTATTCTTAACACGAGATGTGGTCTCGGTCGGTACATACGTTGGGTTGGGCGCACAAGACCAGCTTCCTCTAACTGACGACAAATGCCGTTTGTTTCCAAGCATACTGCTGCTGCTGAATGGCGCGAATTCAAATGTAGTTTAGGAAAGCTTGATTTTTAATTAAATTAAGACGATTATGTATCACAAAATTATAATGAACACCAATTTGGCAATAACTTTAAGGAAAATGAAGGGGTATGTAATACATTTCTCACATCCATTGACGCCACGCCCCTGGATTGTAGGAATAAGACGTAGTTCATTCTGAATAATGATGAGGAAACTGTTGGTGTCAGCTACCTATTGAAGTAGACTAGAACCAATAATTGTGGTCATTCTGCATTTCCAGTTCTGGATTTTACATATCAGGTTACTAAGAAGAACCATAAACGTAGACGAGAAATTTGGTGCTGCAAGTCCTGAAATCAAGTCTTTATACAGATAATTATATGCTGACATAAAAGAGATGATTGTTTACGAAAATTATCTTAACAAAGCAAGCCTCGATACTTTTCAGGATCGAGAGAAAAACAGTGACTATGAATATTACGTCTAATGATAACGGCAAGGACGCCGCCGCCGCCAGAACGTAAAGAAGAACGACAATCCGCTCGATAAATGTTATATCCCGGAACGGTAAATTCCTTAACTATGGAAAACAGAAACACGAGCAATTACGTCTGGAGAGAACGTTTAGAACTTGTTACTTTTGATAAATTCCATTTGTATTTCTAAGGATTGTTAGGAATGAAGGATGATGAAAATAAGAGGTAAGAGTCCACTAACGAAGTTAATAAGGCAGGTTTTTGTCTAAGGAAATACTGGATGGAAAGTAGTGAGAATGTATTAATTGAGCTTAAAGTAACAACTTGGAAATCAGCAAGAGAGAAGGAAATTTAATGTGAAGTAATATCTTGCAGATTAGATCCAGGTGGATTAGACCAGTGGTGTCAAAAAGTGACAAATTATACGTTTCTTTAACCAGTTGCAGACGTTCAAAAAGTGAACTATTTTTTCTTCTTGAAACATATCTAGTAATTTACAGAATTACAGTACCATTAAAAAATTAGTCCCGATTAGCTCAGCAGGCATTTAACTGCGTCTGCATCATAACATGGGGATTCGTAGAATCGTAGTAGACACAGTTGTGTGTTCATTTACTAAAGATAGCTTCGTCGTTCAACGCAATGCTTTTATAAAAATTGGAATTGACTTTTGCGCGACGTCAAGAAAATCTTCTGTAATAGCCTACCTGAACGAGCAAACCTCGTTATCGACACAGTTTCTTCAAATTTTAAATTTAATTTACAAATACCTTATCGAGATGGAGGCTGTATGTTTGGAAAACGTTTCACAAACAAATCACAAACACCACTCAATTATGGTCGTTTCCACCATATTTAGAAAACAAATACACGCTGTTTGTAGTTAACGTTGTATCAATTGTTTCTCAGATAACAACAAACAACATGAGCTAAAACATAACCTCAAACGAGAATACAATAACTGCTAGTGTCAACTGACTTATGGGTACCATGCACTAGTCAAGTTCACAACTGACTAACACGGGTCTAACGATTGGTGGTGACACCTGACGTACAACTTGTCAACTTCTAATTGGTAGATAAAACCTTATGAGTGTAACCTTAGGCTTTTTGTTATAGTAAGATTTATTCTCCAAGATTATAAACATTGGAGATTATAACTGGTTGGAATATATTAATAAATAGGTATTTAAACAGAATGTATATATGAAATGATCTATGTAACAAGGTAGCAGCACACCGTCAACCGTGCCCTTACTGCATTAAACATGCCCTTTTGTTTCATTTTTATTTCACGCGAGGAGACCTAAGGTTGTGCGTGACAGAACATGCAAACAGAAGTAGAATACAGAGGAGGTGCAGTTCTAACATATGGTTCCTGTAAATCTTGCTACTTAAAGTGGTAAGTCTGAGGGAAAGCGTTAATGCGAAATATCTGCATGATTGGAGTGAACACTTTCTGTTTAGTATTTCTTCAATTCGCAAATTCACTGTAACAGTTTTCAAATCTTCCATCAGAGCTACATTATTTAATGTCAACAAAATATACATCGCTAGCAATATACTTAGCAGAGCTAGGTCAAATATGTGTGGATAGTGCGGAGAAGGGAATACAGGTGACTTGAAACTGCAAAAAATGGCAAATCTAATTTAAGAAAATAAGCACAGATAAAAGCATGCTATTGTCACGAATATAAATAAACATGTACATATTGTATTATGTTCTCATTTGTCTGTTTATTTGTCAAATATTTTAGTATTAGTTTCCATATTTAAACCTACCATTTCTTCCCCGTTTAAATACGGGGTACCTGAAAACATTGTGATCAACTGATCATTTCTTTCTGAAAATTGTATTAACATAACATTAGATTGAAGGAAACAAAGTACACTTTGCGTCACAGCAATGTTTATTTATATCGAAAGTGAGGAGCGCTTAGAGATCCTTTATATTACCAGAATTTTGTATTTTTCACCAGAGTTAATCTGATTTTAGAAGTTGTTGCAACAACAGCAGAATGAGCCAGCTTATATTTATTTGATTTGTCATGCAGAACAATATCTGAGTTCCCACCATGTGCAATCGAAAATGTCGCATTACAAACGTTACAGTGAACTTCGTAAGTAAGCTTTGTCACTTCGAGGGAAAGGTATTTTTCCTTAAATTGGAAGAGAAGCTGTATTTCCGATTAGGCATAGTAGCCTAAGTTCACACAAATAACAGCATATCAACAGCCAACAGGAGTAGGCAAACTCCGGGTCTTCACTGTTCAAATAGCGTGGTAAACAATGACAATAAGTGACATAAGCACCGACTCAGCATTTCTCACAACAGGAAATGCAACAATGTGTAATTAAGTTTTAAAGTTAGGTAGGCGGTGTGAAGAAAATACGGGACGTATTCCCTTCCCAACAAAAATTCTCGGGATACGGGACACACATGTTAAAAAAAAGAAGGGGATTGCCCGTTTTCTACAAGACAAATGGCAGGCTTATCCATATTTCACTTTCATTCTGTTTCCTTCTCACGTTTCAGGTGTACTTCTAGCTTTCGTGGAGTGAGGCGCTGCCGGGTAAATGCTGTGAATGCTTATTTCAAGGAATGAGTATTCCCCGTGTATACTAGACCGCGCCGTAGCCTGGTGGTTAGACCATTCGCTTCACACCAAAGCGGCCCGGGTTCGATCCCAGGTGACCGTATGTGCGATTGTGGTTGACAAAGCGGCGCTGGGGCGGGTTTCCTCCGGATTCTCCGGTTTCCCCCACCATCTCATTCCACCGGTGCTCCATCTTCATTGCATGTATCACCAGGGTCACCACCTGCGGTGCCGTATGTAGTAAAAGCGGGTGTTGAACACTACCAAACCAAACCCGTGTATAACAGAGAGCCGTTTGGTTGAAGAGGTCGTTTAAGGCTCTCTCTGGGCAGCTGCAGCAGTGGGAAGGATCTTAAAGCGAGGAAATGTAAGGGACTTCCACGCGTCTATGTGGCTGTAGCCTCCTGTGGTTCATTCATTTGATCCCTTCCTACTAAGGAGCTAATGCCTATAACAGATCACACATAGGTCACGGGATGAGGGAACGCAAATCATTACAATGTTCTTAATAGCGCGGCTGAACGGGTGCGAATTACGCTACATACGGCGCCATGTCCACTATTTCCTGCGTTACATGATAACGGAGATTAGTTTCCCAATTGCTCTCACATAAATAGCATTTTTAACTAGATAAAATGAATGAAAGTATAATATGAAGTTCTCTGCCAACAAAGTAAGGTCGTGGAAATCTAACTTGAAAACCCAAAGTAACATGATAGCTGAAGTTGACATTTCAAATCTCTCGGATGTGATATCGCGCACTTCTAAGGAGAAGATATAAATGAGAAGACGAAATTGCAAGGAATATGTGGCACAATAACAGAAAAAAAGGAAAGAGACTCACATTAGGTTCCGTTCTTACAGTAACGTCATGGGGAAAAGGAAGCCAAGCGCCTTTTGTAGAAATGACATTCCTTAAAATTGTCCAGGGATGTACAAGATAACTAGATATAGAGCGCATGAGAGTACGTTTTAGTATATGTAGATGCCTATCAATGGGCACACCTGAATGACACTAAAGTGATGAAGTGAGATGGAGAGAGGCTAATCCATAAAATAGGAAGGAGAATATAATATCAAATAACGCTAGTTTCCCTATACAAAACTTACGATGTTTCATTGTATTACCAAATTTCATATTCGAAATATGGTTTGTTAAGCATTCTACAGCAAAATACTTCAGAATAATGGACACTCAGAATTACTTGCTACGCAATGTTTACCCTCATTAACTTGACACATTCTACATCACTCCATCTGTCGTCGAGTGTCAGCGTTTGGGCTTCTTAACTCCGAGGTTCCGGGTTCAATTCCCAACTGGGCCGCGGAAGGTTTCTTAAACTAGCCTTCTATCACCTGCGGAGTCTGGAAGTAGGAATGGGAGTCTGTTTTATGGGAAACATTAATGAGACTAACATACAGATACACTTATGATTTATTTTCAAACCAAGGCCCCTGATATAACAGCATAAGCTAAAAGGAACTATACAAATGAAAAAAAAAAGGTATTTTTCATGCTGAAATTTGATGAATATAATTTGTTTCATGCTCAAGAATAGATAACGTTTGGAATGTATTTTTCATTTAATTTATTGTCTTAACTTTTACTTCTATAATTAATTTTAAAACCTCTATCATGTAAATAGTTGGTAGAGTACTTATTCCACCCAAGAATACAATAGTGGCGAGAGTTCACTGGAAATACATGTTTTGGGAACCATGAGAAAGAAAATGAAACAAAAAAAAATACTAGGTTATGTGTTCACACACACCATTTTCTTTTCTAAGTTCAGTACCTTTCAAAGATGGATGAGGAATTTTTGGGAAATCTTCGTATCCCAACCACTCTTTGCAGGGAACAATTGTTAGATTTGTTATTTTCTCAAAAATGGTTGTAACGATTTTGATTAGATACCACATATTAAAAACTTGTTCATAAAAATAATAGGTATATCTGACATTGTCTGTGAATACTCTGTAAAATCCTTTTCATTTGGAAGGAATTATGTAGAATTTGCATAACTAGTAAACGTTAGGTGGTAGATGAGAACTTACTACACTATACAACTTATTTAAAATAACTTTTTATGCCGTAAGCAATTTCCGAGATATCGGGTATTAATAATTCAAATTGTTTAATACTGTGTCATTCTTTTAATCATTTTCAGCTGTTTCTAGCGATATTGTGGCAAGAGTTCGAGTACTAAGGCCAGCATATAGTGTTCAGTTCATTTGATACTATTCTCTTTGTATCTATGCTTAAATGAGTAACGTATCTTCTTCTGTAAAGGTTGATATCGGTTAAAAGGAAGTAAATAGAGAAATACGCGTTCGTAAGGATAGTGTGTGTGTACCCGACAGAGGGTTGGAAAAGTAATATAAATATAACATCAGATTTTTTGCTTTCATATTCTTTTATGGAACGACTTTACTGTAGGAATGTGAAATGCCTCTTTTGTTATCAGAGGTGCCCATAAAATTGAGCTATGGAGCTATGGCTGTATAACTACTTACATATAACCTGTAGCAGCAGATTATCATTGGACACTTACCTGCAACAAAAGAAATCATATTTAGTAACCGAGTTGCAAAATAGTAAAACAAAACAGCAAATACTTCAGTTACGGCGAACATTATTTAAGAATATATATAGAATACATATGCTAGTTGTACCAAAAAAGCACTGACAACGCTTAGTATGCTGTGCGGGATGGCAAACTGTTCGACTTTCAAGTAGGAACCACTGAACAGAAATACGTGATTTTGATGCTGGAGAGTATTGAAGTTTGAGAATGAACGGTTGTGACAATTTGTTAACATTCGTTTTGGTATCTTAATACGGAAGGTATGCAATCCTATAGGCATTTGTGTACTGGGAAGAACGACCTGAGCATAATAACATTCCCGTGCATGCGCTAAATACTTCCACAGAGTCCTTGGCGTGCATCCTACTGCGTTACTTGTGTAGTTTCCAGTATTGCCGTTTTTTTAGTAGCAGTGCGACATGTACCAATATGCAGCTGCGGAAATAGGCGATGTGAACTCCAGCATACGTTGATGTAAATGTGCGGAATCACCTCAACGTCGTACGTCCAACTCAATGGATTGGTAGAGGTGTACTAGTTCCATGACCAGCACGGTCACCAGATCTGACACCTCTCGGCTATTTTCTGTGAAATTGTATGAAGAGTATGGCGTATGGCACTCCTACCTTTAGCGGAGGACCCTATTGCTCGAGTCCATGGAGCGATTGAAAATCTGCAAGCACAACCGCATGTATCAGCTCAGAACCACCTAGGTAGGCTCTGGAATGACATAGGAGGTACGCAGTTCGAGGTCAGTTTTTAATGTACACAGCTCAGTTCGATGTGGGGTTTATTGACGAAATGTGAACTTCAATACGCTACAGCGTCCAAACGTGCACTTGCGGACAACAGGGAATCCTGTATGAAAACCGATCAGTTTGCCATCCCGCACAACATATTAGGCATTGTCGGTGTATAGAATAGAAAACTGCTTGCAGATATTGCCCATTTGCTTTCAAATCTGAAAGTATATACATATTTCTATTAGCTACAAATGGTTTGAATATAGGCATATTGTGGGTACTTATAGTCTCAAGTGTTTAAGACATCAGTATGAGTACACATATCTAGTCCATTTTAAACCTAGATTGACATAGTAACTAAGTTGTTCACAGTAATGAAGCACAACCAACTCCTATCAGGTGATTTACTCCACGTGGGGAAGATATTCTGATGTCTTTAACTGACTAAAGTTAGTTAGGAATAGATTCTTACTGGATGGAAGCGGGCTAGCAACGAACTGCATTCTAGTCAACGAAAAATGTGACGGTGGGGGGGGGGGGGGCAGCGGGACACGGGGAGTATTGCGGTGTTCTTAGTTACGGCGTGAATTTAATTTTAAGATTAACTATAAAAGACTGGAACAAATGAAGTAGATAAGAGTGGGACAAAGTGGTCAGCCCGATGTGCGAGAAGTTCCGGGTTGGATTCCCGGAGGTGGGTAATTTTCTCTGGCCAAGAGTATTTCCTATCCTCCACAGAGTGTGGAAGTGTGAATGAGAGTGTGAATATGTGTGTGATATAATGAATAACACCCAAAGGAAAACTGTTAACACCATTGATAATAGACAATATGTTCCAAAGGTAAAAGGCCATTGGTATGGCCATTGTACTAAAAGGTGGGCTATAAATGGAAAACACAAACAAAACAAAAAACCTATGCAGCGTTGTTTGTTGTTTTGATCCTATCACAGTACAACACAACGGCAAACATTAAGTGATTAAAACATGGTGTCCATGCCTTTGCTCACTTCCGTTTGTTATTACTTTCTCTACACCTAACTAGACGAGGTTTGCATTACACAAAAATTCGTTGTCCAGATTTCACCGGAAACCCGTAGTTTTGAGACTCTCTCAATTTAAAGTTAGAACAGATTTAGAGAAAGTGTGTGGGTGTGTGTGTGTGTGTGTGTGTGTGTGTGTGTGTGTGTGTGTGTGTGTGTGTGTGTGTGTGCGCGCGCGCGCATCATGACTCAAAAGCGAAAATCTGATAAATACAAAAATGGTATTTAAGCTTAGTATGTTTCAAAGATGCAACATCATGTTGAAAATTTTCTCACTCCCAAATTTACATGGAAAACAGTTTCGAATTTTTTATCTTCTAAAAAATTTCTTAACAAATTTAATTAAAATACCAGGAAGAAACATATTTACGTGATAAAATGTATGAGGAAATAGCCTTTAGAGTCCTGTTACTTATGAATGAATTTTGTATAACTTTTAAACCGTAAGAGACAGATTAAAATTTACTAAATAAATTAATAGATGTCGTTAAAACGAATAATTTGTCAAATACATTTTTTTTTGTGTGGCACCAACAATTTCCGAGATATTATTAAATACTGATTTGAATTGTCGAGTATTTTAACCTTTTGAACTGCTAAGTTAAGGACATTTTAAGCACTATGTATAGTTTACTTTGTCTAGTTATAACATCACTAAGAGTAAAGGGGAGTTCCCCATCTGTTAGAAAACTGAGTACGCACATTTATACATTGTACCGATATCTCACGCATAAAACATTTTGGCAATAATGGATATAGGAGAGTTTTATAAAATAAAAAACTAGTGAAATCTCATGAAAAGGACTATTAGAGGTTGAGAAATTCTTTGCAAATATTTTGTTTACATACATAGAAGCAGCGGTCTTTAATATTAACTAATTTTTCTCTACCATTTATGCTGTTCATAGGCAGACTATTCGAAACACACATGCACGCACGCACGTACATGAAAATATCCTCTAAAATATAGGTTTCTTGATGAAAAATCTCTTGTCACAATCTGCCTGATTTAATTGGTTCTACAGTCTGTATAGCTTGTCAAAAATATGTACGTGACATTCATTTCTTTAAAAATATTAAACCTGCATCTTCAGGGCCTCGTTATACAAACACATTGCTGCTCCAAAGTATTTCCCACAAAACCATCAATTACCAAGGTTCTATTTACTTATTCCAACAAGTGTAAAAATGTGTAACGGTGCTAAGATATGACTGCTTGAGACGCTTGCGTAAGAAGACTTATATAAATGGAATTTTTTTCTGATAAAAATACAATTTGTACGGTAAGGTTTCCCCATCCCAGTATCCATTTATTATATTGTGTGTGAAATACCTAATGCAAATAACCCATTCCTTAAGAGGAATATGAATATACGTAAATGTAACACTATCAAACATATTTACGTAGTGAAATGTTTTCAAGTTTACCTAGAAGCGAGACTTTAGAACGGTGACTTTACAATTAAGAACTCTTCGAACAGCTTCTTCTTTCTTGAGGTCAGTGATCCATAAAATGTGCCTTTCCGGTGAAATCTCAAAATCAGAGTTTTGAGACGAATGCATAAGTAACAAATCAGTAGACAACGAAGTAAAATCTAACGGAAATGTTTCCCCGATTGTCACAAGCATTGGGATACTTGACATCTCTAACCCAGAAGAAATGAATCCTGACTTGTCCCTTTGTACCATCGTTCGGCTTGCCTACCGCTGTAGGAGTAACAGAGAATCGCCGTGAAGTCCAGCAAACCGCAAAACATTACGTCGACTTAGGAGAAGAAGGGAACAACTCTCACTGACACGAAACGGCAAAGCTGGACCAGCACCTAATACCATCTGTATTTGACATGTGAATGATAAATACTGCACAGTGCAGGCTCACTTGATGGTTAATCTTACCACTCTCAGTTCTTATTTAAGATTTAAAACTAGCTTTTGATAACAGTGCTAGAAAAATAAATAAGATGTAGTGTGAAACAAAAACAAAACTCTCGAATTGGTCTTTACTGCTGCAAGCCTACGTGTAAACAGTATTAGTAAAGATTGGCCTAAGACATCACTTCGACGAAACGGGTATAGCAAAGTGCAAAGAAAGAAAAAAGAAAAGCAAGAAAAGACAAACAAATAAAATAAAACAATAACACAATACTAGGCTTCGAATCTTTGTGCAGCTATCGCGAAATGAGACTATCGCAAGTTAGCTGCCACATGGGCAGAACGTGATGTTATTGCGAGAGTACAGTGACAGCACAAAACACAACTGGGATCACTGTCTGCAGTGCATAGTGTCTCTCGAAGTAAAATGTCTCCAGCTAGAAAATCGAAATATTCACGTATTGCTGAACTTTTACAAGAATTTGGGAGTGAATATTTTACTGCAAATGGTGACAGCATTGAATGTAACTTATGCAACAATGTTATCTGCAACGTTTGTGCTTCGACTGTGCCTGGCCTCCCCTGTGCTGTGATCATGTGACAAACTGACCCCTTCCACTTCCTATAGCCCACATCAACTTATTGTTCCCTGTATGAAGGTTGGCTCCCTATACATCACATTATATATGGTACCGTGTAACTTATTTCAGTCATCTTCGTTTGCTTCAGTTATTTAACATATTTTAAAAATAAAACTATCTAATGAGCTACATTCACATGGCTTTCTCTACTCACCTTTAGAAAATTGCTCTCATAAAAGCCTTTTACTCCCCATATTCGCGATGCTGCACAAGATTTTTAGTTTTCATGTGCACATTCCATACTCGGATACAGTAAGCGATGAAAAGTCATAATCAGACATTTTAAACAAGGTGTCGGTTATGACCTTGCAATTCCATTCTCTCTACATGACCACAAGAAAAAACGAATATATATATAAATAGCTGAAAACTCTAACCAATAAAGAAGAACATCTCGGAAACGGTTAATTTCGCAAATAAAGTCTCTTTGACAAATTGTATGAGTTAACGAGAACTAAAATTTTTATGTAGTAAACTTT
Source organism: Tenodera sinensis (assembly GCA_030765045.1). NCBI lineage: Eukaryota > Metazoa > Arthropoda > Insecta > Mantodea > Mantidae > Tenodera > Tenodera sinensis. The sequence continues at coordinate 164,007,411 of CM060965.1, forward strand.
TGACACTGTTAAGGCTTACCAACTATACAAAAATAATTCAGAATGAAAAGCAATTTAGAAATTCAAGATATACATTTGTTTTTTCATACAAATATTTTAAAGATTTGGTGTTTAAATCAAATTCGTTACAAATATGTTTATGAAAATAAAAAAAAGAGCATTTTCATGTAAAGGATACTCTGGGCTGAGAGTATTTTGATAAAATCCCCTTGCATCTTTGAAGATGTTGAACTTAATACCAAGTTTGGTATTTAACTTTTCGTTTTCGAGTTTTGCTGTTCACGGGCAAATGGGCACACAACACAGAAACATGAACTTTTCTCTAAAAATGCTAGTATGGATTAATCGTGCATTATCGGTAAAATTTGGTATCGATCTTTTGGATGCAACGCCATATTTCCTCTGCTTACTATTATAGGTAAGTAACACCGAATAAATAATTATGGTTTCTTAGTTAAATTTCCTAACTTTTTAAACGCAAGTCTCGGAATGAATACCAGTTTGCCGAGTTTTATATTTATGTTTTGCCTCAGTTCTTAGACTCTCTCGTTAATAGTCGATATCTATATTATACTCGTTCTGAGTACGTGAGTAGATTTCATTATTTCATTGATTCATTGTCTGTGTTAGCTGATGTTAGATGCTTCGAACACAGGTAACTCTCACAATTATTTGACCTTCTGCAGGTTCAATACGAACTATTTTATAAATAATTTATATAAGGCTATATTTTCTCTTTGGTCACTGTTTATCAAGAGCAATTTACTAGAGGTTTCGATTTATCTAGAAAGAATAAACATTCATGTGATAATTAACTGTTTTACGATTAGAAGAAAGCATATATACATAGAAGAAATCAATACAATAAAACGTAGACTTATTACAGTAGCAAACGCCATTTTAGGTATCTACGCGGGAAACAAATGACGATTGCTGAACATATTTTAAAACAGCGTATGTAAAACACAGGAACACATGCTATGGGGGTGATCACAACACATACAGACGATAACAACTGTGAGGATAAACAGTCATGATTGATTTAAACACATCGTTCTACACTGTTTTATTGGTCAGAACTATTATAGTGTAGTGAGAATGAAAAAGCCATAGATAATAAATATTTCTCGGGAAGGTACCATAAGTGTTCAAGCCTTGTATATTGTTGGAATAGCTACGTTTCGTGGCATGTAGGTATCTCTCCCATCTTCTAGATGCTGATTATCTGAAGCCTCAGAACACCTGAACTCCAGAACTCAAGAAATCTTCAGCAAGTGCCATGCCTATCATACTCTGGTATGCAACCCAATGAATATTGCAAAGCTCGTTAAAATATCACCCAACACAAACAGAATTGCTCTTCAGAGCTTTATCTTTTATTTTTGTTTGAAAGAAATGTTGGATAATACTTCGAGCGTGATTCAAAAGGGAACTTACATCTGTAAAGTAAATAAACCCCTCTTCAACATTTTCGTCAAAATTTATATAACGAACGGTGGAGTTGTTCTTCCCTATTAATTTCAGGAGTTTCATCTAACATCAATGAAACAAAGAAGGTATCAGCAATTTCTTAATTCTATACGCCATGATGGCACTCACACTTGAAATTAAGTCATTCTGAATATCAGGTGAAGTTGCACAGAAAACAGTCGATTTTTCCAACTGTTCTTTCAGAGAGGCATCTTATATTGCTAATTCATTCAAATATTCATTATAATTGCCTCTCCTTGAATATCTTTTGTTCTCATTGTGACCATGAAAAGCAAATTCCTGTTTTCCCAGAAAACATACAGCCCGTGCAAAATGAGGAAGTAAAGCTCTGTTCTTCTGCAATTCATTATTATGCTGTTCAACTGATAGTTTATACTAGTTATTTAATGAGAATTCTATTCTTGGAGTTGCTCCGAACATTTTTGGCTGTTTTTCGCATACTTAGAAAAAGAAAAGATCAAAAGATTTGTTTAAAGTATTACAACACCACCATAAATTTGATGTTGAAATGCCTTATACATCTTTTAATGTTCGTTGTAATACTACTTAATTAAACATTGCTTTTTATAGAAATTTTAATGTTTGGAAGTTTCTTACGTAGTTTATTTTGATTTTCGTTGCAACAATGGGACGGAAACAAAGTTTTGTTTACTCTGTAGCTCAGATTCATTTCGTGACCTCTCGGATGCAATCTGCCTGTGTACATGCTTAGTATCAGTGAGTGTGAGTGTGTTGGGTTTAAGGGCCCGTCGATGCTTAGTATCAGAATCCGCGCAAATCTTAATCAACGTTTTGCTTTAAAAGTAAGTAACCTAGTGTTCAAATCATATTCAAATATCCACAATTGAAGAGCACACATACAAGAAGGAAAACAAACCGCGAATTACTCTCTATTCACGACTATAAATGCAATAACGCTAGAGCGATTCTTAGCATGAGATGTACAATAACACAATGCATCCGCGGATCGAGCGCACACCGCCAGCTTCATGCAGTTAATGGCAATATGTTCCGAAATAAAGCTCGAGTTAACGGCATCTGTTACAGAGTGACGCGAATTCAAATCATGTTTATGAAAGCTTGATTTTATTGACTTTAAAACGATTAGCTACCACAAAAGTATAATAAATACCAATTTGGCAATCAATTTCATGAAAATTACAGATGTCTCACATCTATTGGTATAGTCTTCAGCACTTATTTCTTCGGAAATTCTTTCAACAAGATAATATAAAGTAATACATTTTTACTATTTGGCACAATTAGTACTTTTCCGTAATTGTATTCTCTTAGCTTATTATTATATATTCCCTTAATTATCTCGTAAGAAACAGGATCATACCAAAGAATGTACTTGACCAAAGCTGCGCATTTTATGGAGACTTATGTCTTCTTGAACTAAGGTTTTACAATCTCTTAAGGTTTCTCAGTTATATAAGACGCCAGCGGATTTAAGGAGACTTCCCATAGAAAATTGAACCTATTTCTTTTCACTTTCTCTACTGATAAGTAGAAGGAATTATTGTATTCCACCCAAAAATTCGATGTCAAGATTCCACTGGAAATGTTTTGAGGCCTAGATCCCAAAAAAAGCATTTTTAGAAGAAGACCCGTGTGTGTGTGTGTGTGTGTGTGTGTGTGTGTGTGTGTGTGTGTGTGTGTGGGGGGGGGGGGTGGGTGGGTGGGTGGGTGGGTGGGTGGGTGGGTGGGTGTGTGTCTGTGTCTGTCTGTGGAAAGTCGGTTGAAAACCAAAGTTGATATTTAAGTTTAATGTCATTCAAGGATGCGACACGAAGATTTTGAAGAAAAACAACCCAACCTAAACTACCGTTTACAACGAGAATTTTTCGAAAATTTTCATTTTCTTGAAAATGGCTCTAAGGATTTTGATAAAAACGTCATATGCTTAAGATATTTGTGTGACAAATGAAACGTATATCTTTAATTTTCTGGCTATAGTCTATGTAATCTTATTTACTCTGGATGACTTTTGAATAACTCGTAAACCCTAAGAGATAGACAAATTCTTAATATACAAAAATGTAGGTCTCGCTAAAACACACAATTTATGTCTGAATAAATGTTTTTGTAGAGTGAACCATTTCGGAGACATGCCTTGTTATTTGTGTCAGTTTCGGAAAACTTGAAACTTTCGTGAAATGGAACATCGTTGTTCATTTTTTGTATGTTAATCGTGCAAAGAGAACGGGATCTCAAGGCTTTAGAAGATTTGACTATCGCACAAAGCCTACTGTATTCCTCTATTCCCGTTGCACCTACAAGGAAATAAGCAATAAGATAATTTATACAAATGTTTATCTCAACTATCAAGAACAAGATATAGGAATAAGGGTTTGTAGGAATTCTTAGTAGTAAGAGTAGAGAAAGTCATGTGAGTGCAACACATCAGATTTTTTTTATTACTCCTGAATTTCAAGCGTATTTTATTTGAACAAAAATACATTATAACCAGTTTGGTAAACTAAAAGATAACGAGAACATTTTCATAGAAAGGTTCTTTGAATTGGGAAACGAATCGCCTAAAAGTCTTCGCCTGTATATTTAAAATACACCTGACAATGTGGTATTTATCCTATTTTTCGTTTTTTATAGATAGATAGATAGATAGATAGAGAGAGAGAGAGAGAGAGAGAGAGAGAGAGATACAGAGAGAGAGACAGCTTCAGTGTGTCCGTGAAACATTTATTAAAGTAGCCCTTTTTCTTTTTAAGGGTCAGTCAGGTCCGAGCGTACGACCCGTTCGGACGTAATGAGGAACAATTTGTGTACATGGCGGCGGAGTTCTGTAAGATGGTGAGTGGAAGAGTGGTCCAACAGCTACATTTGAACACCGAAATGAATCCTGTCGACAAACCGACAGTGCATGTACAGCGCTAAGGAACGCAACACCAAACGTGCCAAACTGCCACTTCATCTTGAGCACATTCATAATCTAGAATTTTACTTTAACAATAACTCTCTTAAGATTCTATAATTTGGTTTGTCATGAAAGCGCCACTATAGATCCTTAAGAAGGACGCTGGATGTGTGGAAGAAGGAATGACTCAGTATTTGCGACGGCATGATGGTAAATGGTAACCAATAATGGAGGTTTCCATTTTCCAATTTGAAGCAATGCACTAAATCATTATCTGCATGTATCGGACGTCCTACTCAAAAGTGGCCTATGTGTTAATGGGTAAGTAGAGAAGAAATGAAACAAAATCTGTACATGACGTAACCGTATGTGTGAAAAATAAAAGTAGTTTACCAGACATGCTCCCTTTAAAAGTTTGTACAAAATATTATCCATAGCAAATTGTTTATATAACCATACTGTTCATATAAAAAGGTCTCTGAGAAGTTATTTAAATATTTTGATGTGAAGGAACTTTTAGACATAACAATTTACTTTACTGAATTATTCAAATAATTAAAACTAACATCTGACTTCAAATTTGATAAAATTTGTTCATTTTCCTTTTTAGTATAGATAAAAACGAAACATGTAGTAGATATCTACACTCTACAGTATCCTCATTAAAATATTTCTGTGCCCAGTTCTTATTTGGCTATTTTATTTTAGAGAGACAAAAATGTCATAAAATAAGTAAAAAATAAAATAACAAACAGGAATCAGGAAATTTCAAAATATTCATTTCAGGGACATGTTGATACTTCGTATCTTAAGTAATAGAGAAATTAAAATGATTATTCAGTTTGTATTTAATTAATTTTAATAGGTAAGTGGTAAATTGGTATGACGAGAATCGATTGTAATTTTAAATGCAATTACTGCATCTGCTTTATCGGTCTGGGTGGCTCTTGGTCCGGTCCCGTCCAGACCGATGGTTTTTAAGTGTGCTTAAAAACGACAGTTCCATGTCAGTAAATTTACTGGCATGTAAAAGAACTCCTGTGGGACAAAATTCCGGTACACCGGCGACGCTGATGTGATCCTGCGCGTCGCTAAACAACCAAATAATTTTAAAATGTATCTGCTTTTGATTATTTTCCAAAACCTTAAAATGTGGTTTCAAATCCACAGCACGTTCTGTTTCCATTTGCTCCTCATGTTTACTATAGTCATCTCAAGGCTTCTATGGGGGAAAACGGAGCAACTGTTTAGTTTTGGAAAAGTAAAGTTTTATAGAAATGAACTGCTTGTATTTCATTGCAGTTAAGGCAGTATAACAGATGCAAATGAATTGTCTCCTTTGAATTAAATTCATAGAGCTTTTGAAAATAACTCAGATTGGTCACATCAAATACAGTAATTATGCAATGCCTTTCTTCATTTGATGGAAGATTGTTAAACAGTTGAGTTGCTGACAGCTAATAAAAACGAAGGTTGTAATATTCTATGTCCTGCCCTAGATCGGGGCTCTAAAGACCAGTTTTCAATGAATATTTCAAAACGATTCCAATGGAAACTTGATTAAATTAATGTTTATATCTTCTATCATAAATGAAGATTTTTTTTCTAGCTTCTTTTTTATTGTACATATAACATGCTCCATTGCATAGTAATTTTACATGTTTTAGTTTTCAGTTTCTCTGGTGTCAGACGAGTTTTTAGGATGCATAATGCTGCTTTTATGGCAGTGAGGACTAGAATCTATGTGCAGTTAATTGTATCTTTTCCAGCTTATAGAGTTAAGGTATTGCTGTGATCCTTTCCTGATATGAAAACTTTCTTTCTGTCCTCTTGTATGAGCGAACTTGTTAAAACTGTTGTCTTCTGTGTGGATAAGGAGCTCTAAAAAGTTTTACTGCTGATAGGTTATTATTTATAAAATAATAAAATACTAACTATTCAGCAAATACATGTGTTTTGCATATAACTATCTCTGGAGAGCTGTTTAGTAAAGTCCTATTTTCAGGTACTTCAATACTAATAAATATTTTCTAAATATGTGGCCTGTTATTTGTTCACGCAATGAGGAGGATTCTTATGATTTTACTTCCCACAGAGATGAAGTATTTCTCGACAGAATGACCATTTCCCACTTGACAAACGATTCTGTATCCTCCATCAAGGTGTCTCCTGTGACATTAGGTCATTACTACGTGCTCGATCAGCAGGACCTTCAAGTAAGAGGGATTCGACAAGTGCGATTGTCTTCACAAAAAGACTTTCTGTGGAAAGTTAGACGAACACCACAAGAAAGGAGAAATCAGGAAATGATGGTGTAAACGCAGAGAAATTTTGGGACTGTTGCTAGAAAGGAAAAGGTGAATTGCAAACCTGATTGTGTTGTCCCTTCTTGGGGTATATAAAATTTCTTCGAAGTAACAATTAAAGGTTTAAGTTATAATTTTATTGTTAAGATAAGCTCAACATATTAACCCACTGGAAATTTTCACTAGACCCTTTCAGATGACAGCGTTTTCTGAATCGCCTCAGTGGGTTGAGTTATCCCCGAAAAATATTTCCATACGAAAAATAAATCTTACTTCAGCCGCAATTGGTAAACAACTAAGTATTATCAAATCGATGACATTTATAGAAAGAAAAATTAAATATCTAATACATAATAAACATGCATTACATACATACAATGTCCAAAATTACAATTTTAAGACCATAAGTCTGAGGCTAGCAGTGTATAAAGACCACCCATCTACCTTCAGCGGGATGTGTGACATTTATATTATGTGTTTCCTTTAAGCATGGCTTTTTTTACACAAGAAGATGAATTATTCACGCATTTTCAATTTAAGGATACGTTTTTATTGAAAGACTATAAGTTCTAATGTAATTAGGAATGTTCTTGTTACCCGGAAAGATTCACTACCTTGCGATAACAGTTATTTGGTTACATATAACTTTTCCTTTGCAAGAATTATAATCTAAAACCACTAAAGGACGTACGTAACCTTCTAAACACATTGCTTAATTCCTGTCTACCTGAGTTTGACCAATGTGAAGCCACGCCATTTATTAGTTAGATAAAACCCGTGTTACAAGGTAGCTGACTTAGCTGTTTCCTGGTGGAATGAGATGATATCTCGTTAACACATCGGGCATATCTCGAATCTGGTTAAGAACTCCCCTCCTTCTTTGTTCCGGGAGAGAAGTGAGATCCTCCCTCTGATATCTCTCGCTTCATTTCCCTGAACGTCAAGCGTGACGGTGCTCAAAAAGTTCGGCACAACTCGGCACCTGGGTTTTCTCTTCAGTAAATATTAATACTACAGAACTGAAAATAGCATATGACTTTTGGAAACCTTTATTTGCAAGTTTAACGTCCTTTAGCTGCACAGGTCATATCTTACGATGAATGAGAGCTTTAATTGAGTGAGACAATGAACGCTAAAGTTAGCAGATACTCTTCCTACGGTCTCAGAGAATTTTGATTAAATAAATGGGCCAGGAGGGTTGATCAAGCTGAGACTGGTAATGCACCTATAATATGAGATCCTACATGGCTCTTATGGGTTTACCAGTGAAACTCCTATAACCTTACCAACTTTGGTAGCATTTGGAGTACATTTTTGTTCACGTTATTTATAACCTTAAAGTTTCTCCACTCAATTTTAATTTCTCCCAATAATGCAACGTGCACCTTACCCTGTGTAATGCCTTATCAATTAGATTAGCAGGAATTAGAATACAAAGTATTTGTTAGTTAACGACGCTATCAATTGATCAGAGGCATCAGCGCCGCTGATATGACGGAATGTCTCCGGATGAATTATTTTATGTCCCATTAACCACAGTTAAAATCAATTGTCTGGGTTAGGTTTGAGCCCAAAACATTTGAATCAGTAATTCAGTGTCTAACCAACTGAACCACCCAACGTGGATGCAGGGATGACAGATATCCTTCTAATAGTTCAGAACACTAAGATTAATATTACATAAATATTTGCTTCATTTATGGAACTATAATTTTACTTGTTAATAGTTGTATGTTTTCAGGTTGTTAGTATCTACAAGTAGGCGTGGCACAGAAGGTATGACGCAGAGTGGGCAGGGATCGTGATAACGAATGTTTCGAATGCTTTCTGCAGGGAATACCTAGACCAACAAATAACGCATTGAAGTGTGAAGCAGAGCGGATAATCTATATTCAAAAGCAGTATTTACTTCGCGGCGCATTTATAACAATGCAAAAACACAGGTAGTAAACTACGTGATTGGTGTGTAGTAAAACTGTTAGACAAAGAGAAAAACAACAATGGACACACATTATGTACCATTTATAAAATTATCGCGCTTATACCCCTAACAGCCTATGTATTAGTCAATTTGCAAAACCATGTGTATGCATTTGACTAATTTTAATATAAAAGAAAAATTGTTCCATTTTCACTGTTCTAACATACAATATTGTTATAAGATTTACTTCATTTACTGGCAATTTCGCAATTCTAATTTCTCTTGTATGTGGGCAATGATAGTAATTATTTGTATTATGCTCTTACATTAATGAAATGTGGTCATACGGTTTTGCAAATTCGCTGAGGAGGATATTTTTCTAATGATCACAAAGGAAGAATCCGAGGAGCAAATATAATGGAAATCTGAGAAGCAACAAATCGATGTTACATAACTAATTCTTATAATATTCGATAACACCAACTTTTAATAATAATGAAAGCGTGACCTCTGGCTTCCTATTACAGGGAAAACTATGTTCAGCGCCGTGGATAGTTTTCTTCATTATAACTAGAGTTTCGGTGTACCCTACCTGAGTAACTGGATCAGTTGTAAACAGGGTTACCTGATCTGGAAGGGAGCGTCAAGCTTCTGGACTGCCAACACAGGGCGTGGTTGAGAGAGGGGATTACTAAAGTTGATCCAAGAGAGGTGAAACACTAAAGTTGATCCAATCTAATCTTCTGCCGCCATGAGCGCTTAGTGGCGGGAGCAGTGACACAGAAATCCATCTGACTACAGAAAAAAAAAAAAACTGCTAGGTTGTCCGTATACGCAAGCAGTACAACAAATCTATCTTATTGCGACTTCTGAAACTGTTAAAACCACCACTTAAGTAGAATTTCCGATATGTTGAAATGCTATTAAAACTTCACTAGGAATTATAAACAGTAAAATCAATGTAAAAGTTTAAAAGTTATGGTAACAATGGATGATAGAAAATGATTATCCGGACTTGTTGGCCATGGTCCAGTGGAAAATCTCCTTCCAGCGTATTCTCCTTCGGACGAAACGTCTGGAAGGAGATTTTCCACTAATCATTTTCTATTTAATGACACCGGCCGTGAAAGCTTACTTAATTTGAAAAATGGATGATGTTTTATTACTGCAAGGACATATTAGCACTGTTTTTCAGCCAAGGCTATATTAATTAAGATTTTTTTTTTTTTTTTAATTTATTTAGAGTCGCTTTAACAATTAAGTCATATCGCGACTATTCTATGGAATACAGCGGTATACAATAAATTTAGTACAATTATTTTACCAAAAAACATGAGAATACAATCAAATCAGTACAACAAGTATCTTTCATATTATATTTTCGCATGCAAGCCCGTACCTTTGAGAAATGATAACACCCTTCTGCAGTTGGATGGCGTGTTCAGAGTGGTGGATAAGTCTCCAGTGATGTGATGAAGCTGTCGTTGTGTAGCGTATTGCTTACATTCTGTGAGGAGATGTTTTACTGTGAGGCGGGTGTTGCAGACTTCACATTGTGGTGGCTGGCCTTTGCTGAGGAGGTATGAGTGGGTTAACCTTGTATGACCAATGCGGAGACGTGAGATAATCACCTGCTCTTTCCTGCTAAGAGAATAGACAGGGGAAGAATTGGTGTCTCCTTTCCTTACCATGTGTAGTTTTTCTGGAGGCGATTGATTCCAGGCCTGTTTCCATCTTGTTTTTATTAGTTTGGAGAAGTACTTTGTAATATCACGATAAGGTACTGCTTGGTGTTCATGTGTGTATGTTAGCCGACTTGCTTCTTTAGCAGCTTTGTCCGCTTCTTCATTGCCCTTAATGCCGCAGTGTGAAGGGACCCAAATGAAAGTAACTATTTTCTTTTTATTTAGAGCAATGGAATAAAGACTGTGGATATCTTGAAGCAGTTGGAGGTCAGTTGAACGATCTCTGAGACTTTGGAGAGAGCTTAATGAATCAGAAATTATAAGAAATTTACTCTCACTAGATTGGATGATGTATGTTAAAGCTTGCTTAAGTGCAGAAAGTTCGCAGGAGAATATGGAATAATATTTAGGGAGTTTCAGCTGAAGTTTCTTATCTGGGGTAATTATGGCACATCCATTGTCGCTGTCCGTTTTGGAACCATCAGTGTAGATAAATGTATGGTTAGGGTAGGCATTTGTTATTTCTTGAAACAGCTGTTTATAGCAAGATGCATCTGTATGGGATTTATGGTAAGCTGTAATATTCAAATTTAGTTGAGCAGTTGGTATTCTCCAAGGTGGTAGACAATGAAACTTTCTGGGCATTATGGCAGGAACTTCTATGTTATATTCTTCAATGCATTTGCTTATTTTAGATTTAAATGACATTTCTTTTTGTGAATTAGCCTGTAAACGTTGGTTGGACGTTTCTGGGAGGACGTACTGGTAAATCATTGATTCGGGTCTTGCTAAAGTTTTAAGGGCGAATTTTAGGCTCACATCTGTTCTGCGGACGTTCAATGGTGGTTCGTCGGTTTCCATTGTTAAGGCAGAAACAGGGCTGGTTCTGTAAGCTCCCAAGCATATTCTTAGAGCTGCTGTTTGAATTGTATCTAGTTTCTTTAAAACTGAAGATTTAGCTGTATTGTAGATCTGGGCTCCATAGTCGAGTTTACTTCTAATGAGAGCTTGATACGTTCGTTTGAGGGTACTGAGATCAAAACCCCAGTTTTTGCAGCTTAGGGTTTTTAGTACATTTAATCTTCTGAGGCATTCATTTCTCATATCATCAATGTGATGTTTCCAGCTTAGAGTTGCATCAAACGTTAAACCTAAAATTTTGATAGCCTTCACTGAGTCGATTAGCTTGTTATCCACGCAGATTGTGGGGTTTGGGACTTTACATGGTGATTTGGAGAAGCATATGCATTTCGATTTATGATATGACAAGTTAAGACCAGCATGATTAGTCCAAGTGTGCAGATTTTCCAGTGTTTCTTGAAGAAGTGTTGCAGTAGTAGAGGGGTTTTTCCCCTTACAAAAGATAGTTAGGTCATCTGCAAATAGTATACCTTTTACAGGTGGTGTAATACTGCTTACTATACTGTTGATAGCTATGAGAAATAGTGTGACACTGATTACTGATCCCTGTGGAACACCTCTATTAATGGATTCTTCTTTTGACATGGTTCCTTTGTAGCGAACTTTAATTTTCCATTCCTGAAGGAAGTTGTCAATAAAGTGATACAAATTACCACGGATACCGATGTTACGTATTGTTTTGAGTATGTAAGCTCGTGAAATTTTATCATACGCTTTTTCTATATCTAGGCTTATTGCCATGAGATGTTGTTTCTGTGTAAATGCAGCTTTTATTTCAGAATCAAGTATTAAAAGATGGTCAGTGGTGGATCGAAACTGGCGGAAACCATTTTGAAGTTCGGTGAAGAACTGCATTTTCTCTAGTTTCCAACGCAATCGGTTATTTATAATTTTTTCAAGTATTTTACACATAGAGCAGGTGAGGGCTATAGGTCTGAAACTTTCAGGTGAAGTAAGGTCTTTGTTTGGTTTGGGGATGGGTACTATAGTTGCTGTGCGCCACTGTTTAGGAAAAGTTCTTGAGTTCCATATATAATTAAGGATTTCGTGAAGGTAAACCAGTCCATCTTGCGGTAAGGATTTTAACATTATGTACGGAATGTTATCCGGCCCAGGGCTGGAGCATTTACTCTTTTCAAGTGCCTCCATGAATTCTGTGAAAGTAATGTTATCATTGTAGTTTTCTTGGTTATTTTCGTCAGGTTGGTAGCAGTGGGTCACCTTGCTTTCGTAAGCTTCTTCTCTTGAGGTCTCTGCAAAAGTATGCGCCAGTATGTTTGCTATGGTTTGGGGGTCAGTACTTGTAGTGTTTGTTGTATAATTGTGGAAAACTATATTATGTGTTCCATCGTAAGATCCCCGTATTTTGCGAATTTTTTGCCATACCACTCGTGACGGGGTTTTTCTGTTTACAGTGGACACGAATGTTAGCCAGGACTCTTTCTTGCTGTGCTTTACTACTTGACGTGCTTTAGCTCTGGCTTTTTGAAACTCGATTTTGTGTGTGGGGGTAGGTTGCCTTTTGTATTTATAATAGGCTTTATTTTTTAATGCTATCGCTGTTTTACATTCTTCGTTCCACCAACATACAGTCTTCCTAGAAACAGGGTATATCCTAGGAATAGTGACCTCGGCGGAATTGAAAATCACTTCTGCAAACGAGTTTACTAGTTTGTCAGTATCTGACTGACTGAAATTCATGGGGGATGTTAGATAGGATAAATTGTCAGAGACGTGTGCTCTGAACTTGTTCCAGTTTGCGCATTTTAAATTCCATCGTGGCTGACAGTTAAAACTTAAAGGAATGTTATTTGCATTAGTTAATAAAATTGGGAAATGGTCACTGCCATGTAATTGCTTGGCGACTGTCCATTCAAATTTATCTTGGATATCAGGAGTGATTAATGTTAAGTCGATTGCACTGGAAGTACCGTTGGCTGTACTGAAGTGAGTTTGTGAGGTATCGTTAAGCATATTGAGATTTTCGTTGTGCAAGAGCTGCTCCACTATTTTACCTCTTGCGTTGGTATGCTTACAACCCCATATAGTACTATGGCTATTAAAATCGCCCAGTATAATAAATGGTTTAGGAAGTTGTTGTGTTAACTCCTGCAGTGCATGTAAATCAAGTGGGCTTTTATTTGGTAGATATATGTTGCAAATGGAAATAGGTGTAGGAAGGTTTACTCTAGTGGCAATTGCTTCAAGTTCAGTTGTAAGCGGTATTGTCTGATGTTTGATGCTGTCTTTAACGTAGGTTACTACGCCGCCACTAGCATGGAGGCAGTCCTTGCGGTTTTTGTGATATTGAGTATAACCTCGTAATGATGCAACATAGTTTCCTTTGAAGTTAGTTTCTTGAATGCACATAATTGCAGGGTTATGTTTATTGATCAAGAGTTTAAGAAACTCGAAATTGCCATGGAAACCATTAATATTCCATTGAAGTATGTTATTCATATGTTAATTTTGTTTATGGGATAAGGTGTTATATCTATGGCGATTAGTTTTCGGGACACATCGGTTTTGTTCGCTCAGAGGCATTGTTGACCTGATTAATGTATTCCAGCAGCTTTTTTTGAATTTTACTACTTCTGGTCTTTATACTACGCTCTGTATAATAGGGATAGACTTTTTGCATTGTGTTCACTAGAGATTCTAGATCTGAAGTGTATTCCAAAGCTATGGGAACAATGTTTGTTACTCCAACACTGTTTTCCATAAAGCTTTGGAACTGGCTGAAGTTTAGTGCATAATTGTGGGTGTCGGCGTCGATAATATGTTTAATTGGTCTGAGAGATTCAGCTATTGACGAAATAAGGTTTGCTTTCTTAATCTTCTTAGCCTGCTGTGAAGCGAGGAGGTGCCGCGCTTCTTTTCCATAAGCATTATCCTCTGAATCAGTTGTGCTGTTTGATATTGGTCGTTTAGGTCTTGTTTGTGTTTCCATTAGCATAGGTTCTGGGGAATTGTTGCGTTCGTCTTGAAATGGCAGGATGGGCTCAGGGGTAGAAGTGAGGTTAGGTGATTGCTGCTGTTCAGTATCTTTTCCTTTAGGAGGGGAAGGGGGACGGTCCTGGAGGTTTTTGGTAGCGGTAGGCAATTCAGGAAACATGTCTTTGTTTAAGACCTGAGGAGTAGTTTCTTGTATACCGTCAGCTTCACGGCAATTTTTTGCAAAGTGGCCTTCCTGCTTGCAGATGAAGCAGGTAGGGGTATCCGCTGTTAGGTATATCCAATATTTAGTGCCTTCATATAGGATCTGTATGCTTGGAGGTAATTTCTCCACATCATTGGGTGGAATATAAAACTGACGTCTGAAACTAAGGATATGGGAAAGTCCTGGCTCTGAAATGCCAGCTCTTAAGTAGGTAATGTTTGACATTAGTTTAATTCCATATGCATTTAGCTGAGTTTCTATGAGTGAGTTTGGTATAACTGGACACACATTTGAAAGAACGATTCTTTTGTTTGGAGTAATTAGAGGACGGACCTGAAGAGTAACATTGTTTATATTTATTTTAGGATGTTTGGTAACCAGTGATTCTGCTACTTTAGATGACGTTAGGTATATACATATTCTGGAGTTCGAGATCCGTGAGATAAATTTTATGTTACTTGGTTCAGTTAATTTACTTACTGCGAGAGCGTAGTCTCTGATGGTAAGTCCGTCATGGGAGTCAATGATGATAGCTTCTTCTTTCTTGGGAGAAGTCTGAGTAACTGTAGCATAGCTGGAGTTTCTTGTAGCACTGTTGTTCATGGTGGTTGTGTCGACGTTGTGAGACGGTAGACTGCTGTACTCAGCAGCTGCCATTGCTTCTGATGGTGTACACTAGTTTGCTGTGTGAGGATTTTTAATAATGTCTTACTAACCCGCTTGTTATACTCGTTTAATTGTTAACATACGAGAAAGCATATTTAGTAGACTCGTTCTACTTATCCGTTATGTACGGTGAGCGTCTTTTGGATTCAGATTATTGATGTGTATCGGAGAACGTTTAAAAGTTGATTTCTTTGCTGTCACGGCCTCCTATAACCTATGTAATTAAGATTTTGTTTATCCTCTTGAGGACTCTACATTACTTTAATGAGGCGTACAGAGGAATACTTTTTTATATGTTGGCAATACAGATTTTTTTTTGACCGGCAGCACTATGGTAAATGATTGGACATACGAGAAAAATTATCTTCGTAATCCAAATTTATTTTATCTAATCTTAGAAATTTAATTTCTGTAGCCTCGTCCTTTTATATTCTTTCTGTTTTACAGCCAAAGATTCACCAAACTGGTACCACCATAACTTCATAGAATTTCAATCGGGTATCGATCATAAGAAGTAAAACTTTCGCGGTGAATGTTACTAATAATTGCTTCTCGGGTGTTCGCCGCGTCAAATTAAAATTTAATCACTCGATCACCCGAATCATGGGTAGTGATTATTCTTCTTAAAATTCTTGTAATAGTGTCACACATTAATTGGTATTTGCTCATTCTATTCTATTCTATTCAAAGCGACAAACCAAAAGGGTATTTCTAGATTATTCGAGAACAGTCCGGCGGTGGACATGTTTGTAGAAGTTTGAGAAAAGTAGTGTTACGTCATCCTCGCTATATAAGGAGGCGAGGCAACGAGCAGCAGTTAGTTACAGACAGGAGTCAATCAGTTTTTGGTTTTAGAGAGAGAGAGAGAGAGAGAGACAGAGAGACAGAGAGAGAGAGAAGAGTGAGTGTGTACGGTCGTAAGGAAGATAGTGAAACAATTAATGAGTGTTGAGTGATTGTATCGTCAAAGTCAGATTGTTTGAGAGACAGAATAGTAAAGAAACACAGAAAGGAGTGAGTGACGGATAGTAGAAGATAACAGTTGCGAGTTGTAATATCACGAAGGACTGAAGACTGTGTAACGTCAGTAAAAGAGAAAGTGTTATGCATTCCAATAGCACAAAATAAAGTAACTGGACTGAACGTTTGTTGTTTTTGTCACACTGGTGTCAGTAGTCGAATTTTTAAATTGTTACAATATGAAATAATAAATAACATGAGTAGCAAAAGTAAATAACGCTGTAGCTTTCGTTGAATGATGTGTTTGCGTTTCATTTTCTAAGACTTGTTTACAGCCCGTGTTTCACCTACAGGTACATCACGGAGATTTAGAGAGTTTGTACAGCATGTTGATATTTACTCTTGCAAAGTGCGGAAGATGTGTCGGAGGAAAGCCGCGAACTCGAGGGGTTGAAGTGGTGCTTAAGGACCATGTGCAGTGGGGCAACTTGAAGAATTCTTGGTCGACAGGTGTTGTTCATCTGTCTTCTGCATGCAGACGATAATGATGGGTAGTTAGCTCCTCACAAGCTGATATAAACACGAGGCTAACGGGGAGGGATACCAAAAGTTTTGTTTACATTAAGTCCGGTTCTAAGGCTGGATCAACTATAGCTGCTGCACGGATATAATAATCAACAAATAAAAAGGATGTAAAGACTGCAGTAAACTTTATATGATTAAATTCAACGATCAGGTATGATTACATCCGATATCTTTAATTAAAAATACAGAAGGACGTCTGTCACCTTAAAGACTTAACCGAAATATTTTTTACCAAAATGATAGCAAAAAGTATATTGTGGTACTATTGGGAAAAGTACATCTTTATGTAACACAGAGGAAGTATGATTAATAATTATAATATATGTGTGTAATACTAAATATACATATCAATAATTTGAGAATTACAAACATTTTATTAATGTCTGTGTTAACAGTTCAATACGCACGAAGCGCAGCAATTTCAGCTTCTCCCGTGAAACCATGGGCGGGAGGATAAAATCCACACTATCGCAGAAAAATATATACCGATTAAAACGAAATATGTGACGAATCAAAATCTTCTACTAATGAAAGGGTGTTTTTGTAGTGTTTAACGACCGCTTTTACTACATGCGGCACCACAGGCGGTGATACTGATGATACATGGAATGAAGATGGAGCGATGATGGAATGAGATGGCGCGGGAAACTGGAGAACCCGCAGGAAACCCGCACCTGCGCCGCTTTGTCCATCACAAATTCCACACGCGGTTACCTGGGACCAAACCGGAGCCACTTTCGTG
This sequence comes from Tenodera sinensis, assembly GCA_030765045.1. Taxonomy (NCBI): domain Eukaryota; kingdom Metazoa; phylum Arthropoda; class Insecta; order Mantodea; family Mantidae; genus Tenodera; species Tenodera sinensis. Next base: position 164,024,726 of record CM060965.1, read on the forward strand.
AGAGGCGAAGGGGTGCTCAACAAGCGAGCACACGCTCACTTTCCCCATGCATGTTGTTTTCCCCCTCCACTGACCAAGGCAAGCAGAACCAGACCTGGTAGTCAGAGGCGGATGGTGCGGAGTATAAACGTTATTCTCCTGGAAAAACAGAACTAACTTTTGAAGCAATTATACCACACATTCTCTTCACAATTTGAAGACGTGAAAACATTTGAAACCAAACTCTAATTATTTTGCACTTTTGAAGTTTGCATGTAGTGAGGCTTTACACGAGCTAGAAAATATGAAACTAGTTTGCAGATGTCAGCTGTACAAGCTTTGTACAAACAAGATTTGGAAGAACAATATACTGATTAATCAATTTGCGAACATTCCATTTACTTATGCTTATCTTAAGAGGGAAACGCAGCACATACCAATGTTGCACTCTCTTTTTGGACCTATTTTATTTAAATGTAAGCTTATAAACCCACTTTTAGCACACATTGCCGGTAGCAATCAGTTGACGTTTCCTTTACAAAGCCTGAAACGACCTTTGCGCGGATGAGGATCGAACCCTAACCACCCGAGAGTGTGGGAGGTAGAGCATGTTCTCCTGTTCCGCTCTCCACTTATGTAATATTAAGACGCACAGGCCCGCTCTTGTATTGATCCACATATGGGCATCCCCCGCTCTGCAATTTCTTTCCTTCCATGCCCCGGTTTGAATTACGATGCTTGTTTGTCATTTGTGACGTATTATCGTGCCACTGCCGATCGCACCGGCACGGGTCTCAATTACATCCTGCTAAAAGACTGCCTGCCGAGCTCATAGTCATAACAACACTCACGTTTCTCCAGCAGCTTTACAATTCTGTTAAATTAATGTTACCTAATATGAATATATGCACACTGTTTCCTAATTGTTATATTCCGTTATAAATCAACAGAAATACTCGAATATTTTTCGTATTTCACGAGTGCTAAACCTATACATTATTGAACTTAAAACTTACAAAGTAAATACAATGAGTTTAGACATCTGGTATTTAAAATAGAGCTTTTAACATGAGTCCCCAATGCTGAAACTATTATCTGCCTGGGTAGCGTGATGGTTAGCGTGTCTGCCTCACATCCAAGAGGTAGCGAGTTCGAATCTCGCTTAGGGTAAGTTATCCGGGTAACATTTTCTTCCGAGGTTTTCCCTTATCCGAGAATTGAATGTCGGGTAACTTAAAGCTCCATGGACCTCGCGCTAATTTTAGCATCATTTCACCCATTTCATTCATTCACCATCCGATTTGACATATTGCAGGACGTTAATGAAAAAAGAGAATACACTCAGTGAAATTACATTTTTGTAAAACTACATTGTTGTCAAGAAAATGGCGGATTCTTGTACTTAATAGTAGGGGTTGGTTGAAAAAAATTAGGACACGCCTCATTCACCATGGACTCGCACAGTCAAAACACACATAATGTTAAATAACGGTTTATTTAAATTTTTGCAAAAATGCTACCCCTCGTACATCTCAAATAACACGCATATTGCTTTTGGCATTTACGCAATAATATTAAAACTCCCACCAAAGGATTAAAACTATTTTAAAAGGTTAAATTAAGCACGAAAACTCACGAAGTGGCAATGACAGCGCCTGGCATACAAGTCACACTACTGAACTCGGAATGTGCTTTTAGTCAAGTCTCGAAATAGCTAAAGAGAATTATGATATGACTATCCTGTGCGCTAACCCGTGGGACATGAGGTTCGTAACTGGGCATTGTACAATTTTTTTATGCTCATCAAAACTTGGAAACCGAATTCACAATAATCCAATTACAAAGTCCCTGAGGGTTTAGGACATTATAACATAAATCGTTTTTGGTTGTCTTCATTTTGTAATAGAACAGGTATAATGACTTCTGCCCCATTATACTGGCATGATGAAGTGTGTTATTATGAATGATATGCTTTTGATCTATGGAGAAGCAAGAGCCAATGTACAAAGCAACTCAGCATCTATACTGGGAGAGATATCCTAATAGAAAATTCCATAAATTGGAAATAAAACAATTACAAATTAAAATAATTGCTGAGTCAATGTTATTTGTGAAAATTACACGGTAAAAAATAGCACATGCAGCGGAGTCAAACTATAACTAGTCGGATTACTTACGAATCGTGCGCTCGTTCCAACAGCTACCTAGTAACGTGAGAGGTAAACATTCCGTTAACATGTAGTATTCGCTGGTCCCAGTGAATATTTGTATAGGTGGAAACCATCAGCTGTCTATGTTAAAAGGCGATGCTCAGACATTTACATTAGTACCAACTAATTTCATCGGGTGTATAACAAAAGACGTTCATTTTAAATACTTGGGTAGAACCAAGCATAGGAGCCGATGTTGTCATGTTAAAGAATAAACAGCAAATTGCATAAAACTTGAAAATAAGGGGAGCTGACTCACCTGATGAAGAGAACTATACATTAAAACACTTCTTATCTTGTTGTCAAAATAACTAATGGAAAAGTTTCTCAGGGAATTAAGCAGATTATGAAGTAATTTTAGAGAATTTCATATCTGTCTCCTGTTAAGCTGAGTTTTAATGATTCTGTAAAAAAGCTAACAAAGTTCTGCATTGACTTTGAATATATGATGCTCATGCATCTAAAATCCCTGGTTTATATGAAGGTATTGTAATCATATATTCAGAAATGTCGATTACATTAAAGTGTTAACTGAATTTCACTCATGTTAGACGGTTTCCTTTTAGAACTTAATTTTGCTTTTAAATGTGTGTTTGTCATTTTTTTTCCCTCGACTTCTGGAAATATATAATTCTTATGGCCAAGCCCACTCATTTGTGCTAAATTATATTATTGAAAACTATCAGGACTTGAAATATTACTGTTGATAATAATCGATGGATATTTACATAGTGGATGTATATATAGTGATTTTCAGAAGATTTATTGCCTTGGAGATTACGAAGACAGCTTTACCGCCTTAATGAGGTGGGTATAATGAATAAGTGAGTACATGACGATAGTATAGAAATAGTTGCTCTCCTTGTGCATGGTTGTGACCCACAATAACTGCCTGTGCTGCGAGTAAGGTTATTAGGCACAGAGTTGCGGTACAGTCTACTTTCAGGGGGAGAGCATGTAATTCAGCTGACCGACAAGCCACTCCTCTTGTTCCGGAGCAAGAGGTCCAGAAATCTTCTCGTTGAGAATAATGAAACCTCTCCACACTGAAGGGCTAAAGCTCAGTCTCCTGTTATGGAGAGTCAACTCGAATCTTGGTTAATGCAAGTAACATATAACCCCGGGATATTTCCTTATCCTTACGTGTAGGATAACCAGCTCTATGGAGCCTGTGTTCATTCCATAATTCATTAATCCTATTAAACATTTCTCACTTGTCTTGCTACCTATATCTGTGCGAATTTTATGGTAGAGGTGAATGCAGAAAGAGTAAACACGAGACGGAAGATAAATAACAGAAATTACAATTTTTTAATGCTTAATATTTTTAGGTTTTATATGCGTTAAATGTTACAAAGTTTCACTAAGAGAATTAATTCTGAAGATTATCTTCGAAGAGCACATTTTTTTGGTGAGTGATATTTTAAAAAAAGAAGAGATCGTCTCGATGTTCCAGCATGATTTGGTTTTTGCAATCAAAGTTGTAATATTCTAAACTCTATATTACGAAAAAAGAATATAGGTGAAGAGCACTTATTTGAAACAAACGAAGGACTAGTGACAAACAACCAGTTTACGAAAAATAGAACATTTTAATTTTTTTGAGTCACAGATGTTAACAAGAATTTTGTCACCAAAGCTATTTTAGCACAGTCTAAATTTCAAAGTGAGTGTGTGGTATTTATAAATAAAAAGAAAAACGTACACGTTAGCTGTATAACAAGCCCTTTAAAGTACATTTTAATTAAAAATTTTAGAATATATTGAAGAAATCCTATTTATGACAAATTTAAAAGTGTAAACAACCGGCGCATTAAAATAACGGCAAACAACGGATTCTGCTAAACTTAGGAAAACAAATCAAAGGTTATCCAGGTAGAATCATTAAGATTCGATATCCTAAAGCTTGAAAACTATTCTTCGTTTGATGCTAAAACACAAGGTTATTTACAGCCTACTGTATTATCTGTTGACAAATGAATGAATAAATGATAATAATAATGATGAAAACTATTATTCGCATATTAATACCTTGCACTAATACTATCCATCTGAACTGCTTCGGGCTGTTTCAGTAGAATTTTAGTTTTCTGTATTCTTAAATTAATATTGGTGGTGGGTTTCTTCTGGTTATACTGTGTTGTGTATTATAGTTCTGTTGATTTAACATAACTAGGTTCCTAAAACTATTAATACTGAACAAGGTATTTTTTATTTTAAATTTTGTTTGTCTTATTCATATTTTTCAACGAAATTCACAATAAACACTGCATTATTTTTAGCCTGATTTTTAGGATCACAAGGGCGTTAAGTTTCTCATTTTCATTTGCTTAATTTTACGGTTAATTATAGTGATTTAAATGTAGTATTAGGTGGCTATGAAAGCGTACAAATGTTAAGTGTTACATCTGGACGCTGCCGCAAACAATCCGCAGGATGCATTTGTCTTTCTTTGGGGAGTGTAACTGTTGCACAGTGACATTAAATCTATTGCCAAATGCATTCTGAACTTCTTCCTGGAACAGTCTGCAGCAGAACTGCATCCGTCCAATCTCATCAATAATTAGTACTCCTTTATCAGTGCCCTGCTCTTGGAATACTGGCAGCGCTTCAAATTAAAAAGAACACTGTCAAACTGAATATTAGCAAGATTAAATCCACTATCTCACCTCTTCAGAACAAGATTTTTCATTCAATTAAAATCCACGCTCTATTCAGAACGTTGTTTAAACATACCTCACATGTCATTCTCTGTTTATGAAACTAGTAATCTAATCTATATATGGAAACAAGAAATGTTCTCAGTTCGAAATTCAAGCTTCCTCCATCCACGATTAAATGCTAAAATCCTGTATTGCACTCACATGGCTTTCTTTACAAAACATTTTTGAAAACACTTCTTCGATATGTTTCGTGTTAATCGAAATAAACATTGCTTTATTACATATTTCCTCCTATTAAAGCAGGAATAGTGGAATATAATGGATTTTAAGCAATAATCAAATCTTAAGAGCTGGTCACTATTTAATGGCTTTGAAATTTAATTCTACTTGCATGACCAGGAAGAAAAACGGACAATCACTTCTTATTTGGGAAAAGCACTAGAAAATTTGAACTAGTAATAAGCAATTTCTAGCAAGTGGTTAACAGAACCATTAAGTTTATTTTACATAAAATGTATACTTTAACAAGATGTGCATACGTTTTCTGTGTATGATTTTGTCTATATCTTACTGTTTACCAGTTATGAAAAGGTCATTCAGAATGAAGGGAGCTGTTCCCAGTAAACTTAAGATATTTTGATGACAAATGAAATGTATATGTTAACGTATAGTAATTTAATCAAAATCGTTAGAGCTATTCTTGAGGAAATTACATTTTTTAAAAAGTTACCTATAAAGGGTTGTTTGGATGGGAACTTTGTTTTGAAAATCTTTGTGTCGCATCCTTGGTAAACTGAATTTAAATACCAAGTTTTGTATTTAATCGACTTTCGATTTTGAGTTATGCTCTTAAAGACGTTGCATACAAACAGACGCGCGTGCGTACTTACCCACAGCCAGTTGCAGAGGTGTTTCTAAAAATACATTCACGGAGTCTCACGTGCATTTTTGGTGAAGTTTTTGGGTGAATGCAATCCTTTCTCTACATATTCTAAGTACGTATTAGAGAAAGTAAAAATGATACATTTAATCAAGTTCCGTCAGAGCTGCCATTTCCGGTACGCTGTACAAGATTTTTTTATATAATGATTAATAAGTTTTAGTATGTAATGGGATAGAGTGAGACTGAAAAACTCAATGCCATAGTGGGGATTTGAACCATGGATCTGTCGGTCTCCGTCCGGCTGCTCTAACCACTGAGCTACCATGGCCAACGTACCGACACGGCATTAAACTCCCCAACTCACTCGCGAGTGAGTGAGGGAAGGCAATCAAAACTCACAATTTTTACTTCTCATAACCTTGCTCAGTTCTTTTAGTGTCCTTCTTCACTTCCTCTGTCTCTCGTACACTAATAACGACGATGTACTCGCGAAGCTCGTTGAATCTTCTTACGACGCACAGCTGTCTTGCACTCAGTGACACACTGACCGACTTCTGTCTGTAACTGCAACTCTAAAAACTCACTCCTTATATACTGGGGATGACGTCACACGGACCTCTCGCGATTTCTACACACACACACGCACCGGAAATGACTCGTTAAATTTTTTAATTCACTCGCGTGTCGTGTCGGCATGTTGGCCGTGGTAGCTCAGTGGTTAGAGCAACCGAACGGAGACCGGAAGATCCGAGCTATAGTATTGAATTTTTCAGTCTCACTCTACCCCTTTACAGTCTTATCCTATACACGGCTAGTCTGGAATAACAATAATTTCCAAGTTTTAGTATCTTTCAATACTTGAGAACACAAACCTTTGGACATAGTCCCCTCTTAAATTCTAGAGGACAACAAAACACATGTCGTGTTGCTAAAAAGACTAGTTTTATCGCACTACATAAATTCTGGTAATTATTATAATTATACGTTATTATCTCGGTAAAGCACACATTTTAGGAAGCTTCGCTTAAATGCATGTCTCATATCTAGAGTTAATGTGATGCAGAGGAACACCGTATATCACGGGACAGGATGCACCGTGTTTCTCTGTATAATATGTGTGTGAAATGCGGTTGTTTGCATTCTCTGCATTCTCGCCGCAATACATAGGTAGGTAGCTCCAGAGCCTAAAATTTACGAGAGTTATGCGCGTGTCTTCCTTTGATAATATTCGTACAGCGTGTTGTAATTTACTGGCACAGCTAAGTAATATATGCCTCCAACTTCCTCAAATTGAAAGCCGTAAAACTTCCTCTCGTCCAGCAAAGCATTATAATTTTGCGATGACATGAAATTTAGAATGTGTGTTCAGTGCGGTAAATGTAGAAATGCAATATAAATGAGGATTACGTTCTATGACAATCTTCAAACATCTGCAGAACCGCCTCTTTTTGCCATACATACTTCAATTCTCCCTGGTAGCACAATACATATTTATTAAAGTAAAGAAAAACACTTCGTATCCTATACAAGGCTTTTTAGTCCACATTTTGCACTTCATAACATAAACTAAAATCTGATTTGTTAGACTCACTTGACTTTTCATACTCTTGTACAAACTGCTCTTACAAACGCTTATTTCTTCAACTTCATGTTAATATAAACATTTGCAAAAAATGTCTTGTTGCTAATTTTCTTGTTGGTGCAAGGGGAATATGGGAATAAAGTGGACTTCAAGAGACAGTTAAATCTTTTACTGCTGGTCAGTATGTGATGGCGTTGAAATTCCATTTCTCTCCATGGTCAAGAGAAACCGAGCTGAATGGCATTTGGAGGGTCGCGGGTTCGATCCCTAACTCAAGGGTTATTTCGGAGGTTTCTTCGGGTCGCCAGGCGAATGCTGAGAAGGATTTCTGTATCCTCCGGGTCTGTTGTGACAACATTCCGACCGCCCTTAATATCCATTCACCTCATCCATCCTCCCGAGAGGTGCCCCGTCAGGGGCATTGACACAAAAGATCGTCTTTCGGTCAAGGCGCTAAGTCCACCTCCGCAAGTTGTGTGTCATAGCAAAGAGAAAAAAAAAATGAATAACGACCTCCCATTTCATAAACATTTTAAGAAGTGCAAAACTCACACAAATAACAAGGTATATCTCCGAAATGGGTCACTTCACAAAAAATCTGATGTGTTGCACTCACATGACTTTCTCTACTCTTGTACATACCATTTTTGCAAACTCTTATTCCTATATCTTGTTCGTGTTAGTTGAGATAAACATTCGTACAAATTATCTTTACTGCTTATTTCCTTGTAGGTGCAAGGGGAATATCAGAATACAGTAGGCCATGTGCGATAGTCAAATATTTTAAAGCTTTGAAATTCCGTTCTCTTTGCACACTTAACATATAAAAAATGAACAAGGATGTTTCATTTCACTATAGTTTTAAATTTTCCGAAACTCACACACATAACAAGGATATCTGCGAAATGGTTCACTCTACAAGAAAATATTTTTGAGACATAAATTGTGTATTTTAGCAAGATCTACATTTTTTGATTAGTATGATTTGGTCTATCTCTAACGGTTTACCAGTTATGCAAAAGTCGTCCAGAGTAAATACGACTACAGCGGCTATAGCCAGGAAATTCAAGATATAAATTTCATTTGTCATAAAAATATCTCAAACATATGACATTTTAATCAAAATCGTTAGAACCATTTTCAAGAAAATCAAAATTTTCGAAAAATGTTCCATCTAAAGGGTAGTTTAGGGTGGGGCTATTTTCTTCAAAATCTTCGTGTCGCATCCTTGAAAGACATTAAACTTAAATACCAAGTTTGGTTTTTAACCGACTTTTCGTTTTTGAGTTATGCTGTCCACAGACAGACACACAGACACACACACACAGACCTTTTTCTAAAAATGCTTTTTTTTTTTAGAGGGTCTCAAAACATATATTTCCGGTGAAATCTCGACATCGAATTTTTGGGTGGAATACAACACTTCTACTTACCAATAGAGAAAGTAAAAATACATTGTACATAAATTGTGTGTTTTTACAAATCTACACTTTTGTATAGTAAGATTTTATCTCTTACGATTTACAAGATATGTAAGTCACTCAGATTACAGAGGACTTCTGAGAGCCTTCACAGAAAACTTAAAATGTAAATTTTATTTGTCATAAAAATATCTTAAACAAAGGATATTCTAACAAAAACCCATAGGAGCCATGTTTGGCAAAACAAACATTTTCGAAAAATGTTCAATGTAAAGTATAGTCTGGGGCAGCGAGGATTTTATTGAAAATCTTTGTGTCACTTCCATGGAAAATACTGAACTTGAATATAAAGTTTGGCATTTGACTGACCTTTCGCTTTTAAATTATGCTGCTCACATACTGACACACGCACACACCTTTCTTTAAAAAGGAATTTTTTCCAAAATATGTAGTGAAATCTCACCATCGTATTTTTGGGTGGAATTCAATACTTTCCTTAAGTAGCAGTTTGTAAACAAAACATGTCACACAAATATGCTACTAAATGTTTGCACTCGTTTATTGTTCATCGTTTACAAGAGGTACAATCAAATTTTAAAACCCCAACACCAGTGAGGAGGAACATGATCGTGTTGAAGGATAACACACACAGACATGCTGTGGTGTAAGATAACACTGTACCAATTAGCACAGTTATTCAGTCTGTAATTTTAAGTTGCAGTATAATATGATGTAATTGAATTTTTTGTCACGTAGTTGGTGAAAACACTTTAAATGTGCCCACATAGCCATAAGAACGCTTCTTTTGCCCTAAGGTCGTAAAAAGGCCTCCGCTTCCGTGCACTTTACGGGCAAACCGTAAAAGTTGGCAAGCCTGAGTAATATATTACAGAAATAACACTGAAACTTTGCAGACGGAAAGAAGTGATTTCTGCTGTCGCATCGCAGCTCTCAGTTAATTTCCTTAACTTCGTTTCCTATCATAATGGAGAAACTCTTCTGCCTGCTGCTTTCAACTTAATGCAGTGTTTCCGTGGACTTGCTGAAATACTTTAAAGTTTCGGTTGTTAAGACCAGCGATTCATTCTCTGGACTTAGTTTGTGCAGTAATTACGGTTTCACAATGCTAATCGCAAGTAATAAGAAACTAGAACCACTAATTCTGTGCATTCCATTTGCTAAGAGCCAGAACCTTTTATGCAAATTGAAAACACTGACGAAATAACATATAATCTTGTATCCATTCTAAACCCTTAGCTTTGCAGTAGATGTATAAAATAACTTCACTTTATTTATAACTTTAACGCCATTGTATCAGACACAATAGTAATAATATACATGAAACAACTCAGCATAAACAACGGAACATCAATAAGATTAAGTTATTTAAAGGCACTTAAACGGAAAATATATTTTATTCTTCTATAAAGAACTTGCTTTACTGAAGACTTTGTAAATTCTTTTTAATCTTCTAGTAAGCCAAAACTAGAAATTATTGGGAATATGAAAAAAAAGTTTATTTTTATTTTTGGACTGATATTTTTTATATAACTTATACATTTTATTTCTTTCACTCTTTTAGAAACAATTAGGAGCGAAACTGTATGCATAATGGTATCTTGTTCAACAATATTGACATTTACATTATCACACACCATATACTGGAAAGCAGACAGTGAACACTGATGCAATTTGAAATGTTGCACTTTGAGCTTTAATTAAATATTTTCTTCATTTATGCTGGTATGTCTAGGGTTATAGTAGACTTCACGGAACAATGATGGAATGAACTTGCACATATGAAATTAAATCAATTTTTTTACTTTCTTTATCACACTGATTTTGGCAGCGGCATGGTTAACCTAAAACGTCTATCTAACATAATTCTCTCTTTAGTCTCTTACTCTCTTTATTCCAATTAAATCAATCACATGAGGTATATAGTATGAGTTTAAAAGTTATTTTTGTAAATAGTGTATACTCTGTAACTATTGCAGGGAAAAGAATATGTACGTGGTACATAAACGATTTATGAAATTTTAGCATTAAAATACGCAAAATGATTAATAAATTTGCTAAATGAAAAATTATAACATATAAGAGATAACGGATATATGACATAATATGGTTGGTAAGCAGATATTTCATTTCTTCAACACTTATGGAGGAAAACAGAAGATAATGATAAAACTATTAAAAATATAAATTTTATTCCCCTTGACATTTTGAACGAAGCCAGGAGTGCTGAGAGTTTAGATTTTTCTGAAATTAATAAAGATATTTACGAAAAATAATAACATTCTTTTTTGCGGACGGACAAACAAATATAATAAAAAAAATTTAATGAATTGACCCTTGTGTTTGAATGTTGTTGCACTTGCGAGAGTAACGATTTCAGGTTTTCTTACTGGCACATTGGATAAAATTAATGTTGCGGTAGTAATGATTTCATTGATGCCTCGTTGTCATGAGGATTACATCATTCATTTTCTGGCATTGGTGCCAGAATTGGGGTAATTTCGCACGATTTATACCGCCATATTTAGCCGTTTTAATGCTATGATTGGATAAAAGCAATTAATGTGATAATGATGATTTCACACTTAATAATAAGCACAATTTACATTTTAGCTAAAACATCTAATTAAATGTAACCAATCAATTATAGAATCTTAAATATAAATATTGAAATGAAGGAAATAATCTTACTTTAGAATTGATGTTATATCTTTGTTGCAGATATCTTCTCCGGTATACATTTTCTTGGAAATACTTTTCCTAATCGTGCATGGCTTCCCGGTATTTCTTAAGAATTTGTTTGTATTATCCCTCCATTCAGTTAGGTTTATTTTCCGCCTATTACCTTTATTTAATTGTTTTTTCAAACTTCTGCAGAACAATTGTTTCCCTACTTTGCCATTGTTTTGCAGATAGATCACTATTTGCCGGAATGCCAACATTGAAAATCAGATCTGCAAGTGAAATATATTATTTCGCATCACCCAGACATCCATTGAAAAGGTCACTATTCCAGTGTAAACTCAACTTTGAATGTTTACTCGGTTATATCTTTTTTTGAGGTAATTATTTAATTATAAAATGAAGTTAGCTGTTTTATAGAGTATATCCATACAAAACAGATGGACTTTTCAACGGTGATATATTTAGTGAAATTACATTTTTGCTATTATTATACTGTTTATTATTACATTAATATTTTTATTATTTGTTATTATCGTCATTATGGCCTGTCATTAAGGTGTAATTTTTGAGATTAATTGTTAAACTTCTGCTGCTTCTTTTAAATTAATTTTTATTGTAATTCCAATTCTGTTCAATGTATTTTGGCTCAATGTGATCAATCGCATGGTGGACAGATAATTTTAATAAATTATGTATATAGCACTGCACAACAAATTTGAACTTTTTTTCTGTCCTTTAGATGAAACTGCGTGATTCTGTATAAACAAAAGGTACTTGACTCATATCTGAAAACCAAATTGGTCCATCACGTACCATTTTTGTAGAAGACCCACTTTTGATATTTATACAAATTGATTACAGAGAAATGAAATATGAGGCTTGAGTACAGAAAACACATACACTAAAATGATTTTTTGACCATTTCCTCTTGTAGCCATCTGTTGGTGTGTCCCTGACAATAGACCAACAATACTCAGCTAGCATACTTCCATTCCATCGTCTACTGAAACATTTTTCAAACATAGAAATGTCCTGGTGGAACCTTTCCCCATGCTCATCACTTATTGCGCCAAGGTTTGAGGAAAGAAGTCCAGATGTGAGTCCAAAAAGTGTAGTTTTAATTGCAACCTATAGCATGAAAGCATTCTACCATGTCGCTGACAAGATCTTCATAATTTTCAGCTTTCTCATTTCCAAGGAAATGTGAGCACACTGATTTAAATACCAACCAGGCTGCATTTTCTCCCTCTGACAGTTTATTTTCAAACTCTTCGTCATAAATGAGTGCTTTAATTTGGGAACCAATGAAAACCCCTTCTTTTACCTTTGCCTCACTTAATTTGTTGAATTTGTTCCTGAGATGCAAGAAAGCCACTCCTCTGTCCAGAGCTTTTACAAAAATTTTCATTAAACTGAGTTTAATGTGCAGTGGTGGTAGCAAGACACATTGTGGATTCATAAGTGGTTCATGTGCTATATTTTTGGTGCCAAGAATGAAGCTTTGTCTTGGAGGCCACTGTTTACGGGTGTAGTGATTTTTACCAATGGCGACAAGCTGCATTGCTGTGTCTTCAATGTAAATTCGCCACACACATAACAAAATACATCCGGCTTATTTTTACAGTGACGGGACATTATAATGCACTGAATGTAATACAATTTGTCCTTATAACACTTAAAACTGATCATCACTAAAATATTCATGCCAGCAACACTTCAGAGAGGAAACTTCCGAAAATAAACAAATTTTTAGAGTTAAAATGCTGACATAGTCCAAAGATCAAGCTGACAGTGAATGTTTGATATAGATATCCATTGTTTAATATGTGCACATATATATCTGCAGTGTAAATGACGAATAGAATAAGGTCATAAAAGATTGATTTAAACTAACAAAGACGCAAATTTATCGGGAAAATACGTAAAAAACTAAATTTGGGTTTTTGGGAAAATGGTACGTGGTAGACAAAAACTACTTACACATTTGTTATTTTCAGTCATACTTGTACAAGAAACACATATTTTCATCTAAAGGACATTTTTCATGTTGTACAGTGTAATCAATTGGTTGAGATAACCTTAAGCGCGCGCACACAAACGCACATATACACGTCTTTCTGTACAGTATTTCAATTTATGATTCAGTTTTCTTGAAAAAAGAGGCTTGTTTGTATAAAGAGGTACAGTACATAAGTAATTTGTCCTTGTATTTCATGCAATCTGACACTTACCTATGATGCGTAGAGGAGTTAGTGTTCAAACCCTAATATTCAATATTGAGATTTCATCAAAAATATGTTTTGGCGGCACCTAAATCGAAAAAAGCGTTACAAATAGATTCGTGGATGTGCCAGATTGTGTGCAATCAAGAATCTGTTGCAGCGAAACGTTCACTGCGAACAAACTAAATGAATTGCACTTTTATACTCATGTTCTGCACGCGTCACATCATGTGCCCTCGAGCGCACACTTTCGCAATACCGACAGGTCTTAGTGAACACCACAGGAAATTTACTTTTCAGACATTTATAGTGCGTTGTAATGTTAATTTCAACTTTAAAAGCATGTGATGAAGAAGAAACGGACCAATAGATAAAATTTAGGTCATACAACATTTAGTTCATAATGAACACACGGTATTTTTGTTATGAATATTGTATATATGCATATATTGTAAACTTAAGACAAAATGCAAGTAATTTGCCTTGAAAATATACATGTGATTTTAAGCGTAAAAGTGTATATTGTTAATGAATTTTTTGAATAAACAAAATACTCAAGCAAAACAAGACCTCCATGAAGATTGACTTTATTTTTTAACATTTCGAAGTGTGAACAGTTAGGTGGATAAAATTGGTTCAAAAGAGTCACTCAACTGAAACGCGTTCTTGCCTCACTCCACCGGACATCCCTCCCTTTCACGGCTGTTCAGCTTTATCTTTGATTTCAACACGCCGCATTCATTGGCGAGTATGACTTCGTCGGCACGTCTGTTTCGTGAACAGTGGCAGTAAATTTTTTGTAAGTTACAAAAACAGGAAAGTTTGCTGCTTAATATGGGGATTTCAATTTGATACTGTAAGGCTTTATATTTGCAAACGCCACTATGTTCACATATATACAGTAAACTTTGGTAATCCTACAGGTATTAATTTACAATGTCAAAAGGTACTTTCTAAGTACTCTTATTTGTAAAAATAAAAGAGGCTATATGATTCCACGTTTTAGGAGTTTATTTTCTTATTTGTTTATTTAAATAAGACATTGTATTTCGTGTTTCAAAGTTTGAAGACACTATAAAGTTTCAAATCAAACAATTTATTGTGTTGATCAAATACTTTTAAATACATATTCTGAAGGTTAAATAGCAATGGAACTTTACCGCTTTATTTATTGTGAAAGAAAAACAATTTAGTATGTTAATCACAAGGTAGTTAAGAATATTAGGAACATAAATTATAGGAAGGTTATAAATATGAAGACTATGCAATTCCGTAACCACAGTAGCTGGCCGTAATAATTATTGTATACAAAATATGTTACATATAAACGAAGTAGTTAATAACAGCGGAGATATTATTACTACCTTGCAGGTGGAACTAAGCTTCCACTGCGTTTGTTGTATCAAAACAACCTTCGTCACTCGGTAAAAGAATGTGGGGTGAGTGCTCGTGCCCATGCCTGAGTTAGATAGTACGTCCAGTGTTGCGTCGCACTTGCTGCTCTGCCCTTATGAACTCTGACAAGCAAGTTAGATATACCTAACCTGATCCATCGGTGTAGAACTTTCGCTGCCTGTTTCTAACTTGTGAACCAGGGCAACTTCATCGCCAGCCAGGTGTGTAATAAGCTGAGATAATACAGACTTTGCTGTAGGCCTTAGAATAGAACAGAGAGCCCAAGGCATAGGCAGTAACGTTATCTGGAATTCACATTCTCACAGTCCCGGAGCCCCCACCCCTGGGCTATACCTCTACATCGAAGTTACATTTCCCGTGTAGCACCTGCTATTTTCCGGGTCGTTACAATGAGTTTGGTCTCAATTATAAATCGAGCTTTGTTTTAAGTATCTGGTTTAAAGGACTGCCAGTTATAAATTGCTGCACAACTTCAAATTTCTTGTTCATGCTTTTGTTTACATTCAGTAAGTACGAAATATAGAAATAGTAATTTCATAATTGATTAATGTATAAATTATCTCTGGAATAACTAAGGAAGTTTGATTTAATTTTTCGAAATAACATTAAAATTAGTCTACAGTTCATTTCCAATTAAATATTTTATTCGGTCTTTATGTCTACATATATCAGAGTTAATGATTAAACCTTCTTGCAACACTGCAAGTCACCTTTGATCGTTGATGTATATTTCGAATATTTGAGATTGACTTGGAGGTTTGCCGAAATATTTGAAGTAGAAAAAGATACCTATTTAATAGGCACATATAGTAGGTATGTCTCACCATGGTGACTGAGCAACAAAAGCGGCGGTACGGATGGTTGGAGTCCTGGCTGACATTGAATTTTGCAAGCGTTATTCAACTTTCCATCCTACTGCTGACACACGAAGAAATTTAAGAACGGTTATCAAATAATGATGCTAATAACATCAATCAAAATAATAGTTATAATAGAACTGGAAAGCACTGTCAATTAGCTAAATCAAGACACGCACACACACATACATACAAAAGAAAAAAAACACAAACGAGTGCTGCAACAGTGTTCACTATTACGGCACAAGTCGCAAACTAACATCCTATCCGAATTGTAAATACATGAAGTTATTTCAACCCAAAAGCCAGGTTGCCAACATAATGCCACGTTTGCTTTCCAAATGCATATTAAATTACCAGTTTGGGAAAATTACCTTTTATTTTTCCTATTAGGCACCTAGGAGGTTGGGGAAGCTGTTTAATTCCATCAAAAATTCGATATCAAGATTTCACCGAAAATGTTTTGTTTCTGCTGAATTCAAAAACGAATTTTTAAAAAAGGTTTGTCTGTATCTATGTGTGTGGATAACCTAAATACAAAGTTCCAAACGGATTTTTAAGCTATTTATCTTCCAAAAATATGAGTAAAAATTTTTTCAAGACTTTATCCCCAACCTTAACGTGAAAGATTGTCGATTTTCTCAAAAATACTCAACTATTTTGATAAAGAAACTTTATGTCAAAGAGTTGTATAATTCAAAAGAAATTATATATTGAATTTGCTGGGAGTAGGAGCTCCTCTTCATTCGTAAGGAGCTTTGTATTTATTTATTTCAAATAAAATAATCAATAGTCGATATTTCAACTTTAGTTACCTTATTTCATTTCAATTTGAGTTTCGTCTATCCTCTTCAACGAAATGTGTAATGAAATTGTTTCTACTAAGGTTCATTTCAAGCAATGTAAAGTAGATAGAATAACTTTTGAAAGAAGAACAGTTTGCCATAGCTGGATAAAAATAAAGTTATGGGAACGTTGCATATCATACTTGTAGAGAAGAATTAATTCGGAAGTTAGATAAGCTAAAGCTCGCCCTACAGATTTATTACCTCTTCGTGTTCCCTTCTTTTGCATGCGTAAAAAATATAACTTCGAACATCACAAAGAATATTCAAAGTGAAATAACCCACTTTCTATGTAACTTTCAACTGAGATATAGCTGAGAGCATAAGAAAATGGCGCAGGACGTGGATTAGAGTGACCTGGTCCGGGACTTCAAGTTACTAAAGCAGGAGTGCAGACTGTGGCTAAAGAGATACCGGAATATACCCTGAAAATGATCACTGCTTTAGATTACAAAGAGTCATACATAATTCATATTACAAACTTCCTAATTTCAGTGGATCTTTTGAATGGTTTAAATTACATAAAGCATAACTTTTGTTCCTTATCCAATGCCATAACCAAACATCTAATTCAAACATGCCAGAGGTTATAAGCTTAACGGAAGAAGAATGTATGAAATTGAGGTCAGAGAAGTTAGGAAACAAGTGAGCGACACTCCAGAATGTGTCAGGAAAACAGCTTTTTCAATAACGTGCGCTGTACGAGATGTGTTGCTGTAAAACAGTAACAGAATTCTCCAGATCAAAATGCGTAGTAAATATATCAGACGTGATATAGTGTATTATTCTATGCACCGATATTACCTCTTGGGATGTCGAAAGAGGTGTCTCATATTATTGCTTTTGTTTAAGTCAGAAGCGGAGAACGTTCGACAACTTTCGTTTGTAATTATTGTTCACTGCAATGAACAATCTATGTTTTATTCACTTTAAATACGAGTCATTCTGTGTCAAATCGCACAAGTCTTGACCTTCACGTCTCCGATTTAATTGATATTAAGTTTACATGTTCTGTGAGTGAAAAAATGACACCTACTCTTTTGTTAGTCTATTTTTTGACATTTTACACACACTGTTCTATATAAATGCGAGTATAAATATCTCTGGTATTGTTTTTCAGATAAATATGATCTATGGTTCATTTTGAATATTAATATATATACTTCATTTAACTGTTAAACAAAAATAATTAGTTCAATATTTTCTGTTTTTATAAAGTCATTAACGTTAGAAACATCATTAACAATACTAAACCCTTACATTAAATTTACGGAAAACATTTAAACGTAGCTTGATGACACCATATAATCCTAGAAACAAAGTTCAGACTGGAATTCCAAATAAATACAGAGATATTAAATAAGTTACCAAGCTGTGCACATGTGCAGTAGGTCAAGAGTATGCACTCCGTGTGCCAGCTGATTGCCTATGTGTTGCAGTTCTGTCAAGGTCAAGCTGTTAAATTTCTTGGAAAATTACACCATTGTTATCCATGGTTCTGTTGAGGGCGTACACTGGAACAATAGACAGGCCACGATCCCCCCTTTGTGGCCTATTACAAAGACCATAGCGGCATACAACAAATGTTGTTGCTATTTCTGCATGACTTGGTAACTTATTTAATGTCTCAGTATTTATCTGGAATTCCGATCTGAACTTTTCTGTAGAATTATATGGCATCGTCAAGCTACGTTTAAGTTTTCCCGGAAATTAATGTAAGAGGGTTAGTATCGTTAATGGCTATGTAAATATTAAACTAATTATTTTTTGTTTAACGGTTAAATTAAGTATATATTTCAATACTCAAAATGAGCCATATATCATATTTATTTGAAAAATACTATAACATATTTCTGTTGTAACAAAACGGCAAAATTCGAAGTGCTGTTACTTTTGTAACACTTTATTTTCCTCTTAAATTTACTACAAATGCACAATTTCCTTCTTGTTGCTAACACAGTTTATAGACTTCTCTGCTATTGCAATTCACAGCTCAGTCTTTCAATGTCTTTCTCCACTTTCACTGTCTCTTATTACGTGACTATTACGACAAAATCACTCGACGACACATACGTATTCACTGACAGGCTGGCCCACTCAATCTCGTAACTAAAAACTAACTGCACACGACACGACGACTTACACTCTTAACTCTAACTCTATCACCCAATGCGAAAAATTAAATTATTTTGTTGTTTAACGACGCTGTCAATTGCCAGGATCACATCAGCGTCGCCGGTGTGCCCGAATTTTGTCCCGCAGGAGTTCTTTTACATGCCAGTAAATCTACTGACATGGAGCTGTCGTTTTTAAGCACACTCAAAAACCATCGGCCTGGGCCGGGTTTGAACCCGCGACCTTGGGATCCGTAGGCCAGCGTCTAACCAACTGAGCCACCCAGACCGACACCCAATGCGAAGGAACTCTAATTCTAAACTGAACTGCTACTGACTGACCTATTTATGCTGGAGCCAGCGTCATGTGACCGAGAACCCTCTATGCACACGTGCAAAGATGACTGAGCGGAATTAACTAGAAGCTTCTGTACAGTAAGGTGTTATCGCACTGTTCGAACACATACAATCACTAGCTGCCCTGTAGTCTCGGACCTTGCTTTTATGTTTTACCGCCACTATTATGGTCACGTGCACAGCCGCTCGCCGTATCGGTCACCCGATCCCCTCTCGTCCGTATATCGTTGAACGACCCATTGTCACAAAATTTATTTAGAACAGTTTGCATAAAATATCCGAAAATGTAATGTTTCACATTTACCAAAATAATCAATTTACAGACCAAAAAAGTATAGAAGTGTCATTTTTTCATTCACAGAAAACGTAAATTTAATATCAATGAAATCTGAGATG